>CM042218.1:5280474-5780474 GCA_023566465.1 Cottus gobio
GTGGTGATGTGGTCTATGCCGGGTCTGATCTGTCCGTGTTGACCCTGTGTGTGTTCGTACATCCCCTTGAATATAGTGACTACGCTAAAAAAACATATCCCCATGGCCTTCTTGAGTTTGGACAGTGTCCTGATTATTCCAGTGATTTTAATGTGACTTAACCCTAGAACACTAACGTCGATTGTGTTTACGTTATTATCATTGTGTTGCTTTTTTCTGAGTAGCGTGGGTCCTTGTGTAGCTTCCTGCTTCTCACTGACGTCATTGGAAGTGGGCGTGTCTTTATTGAAAGTGGGCGTGTCTTTATTGGACACGGCCACAAAAAAATCTGGTTTTATTGACGATTTCCTCATTTTTTCACCCGATTTTGATCCTTTTTTCAGGGTCCCCCCATGAAACCTGTTTTTAGTTTTATGAGAAGTTCTACAGGGTAAAATAAAAGAAGAGGACTTAAATTTGCCTTGTATTGTTGTATTTTAACATATTTTGATGGGAAGTATTTTTTATCAGGTACTTTATATCGGGCGAAAATCACCCGATGTCAGCGTTTGAGGGTTAAAGGTCTTTGACGAAACTCGTGAAGTCACATGTTAAGAAAAAGTTTTAGTTTTTTTTTCTCAGAGGAAAAGGCCGAGCGTTTACTTCACTGGTTGAACTCGGGGATCCTCGATGGTCTGAATGTCAAGACCTCCAAATTGGCTTTTAGGACCGAGAGACGATCAGAGAGCACCGAAGTGTTGAATGTTAGAAATGTGTGTGTCGACAGAGATGGAGAAAAACACAGTTTTAAAGGGTTTTTAAAGAGGGGGAATAAGATACAAAGAAAGAAAAAGAGAGAAAGAAATAGAGTTGAAGTATTTCCTCAGGGGTGAGAGCTGTCTTTTAGACGGGTGTTTGAAGATTGTGAATCCATTCTCTATGGATATTTATCATTTCCCTGTGGATGTGCAATCCCAACCAGCTGCAATTTATCAAGGTAGACGCGCAGGGAGAAAGAGGGCGTGGCTGCCGGCCAGACGGAGAGGAAAACACGGGTCGAGATAAGCGCTATTTGGATAGAAAACACTTTTGAGGACACGTATAAGTAATTGTTCACATGGGACATCTGCAGTGGATGATTTGCATGAGATAAGAGCTTGCTGTAATTACAGAGATGGGAGCTTGGACCGCACCGATTCCATCACGCCAGAAATATAAGAAGCATCGCGCCACACATGAATTCGGGGAATTTCAACATTCAAAATGCGAGAATAAGAAGTTTCACATTAGTCAAAGTGTGTGTTGAGTTAGTCTAGTGACAAGACTTTTGTATAGATTTTGTATTTGTTGATCCTACATTACATTTCATTTAGCTGATGCTTTTATCCAAAGCGACTCACATGCTATACAGTAAAGTGAACCACTGATCCTCTGATTGAAAGACAGACCTGCCACAGTCGCCCCTACTATTCTCACTGATAGGTTAATCAAAGGTTTGGTTCTTAATCGACATTTTCATCATTTCTTTTTCATTGCTTAGATATATAGATATACAGATATTCTGCATATGTATATTTTAATTGGTCAGAGCCAGGTAGTGGTACCCATCCCTGCTTTGAACCGAGGGCTCCACCCTGGTTCAGAGGTAAAGATATTTCCTTGGTTCAAGTGGAAGTTTTCACCGGCTGGTGTCATTAGAGGAAAAGTCACCGAATCACCAAATGATTTATCATCTGAGGACATGAGTGCCGGTGTAGAATTTAATCCATTCAACAGTTGTTCAATCAATCTGAACCCAACTGGTGGACCGGCCAACAGGGCCATTATTAAGTACCGTAACCCTTTAGTGGCATTTCATATTTTCAAAGCAGACTGTGGGTCTTTTTAGGATCAAGTCAGTCTTTTAAAGGCCAGTCATTACGACTTGAGCTTCGACATCATAAACTGCTGACATGAACCCAGCATTAATATATTACACTACTTTCCACTTTTAACTTTGTTCTTGTCCCAACAATGGCACACCTGAAAAGACGAACGCAGTACACCTTCGGTACATGAGTAAAGTAAAAATGATTACATGAGGACACACAAGATGAACATCAGGCCATTTTTTCCCATAACTGAAAAGGCTGGGTTGCGATTGATAGTCAGCAAATATTATTTGGCAGTGGGAAGGCTGTAGAGATTAAATCTTACTCAACGTAATTGAATTGCGACCACAATCATATCAAGCATGCTTTAGATGTATTGCCTACAACCTGCAGCTTCCTGAACAAGTCCTGAAATGTGTGGCGGGTGGAGGATGTGGGAACGCTTCGGTATCTCAGGAATCACTCGCCTGTGAGAACAAGACACATAGAGACAAGCAGTGAGGAGGATATCGTCCGTGTGTTTACAGCTGAGCGACAAACAAAAATGCATTTTGGAAATCTGATTCTGTGGAAGGACTCGTGTCGTTTCTCAGCAGCCTTTTGGCAGAAGAAGAAGAAGGAGAAGAAGAAGAAGAAGAAGAAGAAGAAGGAAACGAGAAACGGCTGCTTGATGGAAAACAGGCAGGTCGTTTGAGTGTTTTGCTCCCTGCAAAAACTCCAAATGTGTTTGGAAGGGCGACTGTGGCTCAGTGGTTAGCAGGTCTGTCTTTCAATCAGAGGATCAGTGGTTAGCAGGTCTGTCTTTCAATCAGAGGATCGGTGGTTAGCAGGTCTGTCTTTCAATCAGAGGATCGGTGGTTCAATTCTGTCTGCGAGGTCTATGGGTGGATACGTGGAGGTCTATGGATGACTCACAGCTTGAACATTGTTCTGAAATGTCTTTTCTATTCATATCATAACTAATTGGCCAGTGTACAGTGGTTGTTATAATATATACTCTTGCAGTGGAGGTCTCATTTTGAAACGCAACTATTTTTCTCCATTTAAAATAAAGGGCCACAAACCTCCAACGGTTTAAATTTGCACCTGGAAAACGAAGCATCAAACACATTACATTTCATTTAGCTGAGGCTTTTATCCAAAGAGACTTACATGCTATACAGTAGACCGTAGACACAGCAACGGTGAGCAATTAGGGTTAAGTGTCTTGCTCAAGGACACATCGACATGGACTAGTGGAGCCGGGGATCGAACCACCAATCCTCTGATTGAAAGACAGACCTGCTAACCACTGAACCACAGTCGCCAAACGGGCCTTCATATCATATTTCCATGTCCCGTCGGCTCTGATTTGTAGTAATAGTGTAAGGTCCTATGCACACCAACTCGACTAACATTGCACCAACGTGCTTAGAGACGTTGCCGTTGTCTGTTGGGAAAAGTTGTCCAACCTTCAATTGGCTGTGATCTAATCTGTCAGCCCCCGTTCTTCTCCATGTTTTCTTCTTTTCTCAATTTTCTCTCTCTCTCTCTCTCTCAATCTTCCCTCTCTCCATCTGTTGCTATCTCTTATTCCCTCCGCTTCCTCCATCTGTCTCGGAGGAGGTTTCACTAACAGGGTACTTGACAGGAGAGAAGAGTACAGGGAGAGTGGCCTTTTTCTAGCATTCAGCTAGTCATCCAAGGCTAATTAAATATTGCTTTTGAGTGCTCTCTCTCTCTCCCGTCTCTTTCTGTCGCTCTCTTGTTTTAAAGTAGCTGCTTTTCCTGAACTGAATTAGCACTCTTCCCTCCTTCTCTCTCTTACTTTCCTCCTCTGTCTCACTAACTCTTCATCCCCCTTTTCACAGTCACTGCCTTGGGCTCCTTACACTCAAATTAACCTTTCACTATAAAAATCACACAGGGGAGCAATAGCCAGGTGTGTGTGTGTGTGTGTGTGTGTGTGTGTGTGTGTGTGTGTGTGTGTGTGTGTGTGTGTGTGTGTGTGTGTGTGTGTGTGTGTGTGTGTGCCTGAGTCTACAGGTTCAACCTCAGCCCCTGTCCATGTAACTGTGAATTAAAGTCCTAAATGAGCTCTACTTCCCCGAGCTAATCAAGAGACCGTGAGGTGGAAAAGGTAAGTGAAAAAGGAAAGCAGCTAAAAAGAGTCTTTATAGTAAAAATAAAGGGGGAGGGGTGGAGAGGAGGAATCAGGAAAAAATAAGGGGAAGAAGAAGAGACATAAAAGTGGGTATGGCTGCTCGTTGGGAGTGTTGATTGGTGGGAAGTCAGTGAGGGATTGTGTCCTGCTGGTTGGTCAAAGAGCTGCACTGGGTGGAGTCTCTGGGTAATAATGTAAACCTTCAATGCACCACAGTCTCCCAGAGTGGCTTCTTTTACGCCACCTGCAGCAGAAGCCCCACCTCCACTGTGACAATGGCCACAATGCATTTAAAATTATATTGCACATTATAAAAGCGGACCAGTCTCGGGGGAAGAAATTAGTAAATTGCTAAAGCTGGCAGCGAATTCCTGTTAATTTATCAGATTGCTGCCTTCGTTATGTAACTTAATTTCTGCCATTGTCCTTAGCAATAAAGGTTTATTGTTACGATAGCCGGTCCTAGCTGTTTAAGCAAAAATGTGGCTGTAAAAATATCAAGAACATTATTTAAATGCACCGTTTTTTTTACGAAAATATGATTTGCTTGCTCCAGTTTTGGACGTGTCAGGATCACGTCATTTTTTTTTCATTCCATCTTTCCCATTTTTCTGCTATATTAATCCTCTGAATATTAAATATAGCAGTGAGCACTTTAGCTTGTTTCATTTTAAAAAGCTATGTGACAAACCTACCCAAGGGATCTGGTTGCATATGTAGGCGTGCATGGGTTTTAAGAACTTCTTTACTGAAAGCTCAGGAACACATTCAGATCAGCCGTTCGCTGTTTTAGTCCACTACTGAATTAATCTGCTTTCTTATATATAAATACATAGAACATATCAGCTTATACTGACATTTTAACAACTTCATTCACGCTGGCGACGTTCTACACATTTACACAACTTGCTAAAGACTAGAGGTGGTGACTATGCCGTTACCCGTTAGCTAGCTAGCTAGCTGTTCATCACCTAGCTAGCTAGCTAGGTCATGACATTCAACTTGCCAGCTCTGACATGAATTCATATTACTGGTTATGATCCACGTGTCGCTATTTTTATACCGTTTTCATCACTTTCACTCACCTGAAAGCACATGAACACATTCAGATGAGCCGCTGGCTGCTAGCTGCATGCTGCAGGCTGTTTTAGTCCAAAGGAGCATAAAGTTCCCTTGCTTTCTTCCAAAGGACCCCTGAGCTGACCCCAGTGCCTGCCTGAACTGTAATCATCGTAACCAAGCATTAACCTCTCAAATCATAACCTCTCTTGCAGATGAACACATGCCAGGTGAACAAACATAACAATTAACAATAAATAATCAAATGTTTCTCGGCCAGTGGCCTTGGTGTGTTAAAAAGAGCCGCTGCAAGGCCGTCAATCACGGAGCTACGTGGTGTCATCTTGTTTGTGTTTGATTATTTTTTGGGAAGTCCGTGGCGAAGATAAATATTAATACTGGAGAGTCACAGATCCTGCTTTTAACTTGGATGGTCGAAACTGAAAGCTAATTTTAGAATCAAAATTGTGAGAAAACAGATGAAGTTTGATGGCTTAATGTCGAACCTACTGAACAACATCAAGAAACTGGTCAGTTTAATATGTTGTACAATAAAAACGTGGTCTCCTCCGCAGCTATATCAACTTTTTCATGATAAATATATAAACATACGGCAGCAATGTATCTCTCACCACCAGTAAGCACAATTGAAAACAATCTTTGGCATAAACCACAAAGCAAGTGACTAATATTTGAATCAAAACTCCCTCAGAATTTGACCTTGTTGTGTGAACAACACAATGAAAAAAGAAAAGTTCAGAAACATTCTCCAAATCTTTGGCAACCTACTTAATCCACAAATCCATTTAAATTCTCCATGAATTACAATTTAAAATCCAGCCAGCGAGTCTGTTGGATTGTTTCTCTTCTGTGTATGTGTGTGTGTGTGTGTGTGTGTGTGTGTCTTCCCTGAGACAGGTTGAGTAATTATTGACAAACATAAAAGACAAAGGATGGAAACACATAATATAGTCTTGTTTAAAGGCACATTTTTTGTGTTTATTCTTATAATTTATGTGCAAAATAAGAAATAACCCTCAATATTCACTTTAGGTAGCATCACACATATCCTCTGTATGTCTAGGTCTCCCTCTAATTGGCTGGCTGATCTACAGTACAGGCTGTCTCTCTCTTTTTCTCTCCAAATGCCTGGCACTCTGTCTCTCGATGTACAAAAGATGTGTGTGTGTGTTTTGTGTGTGTGTGTGTGTGTGTGTGTGTGTTAGAGAGAGAGTCATGCTGAGCTCACAGATGGGCGAGCAGAGGATGATTAGAGTGGTATTACATTGTCGCTGGGTTGGCACGCACAGCTTTAATTACCAAGTGCAGCAAACACACACAGACATTTCTCGATACACACATGTTTACACACACACACACTGAGACACAAATCCATGCAAACACTACACACAGGCATGCATAGCCAAAATACCTATACCCACACAACAAAAACACAAGTAAATACAGATCAAATATTGAAATATAATACACAAAATTAGGTTTAACCTCTGACCATGACCATGACCATGACCATGACCATGGTCATCAGCCACTGTTGTATATGTTACACTACACAACAATGCCTTTAAATTGAGGTGTTTTTCAAGTGAATTTCTAATGATACACATTATGAACATATCCTGTTGCTGAGGTTCAAAATTGCAACCAATCAACTTTAAAAGTGAATTTTTAAATGTTTTTTCAGTATTTTCGAGGCTACTTTTCTGTTTTTTAGATGTGAAACACCTCGTGGCTCCAGAAGTGAACTGATTAATGTAACCGAGGCGTTTGAGAGGAGCATCCATCAGTTTCAGGGTAAGTGGTTTGATCCCAACGTCCTCATGTTGACTGAGTAATTGAACTTCTATGTTCAGTTTATTAAAATACTGATGTTAAATGTCTCTATGTGGGTACAAAAACATATTTTTCTGTCTCCTTTCTATTGAAAAATATTATTGTCAACATTGAATCAGGATCTTGTGCTTTCTAACTCATAAAAAAAATGTTTCAGGGGAATAAATTAATAAATCATAATAGCATGAAGTGTTAGATTTTCATTGTGAAGAAAATTGATGAAGATATCTCTCTTACTTTTAACTTTTACTTTGTGTGTGCATCGTTTGTTCTGTCACTCAGAACTCTTTATATTTGATTATTCAAATTATAAAACTGTGTTCAAATTGATGTTTGATATACTGTACTACATGAAGGGGAACAAAAACAAACAACGTGGATTATGAATCTCTTCCATCTTATGATACAAAGCTGTTTTATTATAATCAAACCTCCTGTTTTCCTCTTCTTTGATCAGACAGTTTAAAGCATAATTTTGCCAATTTCAGACTGTTATTGATTTAAGTTCTCGTGTGTAGACAACATTTAACATTTGAGAGGTTTGACATCTTTTTTTAAATGATGAAAAGCATTTTCTAAAGATGTGTTCATATTTTCCCAAATTGGCATTCATTACAGAAAATGGTATTATATTTTAAACCAGTCTGTTTTAGTCACAATAACACCCGCTCTCTATACTGGGACCCAACACCTGTAGCCGATAGACGTCTGGACCACATGTTGTACTCACTAAGAAAGGGGTCAAAGGTCAAGGAAGAAAATGAAAAAAAGCTCAAAAAATGAGGAAGCAACACAGAAAACCACTTTTATTTCTCCGTCTAAAATCCATCCGCGATACGGGGATGAATGGAGGAGGTTGAGAAGGGAAAAGAGAGCGAGGAGGAAGAGTTCAAGAGCTCAATCTATCCCTCAGATGAAAAGCAAATGGCAATCGGTGAGGCGCAAACATGCATGTCATCCCCATGGAATCGGCCTAGCGGTTGCTGGCTCATCAGGGTCCCTCTTCCTCCTTTTTCTGTGCAAATGGAAAAGAGATGGAGGACGAGAACGAGAGAGAGAGAGAGAGAGACAGACATTTATATTTCATTGGACTAGACGCCGCGATGCCCGTTAAACTGATGTCGCAGCTCTCCAGAGGAGGGAAAGCACAGATGAAGATGAAAAAAAAAAAAATACAGAAGGAAGGGGAGGAGAGTGGGACATGCAAGGAAATAATGGTGAAAGATGAGCGAAGTAGCGAGAGAGAGAGGGGGAGATGGGAGAGGGGAGCTCGAGAGGTTAATCTTGAACAAATATCCATAGTGACAGAACAAGAGGGCCGCATGCGGCGAGTTGTTACCGGGAGTGGATAAGAGGGGATTTACACAGCGAGTGGAGAGGGAGGCAGTGAAACCCCGAAACTGAGAGGGAGGGATGGGGCAAGGTGAGGCATGAGGAGAGGGAGAGAGAGAGCATTACTGAGGCAAGGGAGAGCGAGGGAGAGGAGGATGTTCAGGCGATTCAGGAAGATGAGGACGAATGCATAGAGATGCGACTCGGAGAAGAATGGAGGGAAGCAGGGAGGGAGAAAGAAAGACGATATGAAGGCTGTCACACACTGAGAAGTCAATCCGAGCCTCGCAGATGAAGACGGACCGAGATGGGGAAGTGTCTTGATCCTCTGGTGCCACTCGAAGGTATTAAGAGGCTGAGCTGAGAGTCGATAAGAAAGCTGTGGTCCAGGGATTTGGGCTTTTTTTTTTTTTACAGGAGGGGGCGGGAAGACCACCGATCACTGCATCCGCCATGGAGGGTGTGGTTTAACCCCAAAAAACATGAAGGATGTGAGTCCATGAAGGAGAAAGTACGATAGTTACCTTCAAACACTTGTTTTTTTTAAAGCTGTATTGATTGATTGATCTTGCAGAGTTGATACCAAAACACAATTTTACCTCTGCTTTGGTCTCAACCTCCTCCTGAGGGACACAGTGGGCCTTGATCCACCTCCATCCAAAACATTGAGCTGAAAGATGCTAAAACGCTCAGTAGAGCTGAAGGAATTCGGGTGCTTTTCTACGATCGATAGGCATAATCATTCCTTCTGTGGTAAATATAGAAATATAGAGTAGATTTCTGCTGGAGGAAGTCGATTGCTTGATTATGTTGACACAAAACTGAGTTTTTAATCGTTTTTTCACATGTGCAAGATAAAAACAGGGAAAGTAATATAGCAATGCAGCGTCATTGTATTCTAAATAATTTAATTTAAAGTCTATGTAAAACTGAAATTGACACTAAGGAGCCACTATAATGTAAATTAGTTCTTTTCCACGTTTGAAAAGTTGCATTTTTGAAAATTGTGCAACTTGAAATGATCCAAACGTCTTCCGCGTTGTTCCGAGCTTCGGGAATGTAAGTGCTTGATCCAACCTCTCCTTGAGATACATACACAAACCCGTAATCATGGATATATGGAGAAAATGTAGTGGTAAAAATCACTCACCATCTTCAGTACCACTTATACATTGTCCACTTTTCCTGTGCCCACTGTTCACATTTTCCGGCTCTTGAATGGGACTTGACTTTGAAAAAAACATGTCCACGCTGAAAACAGACGCTACTGAGGGACCTTGAATGCAGCGCATGTTCTTCCTTTGAGGGCTATTTGACTTCTTACTGTCAATAGCTGAACAAATATAGGATTTGACAACATATTGTGATGCTTGCGGTGCATAAAACGAAGGAATATGAATAAAACATGAAAAGTAAGTGACCCTGTTGTACCTTTATTTCTGAATAATAAAAAAAAAAAATCGATCCCCCAATTCTCCACTGATAACCATGAATTATACAGGAATACATCATATAATACACCAATTTCTCTATTTTTTACAGATCTTTTCCCCATCTCTCATGTCGTCGCCATGGTGCCAATGTCACGACCACTTTCCACCACTTTCTAAGGGTTCTTGGAAATATTATAAAAAGTGCTCGTATATGCAGGTGGATTTTTCTTTTCCTCTTTGTAGGAACAAAACATCCTCTGTGTCGTATTTTCCCTTCAATTTCAGCGTGGAAATTAGTTGTGTCAGGACAGAGAGAGACGCCCAGACAGACAGATGACCAGATGCACATAAAGCCAAACGGGGGGAGAAAGAGAGAGAGAGAGACAGATGCAGACGGATAGAGATGATGAGAGGAGCGAGAGACAGATGGAAAGATGGAGATAGATGGAGACAGCAACTCAGGGAGGATATTGGAGCATTTGGCCTTGAGCCTGAATCAACACAGGAAGCTGACAGCTATATCTGTAGGCTTTATTAACATGGAAAGGGCAAAAATTCATGGACGCACACATACGCACACACACACACACACACACACACACATTAGAAACTGAGTAAACTTCTAGGAATATGTAAGCAGAGGTCTGCATGCAACGTAAAATTAACTCTGAGATGTAGCCAAGATTCAGGCAATGAGTATGTGTGTGTGTGTGTGTGTGTGTGTGTGTGTGTTTGTGCAGGTGGGAATTGGCACTCATGTAAATGTGCAAGATTAGTTATCCAGGTGCATCATTTATCTCCTCAGCAGATGTTTCGAAAGACAACCTTCGACAAACGAAAACACACGCCTTCTGAATCTCTGAACACAGACACACACACACACACACACACACACTAAACCAATTCTAATGGATTTCCGTGTAACAGAGTAGTAAACAAACGGGTAAATAAGGAAGGGAAAGGGAACACTGTCCCTTGGTACACTCACTTTAAGTGCATAATTTTGTATTCAAGCTACATTTTGATATAGATTTTACAGCGAAAGAATAATGCAAAACAGATAGTCGTAAACTAAAGGACATTATATTCAAACATGATGACGGGAGAAAAACAGACAAAAGTATTAAAATGAAACTACTTCAAAGGTTTTTTCAAACAGAGAGCGATTGACACGCCTAGTAATTCATTTTTTACCGAGCGCCGAGCAGGAAGGGAGGGAGGGGGGGAGGGATGGAGGGAGAGAGGGAAGGAAGGAAAGTGGGAGGAAGGGAGGGAGGGAGGGAGGGAGGGAGGGAGGGAAGGAGGGAGAGTGGGAGGGAGGGAGGGAGGGAGGGAGGGAGGGAGGGAGGGAAAGAGGGAGGGAGGAAAGGAGGGAGGGAGGGAGGAAGGAAAGGAGGGAGGGAGGAAAGGAGGGAGGGAGGAAAGCAGGGAAGGAGGAAAGCAGGAAAGGAGGGAGGGAGGAAAGGAGGGAGGGAGGAAAGTAGGGAGGGAGGCAGGAGGGAGGAGGAAAAGAGGGAGGAAGGGAGGGACAGAGGGAGGGAAGGAGGAGGGAGGGAGGAAAGGAGGGAGGGAGGAAAGGAGGGAGGGAGGAAAGTAGGGAGGGAGGCAGGAGGGAGGAGGAAAAGAGGGAGGAAGGGAGGGAAGGAGGAGGGAGGGAGGAAAGGAGGGAGGGAGGAAAGTAGGGACAGAGGGAGGGAGGGAGGAGGATAAGAGGGAGGAAAGTAGGGACAGAGGGAGGGAAGGAGGGAGGGAGGAAGGGAGGGAGGAAAGCAGGAAAGGAGGGAGGGAGGAAAGTAGGGACAGAGGGAGGGAGGGAAGGAGGGAGGGAGGAGGAAAAGAGGGAGGAAAGGAGGGACGGAGGGATGGATGGAGGGAGGAGGAAAATAGGGAGGAAAGGAGGGTCGGAGGGAGGGAGGGAGGGAGTATCATCCTGACCTCCTGATGGTGAGCCGGAGTTCAAGTCCCAATTCCTTCCTTTCCTCACGTAGAGTTGAATTCAAATGAACTGAAGGAACTGAACCCTTTTGTTTTGTTTTTTTCCCCTCGGACGACTATGGATTTGATTTATCTCAGATATTCAAGAGGCATATGATTCTTGTTACACGAGGCTTCTCTCGTCCACTAAAATTATATCATAATCATAATACTTACTGTGTGTCAGTGCTGCTCTCCAATGAACACCATGTCTAATTACACACTTTACATGGTTTACTCACGCTATCGTCTTGGATGCCGAGTATTCAGCATATGACCCAAGTCTGACTTAATCCATATAAACTGAGTTTAAACCACTTTGAATAACTTTATCTGTCTCATCCGGCTTCCACTCACTTCCTCAGTTCAGTTTATTATGTTGTGATAACTGACAGATCTTTAATTGATGAAAAACTCAAACTCCTGCACCCTTTAGCTACAAGTAGCTCTAAAAAAGGTAATATCAATTAGTCGGCATCCACATTTGTCCAGATTGAAGTATCTCAAAAACAGGCATTTGTTGTTTGTGTAAATTTAGGAAAATCATTCGTAGGATTTTAAGGAATATATATATATATATATATATATATAAATATATGTGAGAGAGCGAGAGACGTGGCAGCTGGTTCACACAGTGGGCAACGGATGGGTTTCTGTCAGCGTTGGCACAGGGAAGTGACATCACCTGTCACAATGTTTAATTAACACCTTGGTGTGTGTGCGTGTGTGTGCGTGCGTGTGCGTGCGTGTGTGTGCATGCGTGTGTGTGCATGCGTGTGTGTGTGTGTATGTGGATTGATTAATTAGTACAGGGGTATGTGCATGTAAAGCCATGTTTGTGTGGCATTTAATTAGCATCACAGTGCGTGCATGTGTGTGATTGTGAGAGTAGGTTTTGTGTGGATGCATGTCGTGGTGCACACAGCATGTGAGTGTGTGTGTGTGTGTGTGTGTGTGTGTGTGTGTGTGTAAAAGGGTGTGTGTCAATGACAGCTGAGGTCACTCCTGGGGATTTTAATCTGGACTCGCATCAGGAAGTGGGATGGCTTCAGCTGGTCTGAATGGAGTTTCCGCCGGCAACCCAGAGGTTCACCAGCTGTACCGATGATACGCTTCCTGTAGCTGTGGAATCCTCCCCCTGTCTCCGACACACACACACACACACACACACACACACACACACACACACACACACACACACACACACTAAGGCAGACCCACACTCACACTTTCTCGCTCATTATCCAGCAGTGAATTGGACCTTAAGACAGCCTCGGTCACACCTGGGAGCGCTGATTAGATTCTCTTCCATTTCTTTGCTCACCTTCTCATACAATTAAATACTTTTCCCATCATGCACCGTTATTAGCTGAGTACTAAAAACTGCCGTTGAGTTCAACAATTACGGTGATAGTTACGTACTGGGAGGGTGGGAGGAAAGGAGGGTGGGTAGGGTACTTGTGTGGGTAGTCAGAGAACGCCTCTCAAGGTCAATTATCTTTCAATATAGAGATTTATATCCCTGAGTTGATGGTTTATTCCCACCGATGTTACATTGCTTCCTATACACAATAATGGTATAATAATAATGGTTCTTAAATGGTTCTTTAAAAGGCTTTGTGGTTCTACGAAGAACCATCACCTACCGAAGAACCATTTTATCTATCGGATGGTTCTACATGCTTGTCAAGTGGTTCTTTGGGATATTAAAGGGTTCTTAACCAGAAATGGAACCATTTCTTGAAGGTTCTTTGAGGCACATTTATAGGTTCTTTGAAGAACTATTTAAGGAAATGGTTCTTTAAAGAACCCCGGTTTGAAATGTTCTTCAAAGAACCAGAAATGGTGCCTTAAAGAACCATTTGTTGAAAGTTCTTTAAGGCACCATTTCTGGTTCTTTGAAGAACTATTTAAGGAAATGGTTCATTAAAGAACCCCGGTTTGAAATGTTCTTCAAAGAACCAGAAATGGTGCCTTAAAGAACCAATTGTTGAAGGTTCTTTGAGGCACCTTTATAAGTTCTTTGAAGAACGGAAATGGTTCTTTAAAGAACACTGGTTTGAAAGGTTCTTTGTGGAACCAGAACTGGTTCTTCTATGGCATCACTCTGAAGAATCATTTTCGGTTCCAGACGGCACCTTAAGGGAGATTTAAGACTCAAACACAACATTTCTATCTTTCTTTCGTGGGTCTTTACTCAAAAGAGGACGGTGTAGAAATGGGGAGGAGAGAAAAGGGGACGGCACAACCATCCCAAGGCCGGAATCAGACCTGTGACATCGCAGTGATACGGCATACGCTGTAATCACTCAACTCCCAGGGGGCCAAAAACCAACCGTGTCTTAATCCACATTTGCATTTCGCCCTCGAAGCCTTTGCGTCCATTGTTTATCGGTTCCTCTCTCTCTCTTTAGTGTTTGTTTATCTGCTCTCTAATTAGTGATTCGTCTCTGCATTCTCCGTGAGTGTTTTCTTAACCTCTGACACGAGGACTCTTATTTTAAAATGCTTCATTTTTGGTTGTTAGAAATGTAGTTATCTGGTATTACAGATTATTCTACAGCAACTATTTTTATTTCCTTATGAAATGGCTCTTGATTAACGGAGGTATTTCTGTAAAATAAATATCTTCTCCCTGATCTTTTGCCTCTTTCCTTCATCTGTGTTCTCTTTCTCTCTCTCTCTCTCTCTCTCGCTCTCCCTCCCTTTCCTACTCAGACTTGTTTTCTTCTTTCCATCTTCCTGTGGTTTGACTACTTCATCATCTGGGGCCCTTTGACAGCAAGACATTAATCCTGGCCCCTCTCTCACACACACACATACACACACACACACACACACACACACACACACACACACACACACACACACACACACACACACACACACACACACTCTCTCTCTACCATCAAAAACAGGCATATGCATCCACTGTACGAGCCCACACACAATGTTTATGTGCACACACACACACACACACACACACACCTGCACAGAAATCCAGATATATATTTTTTTATGAACATACATACACCAGCTGTAATGTGCCGAAACTCCTGAATATAAACGCACACAGAGTTGCATGAATGAGCACACGGCGTGGCCATGGATGACAGATTTGGAAAGAGATGCAATCCCTCTCCGGGCATAGCTCATGTTCATTTTATTGCCACACGGTCCGGCCGGTGGAGTGAAAGATGTAAAATGAAAAGCAGCTCTGACATTTACAACATTACACAAACTTCAGTGCAGCAATGGAAGGTAACACAATCAATAGATAGTGCAAAGTGCTACGGACAGCCTCGTACATTATCATATACAGCCTGCTCACTTTCCCAGATTCATGCAGCCGTTGCTCGGCAAGTGGAAACTACCACAGTCAAAAGCTGAAGCCAATTAGAAAATAATTTATGCTTCAAGCCTGGGACACAAGATAGAAGAAAAAAAATGTGCCTTTTGAAATGCAAAGTCATTGCTATCCTTTTAAACATAGTCAAATAATCATGGGAGCTGCAGTCCCTTACTGCCAAAAAACGGTTTATCACTTTATCTTGAGATGAGACGGTGACATTTTACTCGTCAATAACATAATGACATCATTCCTGGCTTCTGTTTTGTGCCTCGGGAAATTGGCATTCCTGGTAACTCCTGCATGTTCACATCTTGTATTTATATACCGATGTTCATTAACTTAGTCCCGAAACAAATAACGAGCTTTTTCGTGAAGAAAAATGCACAAAAAAACCTTCAAAGAAAGACGCTTTAAACCAGCAGGTACAGTCGTCACTTCTCAAGATTCAATGTTAACTACTGTTAGTAGGATTGTTGTGCATGTATCCATAAAAACCAGGGGAACCTGAAGTATCTAGAATAAATAAGAAAACATTTACATAAAAAAAACAAGCTTTTTCTGCCTTAAATTATTAACATCACAATTAGATGTTAGCAAACAATAACGTGTCTATATATATATGTATGTATATATATATATATATATATATATATATATATATATATATATATATACTTATATACATTTGTGTATGTATATACCAGGTGTGCAGCTGATTGCTCACTTGTAGCAATTAGCCTGGTGATGTCAGAGGGCTAAGCTGTTTATAAAATAAAACATCAACACATACCAACAGCCAACACACACGATGTAAACAGAGAAGCTTTCAGACGGATGATGTAGGATACATAATTATCTAATATTGTCTTTGACAAGCCATGTTTTACTCACTGTTGTCTCCCACCTTCTAGATGTCAAGTAAATCTGAAAGCTTGACACAGTAAATGATTGTCTTCTCCGTTGCAAATTAACTCTGATATGTCCTCATAATGCTGCTTTACGTGTTTTATTTTATATGATGTAATGTAAATGAATGCTACAAGATCAAAAATAGCATCATTATTATTAAATATATTACATTATTCCTCCATGTGCAACAAAAAGGGTTGTTTTGAGATAGATACTTTAATAGTAGCGACTGTGGATCAGTGGTTAGCAGGTCCGACTTTCAATCAGAGGTGTGTGCATGCACAGGTAACCTAACCCTATCCCGACCTAAGAATAAGCAGTGATACAAATCAGGGCCGATGGGACATGGAAATATGATATGAAGGCCTGTTTGGCGACTGTGTCTCAGTGGTTAGCAGGTCTGTCTTTCAATCAGAGGATTGGTGGTTCGATCCCCGGCTCCGCTAGTCCATGTTGATGTGTCCTTGAGCAAGAGACTTAACCCTCATTGCTCACCGTTGCTGTGTGTCACACCGTGGCTGTGGCCCCTCCTCCTTCCTCGTGTGGCACCTGTCTAAGTGTCATGTGATTCCTAATTGTGTCCACCTGTTCCCCATTACCCTCATGTGCTTATAGTCTGTGTCTTCCCCTTGTCTTGTGCCTCAGTGTCTTCGTCTTTGGTTAAGACTACTCAAGCCACGTCCACAGCCGCTATCGACGCCACCGTGTGTTTACGCTTTTTCCTGCCTCATTAGGAGTGATTTTCAGTTTAGCCTTTTAGTTCTGCCCTTCTTGCAGAAACTTAGGTTAGGATTTTCCAAGCCTCCCAAGTGGAGTGATTTTCAGTTTAGGTTTTATTAATGTTCATAGTTTTAGGTTTTCCTCCGTTTGGAGTGATTTTGAGTTCTTTAGTAGTGTTTTTGATTTGTACTTTGGTTCAAATAAAGCCTGTTCACTGACCTTTCTGCATCTGAGTCCTGCTTCGAGTTCCGGCCTGACACTGTGTCTACGATTTACTGTATAGCATGTAAGTCTCTTTGGATAAAAGAGTCAGTGAAATGTAATAGTTTAATTTTCGATCTTTATCTTTTTTTTCGATCTTTATTTCAGCTTCGTTAGTCCAGATAACGTGCATCACATAAATGTGCATTCTAGAAATGCTTTTACATTTTGCCGTTGCTTAATCCTGCAATCCTAAATTCTTTAAAATACTTCCCTAGTTAAAGGGAGCCAATCCCAACATGCATTTGGTTTAACAGATATTCAGACAAACACAACTGATTCTCACTAAGCAGCCTCACCAGAGCAGCTATCACTGCGCCTTTGAGAACTGACGTAATTAGCCGCTGATCTCCCGTTATCACTCATTATTACGAACGCTTTCTCAATCAATCTCAGATCCGTCAGTCCAGGATTTGTGTCGGCTGCCCTCTTGTCACAATCATGCTGCTCTGACTCTGCCGCCACCTGGATAATATTATCCAGTATTTAAAGCACACATAATATCCCATATTCACTGGGAACTATTAAAGTATTTCAAAGACGAATGCACGTATCCTGGCTGCTTCGCTTACAAAGCAATAAAGATATTAAATCAAGGCTAAAAGAGAAAACAACATTCACACACTTAACAGCCCTGTAAACACACTTGTACTGTGTGTACGCATATATTTATGTATTTGTGGATGTATTCGCTTTTTGTATTTAGAAAACCCGCGAACAGGTGTTATACAAACACTCAACACAATGCATCTAGTGCGTGTGCATAGAGGTGTGTTACAATTATAATGCAAGAATCGGCTTCATTGGCCGTGTGTTTACGCATACATTGAATTTGACTCCGGTTACACGTAGCTCTCATTGATCAATAAACAAGATAAATATTAAATAGACAACAGAGGAAACAGAGTAGTGCAGATGGAGGTGTCTGATGAATTGTTCATTAGACTGACTGCCGGTGGAAAGAAGCTTTTTCTGGTGGTTGTTGTATACTTTTACATTTCATTTAGCTGAGGCTTTTATCCAAAAAGACTTACATGATATACATTAGACCGTAGACACAGCAACGGTGAGCAATTAGGGTTAAGTGTCTTGCTCAAGGACACATCGACATGGACTAGAGGAGCCGGGGATCGAACCACCGATCCTCTGATTGAAAGACAGACCTGCTAACCACTGATCCTCAGATTGAAAGACAGACCTGCTAACCACCGATCCTCTGATTGAAAGACAGACCTGCTAACCACCGATCCTCTGATTGAAAGACAGACCTGCTAACCACCGATCCTCTGATTGAAAGACAGACCTGCTAACCACTGATCCTCTGATTGAAAGACAGACCTGCTAACCACTGATCCTCTGATTGAAAGACAGACCTGCTAACCACTGACCCACAGTCGCCCGACTTGTGCTATTCTCACTTTGCCAGGCCGAGTCAGACTGCAGCCGCTGGTAAACACAAGGAAAAGACGATGTTCACATGAACTATTCGATTTGTATATAATGTAATGACAAAAAAAAAAAGAATCAAATCAAAACACAAAATCATGACCCATCCTTTGCTTTTTCTATACCATGTTGCTCACTTTAGAGTCAAAGCACACTGCTGCATCTCAGCCCGGTCCTCACAAGGGCATAAAAGATTAAAAACCCAGTCACTCAGCAATTGAATAGCAACATTATAATGAGAATACATGTAAATATAGATTTTGTTTTGGCATGAAGGCTCTGTTTCATATCACTCCCTGTGAAGGCTAATTTAAAGATGGCAAAAAAAAAAGCGAGCGCAGGGAGAGATCAATGCAACCCTCGAGGGGGAAACAGGAAGAAATGGCAGCATTTTAAATAGACCGCTCAGCTGGCAATAGTACTGTGGAAGCTAAGCTGACACATCAGCTGGTCCGGGAGCTCGAATCCACGGTATTCATGTGCACTTTTCAGCTGTTAGAGGTGACCAAGCAAAGGTGCATACAACACCACTCAAGTAGGTTTCTATGGGTGTCGATAGAATTCATGTTTGTTGTGTATTATGGTTTGTTTTTGCCTATTTTAGCAATAATCAGAGGAAAGAAATTACATTACATTACATTTATCTGAGGCTTTTATCCAAAGTGACTTACATGCTAGACAGTAGACCGTAGACACAGCAACGGTGAGCGATCAGGGTTAAGTGTCTTGCTCAAGGATGCCGGGGATCGAACCACCAATCCTCTGATTGAAAGATGAACCTGTTAAACCACCGATTCTCTGATTGAAAGACGGACCTGCTAAACCATCGATCATCTGATTGAAAGACAGACCTGCTAACCACTGATCCTCTGATTGAAAGACAGACCTGCTAAACCACCGATCCTCTGATTGAAAGACAGACCTGCTAAACCACCGATCCTCTGATTGAAAGACGGACCTGCTAACCACTGACAGACATACCTGGTGGTTGCCAGCTAGAAACTGGGATTAAGACTGAAATGTTGCCACTAATCACATCACAGTCTCGTGAGCTAATTAACCCAATTGAAATGTACCGAGGCTATAGATATACTGTATTAGGCTTCACTCTGGATTTGCGTGGATTGTGCATGAATCTTAATGTGAGCCTCCTTGGAACCATGATGCATGATGCAAGAAGTAATTTTCTTTGAATGCTATGGGTGTACAGCACGGTGTGTGTGGGCGCTGTGTTTTGGGACGTGTAAAAGCTACTAACAAATAAATGCAATGGCCGCAGCCTTGAGATAAGCTTCAATAGGTGTGTATAGTGTCAGGACCTGTATCTCAGATATGCACAACGTTGTGTTTATTCTTAAGCGATGGCTCACTGACGTGTGCAGCAGCAACACATACTCTGTAAGGCACAATGTGGCAACCTTTCTTTGTCCTTAGTTCAACCAGAAAGGACCTATTGAGATGGAATATGTGGTCCGCCAGAGAGTCCTGGACAAGGGGCGGTAAAGAGAAACGTATTACATACGCATAAATATGGACAGATAACATCGCGACAAAAACATACAGAATCAGAGATTAAATGTACAGGAAGATGAGGTTAAATGAATGAAGGCAATTGTCAAATGTAACAGCATTGCTCCGTACAACAGACGTCAAGGGAAGGTAAAGATTCATTGGTATGTCAATGACTGGATAACAGGGTTGGTAATCTTCATAAAAATGTCTTTTTGATAACTATGTCCCATTACATTCTGACAGCAATCAAAGAATCAAATGCTCCGACAAAAAAATCTGAAAAAAAATCAGATATCTGTAGCTATTGCAGGACTTTAATAAGCCCTTTCCATCATTTCATTCTGCCCCAATGTAATGATTGGCCTGTCTACCTGCCTTGCTGGCCTCAGGAGGCTTTCACAAGCTGCTAGCTTAACAGCTGCAAGTACCAACAATAGCCATGTTTTTGTGTATACGTTCATTCTGATTATTTTTGGGGAGGGGCTTTGGAGGGAGGCCCTATTTTTCTGTTGGATAATTCTTAAAATCCAGCCAACCCTAGCTTTAAATATTCCTTGCAGCTCTTTCCAAGCTTGCAGGATGTGAATATGTAGGGTATAAGTGTGTACATGTGACTGTATCAACCTGTAAGTGATGCATGTGTGTGTCTCCACATGTTGACAACAAAGAATGAACAGGTGGTTTTCATCTGCTTTTTAAAAGGGTCGACTGAAGTCAGTTCCTGTGGGAGGGGTCTGTAAAGTCTGGAAGCCACGACTTCAAAAGCATAAAGCCGAGCACCTTTGATTTAAAATCTTGAGCGAGGTACATCTAACAAGCCCTGGGCCGTAGTAACTCTAATGTGAGAGTGAGCTTGACCATGCAGAGCCTTTAAAGCGATTACAAGGATTTTGAATTGAATTCGGAAGTGGGCGATAAAAGAGGGGAAAGGAATTATGCAGATAAAAAGAGGACTAAGGAGCCGAAAAAAAAGAAAGTAAGAGACACAAAGAAAGAGCAGACGAATGGCCACTCGCTGCCTCGATCAAAGACGGGTCTTAAACTACGACCAAGGTCAACCTCCTGGCTCGGCCACTCTGACATGTTTACACCGCTACAGCCTCCATCTCTGCTCCATCCCTCTCTCCGTCTCCATGTAACACAACTACACCTCAGCTGCAGGGCACGATGTTCAAATGTGTTTTTCTTCACTTCCACAAATCAGCGTAAAAGTAAATATAGAAGGGAGGAAACCCAACATGCATTTTGCATCTCACCGCGTTTCGCCGCCGCAAAGATGTTTTTGGCTTCATCTTTTTACTTGTGAACGCTTGAAAAATAATATGTGAGAAGGTTGGAGCCGGAGCTGCCGCTGAGGACACTGAGGGTTTTGTCCTGAGGGTGTTTTATGTGGTTTTACAGTAGCAGCATGGGGGAGTTTATACTCCACAATTTACTACAAAGGTGTTCTCCACACCAGGTGTGTCGAGGGTTAGAGCTCCAGATAAACATCTTTCATGACCGTCCCCAAAAAGTGAACGTAAAGTGTTGGGAAAAATATGTTCTCCTCTTTTTTTATCATCTATAGCTGTTAGGTGATGGTGGCATAATAAAAACATGATGAAAAAAACACCTATACATATGATAGAATTTACAGAGAATATAATTGGATCAGGTGAGTAATTCAATATTTTTATAAATCATGTTATTGAGGGAATTCTAAAATCTTGGATTTGTTTATCCTTGCTTTATTTGAGTTATAGTGATACAACAATTGTCATGCTGTATGTCCTAAATGTTTGATATAGTTTTATGGAAAGTATTTTAAAGTTTTTTTATATTGTATTTTAATAAGATATATTGAATATGAGTTGCATTACATTACATTACATTACATGTCATTTAGCTGACGCTTTTATCCAAAGCGACTTACAATAAGTGCATTCTACGGTTACAAACAAGAATCAGAACAACAAGAATCAAGAAGGTACAATTTCGTCAAAGGTTCGACTACAAAGTGCTATCAGTAAGAGCCATTTCAGTGCTACTATAGTGCTACATCCTTTATTCAAGGTATAGTCGGAAAAGATATGTTTTTAGTTTGCGACGAAAGATGTAGAGACTTTCTGATGTCCTGATGTCAATGGGGAGCTCATTCCACCATCGAGGAGCCAGGACAGAGAACAGTCGAGACTTTGTTGAGTGTTTAGCTCACAGCGACGGAGCTACAAGGCGATTGGCAGAAGCCGAGCGCAGCGCACGAGTTGGGCTGTAAGGTTTTACCATGTCCTGGATGTAGACTGGACCAGATCTGTTCGTAGCACGGTACGCCAGTACCAATGTTTTGAAGCGGATGCGGGCGGCCACCGGTAACCAGTGAAGGTCGCGGAGGAGCGGAGTAGTGTGGGTGAATTTCGGGAGGTTAAAGACCAGTCGAGCTGCAGCATTCTGGATGAGCTGCAAAGGTCGGATGGCACCAACAGGTAGACCCGCCAGGAGGGAGTTACAATAGTCTAGACGCGAGATGACCAGAGCCTGGACGAGAACCTGTGCTGCCTTCTGGGTGAGAAGTGGACGTATTCTCCTGATGTTGTGCAGCATGAATCTGCAGGAACGAGTTGTTGCGGTAATGTTGGCAGTCAGGGAGAGTTGACTGTCCAGGGTCACACCGAGGTTCCTGGCAGTCGGGGTCGGGGCCAAGACTGAGTTGTTGAAAGTAATCGTCAGGTCGTGAGTGGGGGAGACTTTTCCTGGAAGGAAAAGTAATTCCGTCTTGTCGGGGTTAATCTTCAAGTGATGTGCGGACATCCATTGTGAGATGTCAGTCAGACAGGCCGAGATTCGTGCTGCTACCTGTGTTTCCGATTTGGGAAACGAGAGGATCAGTTGGGTGTCGTCAGCATAGCTATGATAGGAAAAGCCATGCGAGCGAATGACGGAGCCAAGAGAGTTGGTGTACAGGGAGAAGAGGAGAGGACCGAGGACCGAGCCTTGAGGGACCCCAGTAGTGAGAGGACAAGGCTCAGACACAGATCCTCTCCAGGTTACCCGGTAAGTCCGATCGCTGAGGTAGGATGAGAGGAGGGAGAACGCAGTGCCTGAGATACCCAGGTCCTGGAGGGAGGAGATGAGGATCTGGTGGTTCACTGTGTCAAAGGCAGCAGAAAGGTCCAGAAGGATAAGGACAGAGGAGAGAGAGGCTTCTCTCGCAGTGTGAAGCTGCTCTGAGACAGCAAGGAGGGCAGTCTCTGTTGAGTGGCCTGCCTTGAATCCAGACTGGTGAGGGTCCAGACGGTTGTTCGGGAGACAGGGGGGTGAAAGTGGAAAGCGAAGGGGAGGCGGATAGGGTTAGTGGAGATGTAGTTATGGGAGGGGGATCAGTAAATGAGGAGCGAATGTCATCTATCTTTTTGCATCCATCTAGTTGCAATTGAATTGTCTGTTTGTGTAAGAGCTCATTAATTGTCCTCCTTATCTTAATTTAGCAACTATTTCTTGATGTTTGTCATTTTCATGTCAAGCACATTTTCATTTGTATATGAAACATGTCGTATAAATAGTTTGTTTTCCTTTTAGCTAATTAACTGACCCAATAGTCAGCATTATATTTTATAACTTATAGGATCGAATATCAGGCTAGAAGACCACCATAGGTTTTCTGAATAGTTTCTACCAGGAATTTAAACTAAAGTGCAGAAGTAAAGCAAATATATGTGAAAATATAATAAATATTCAGGTGTTGAAAAATACTTAAACAATAGAATAAATCAATATATCCTAAACAACTAACAAATAGCTGGGTTTGTTTAAGTACCTAATTTTGAGCTTACGTAGCCTTAACATATTTATTTAACTTGCACACACACACACACACACACACACACACACTGATCACCTTCTCCGAGGAGCTCACCGACGGATGCTTCGCAGTCATATCTCTTCATTATGTCTTCATAATTACGGATGTTAAATGTTACACTAATTAAAAACATCAGCTCTTATCATGATGTATGGCGCCCTATTGTTTGTCAGCTTTCTATTAATAGCTCATTTAGCAAGTGGGCTTAATTGATTTCCTGGTACGCTAATTGATTGCGAGGCTAGAGGGAGATTTGTTTTGCGAGCTGAATTAAGTCGATTGTCTCAGAGTTTAGAAACGGAGACGGTGAGAGAGAGAAAATGACATCTTAGTCACTGAGGCAATTAAGAGCGCCTGACCTCTGCTAACAATTACATATTATCTCGCCAGCCTCTAACCTGGGAGGAGATTATGCGCTCGGCATGTTTGCACGTGTGTGTGCATATGTCTGTCCACAGCAAATATCGCATTATACTGTGCTTAATAGTGTTGGTGCTCAGTTTTTGAAAAATATGATTTTATTGTACCGTCGTTGCCTCTTAACTCCTCTTAGTTAAGCTGCAGGTCTGCTGAGACCCCCAGAGACCCCCAGAGGCCCTCAGCTCCTTTAAATCCAGACTGAAGACCTTTCTGTTTGCTGTTGCCTTCAATTAAACCAGATTCAGCATTTTATATCTTAAACTGCTCTGCAACTTTTATTCAATTCTGTATTTTTTGCATTTTAACCGTTTTTTTTATGTTTTAATGAATTGTTTTTATATCTTGTTTTATTTTGCATTATGTTTTGATGCTTTTAATGGTTTTATGTGAAGCACTTTGAATCGCCTTGTTGTTGAAATGTGCTACACAAATAAACTTGGCTTGCCTTATCCAGCTGAGGGCAGGAAGTAGTCCACAGTTTGGAATCACAGGATTAGAAATTGTTCCCGTCTGCAAACGTTGTCATTTTTTCATCCACACTGATCCATGTGGTCGTAGCTCAGTGGGACAGTGTGCAGTGTGTCTGTGTCGCGAGTGTGTGGTTGAGAGAGAGAGAGAGAGCGAGAGAGAGAGAAACAGCACTGACGGGTGTCAAGGAGCAGAGGGAATGGTTAGCTGTAGCGCTATATGTACATTGTAAATTACAGTTTTCCCATGAATAAACACTGCAAGCATTCTCACTAAATGCAGATACATATGAATTCAATGCCTTTTTTGGGGGCCTCAAACTCGCTAGTATTAAAGAAAAAAATTTATCTGAAGGTTATAGTTAGAGAGACGGAACTAAGACATGAACCTGCACAGATATATCCACAGTATACGGAGATTAAGATGAGATCGTTAAGATGAGAAAAAACCTGTCTGATACACTAGCGGCATAGATGGGGTTGAGACAATTGTGGTTTTAATAATTCATCAATATTACTGTGGTTTTACTAAATAATCTGCATATTTGACCTATATAGTCTGAAAAACTGTGAGAAACATGTATAAGTACTATTTTCAAAATTAAATGTAACATTTTCAAAAACTAAATGTAACATTTTCAAAACTAATGTAACATTTTCAAAACTAATGTAACATTTTCAAAACTAAATGTAACATTTTCAAAAACTAAATGTAACATTTTCAAAACTAAATGTAGCATTTTCAAAACTAAATGTAACATTTTCAAAAACTAAAAGTAACATTTTCAAAAACTAAATTCATTAAACAAAATTAAAGTCTTAACGTAAAAAGTTTCTTTCATTATGTTTTTCCTCGCAGCAAAATGAAAACTGTATTTATTTCTCTCTTTGTAAGACACCCAATACGATGTTTCAAGATGGACTGGCCTCTCTTCCAGGAAATTGAGCCTGATTCATTACACAGATAATTAAATGAATCCTCGATGCAAAACCCCTCAATTATTATTTTTGCTTTAACAGGATTACACCGGATTACCAGGGTATTTATGGTGAGATTCTTTGATGATAGCAGAGTGGTCATTCCCTCAGAAGTATATCAGTACCATCTTCCGGTGCAATAACAATGACATTAAACTGCTCTTTGAAACCTTGTTAAATCCAGCATGTACCTGACAGTCCTCTCATCCAGGGATCCGATACCCTTTGTCAAACTCCTGTTCACAGAAGTCGTTTCATATTTTTCTGATTTGTCATCACTTATAAATGATTGTGTTCCCGTCTCCGAGCTTTATTTTTAGCTTACGGTATAGCTGTGCAATTACATGGACAGGGAGGGCAGAAGCCTCTGCAGCTCAGAA
Organism: Cottus gobio; assembly: GCA_023566465.1. Classification (NCBI taxonomy): domain Eukaryota; kingdom Metazoa; phylum Chordata; class Actinopteri; order Perciformes; family Cottidae; genus Cottus; species Cottus gobio. Next base: position 5,306,403 of record CM042218.1, read on the forward strand.
GCTCTGCTCGGTTACACGGCTTCTTTTTTGTAGCAGTTTTCCCCTCCTCCTTTCCACCCTTCCTCCTTTCTGTCTTTCCCTCTGTCTGTCTCTCTTCCCTAAGTGGCTCTCTCCAAGGTCTTCTCAATATTCCCTTTGTGCTGTTTTGGACACTTCACCAAAAAACGATTTATTTAAACCTTGGGAAAAGGGAAAGGTAGCAGAGTAAATGAATGTGGAAGATGAAAGAAAGAAAGAAAGAAAGAAAGAGGAGGGGGAAGAGGGAGTAAAAAAAGAGAGTGAATATATCAACAAATGAAAAGAAAAATAAATGAGCAGGGAGCAGGTTCTATGTGAGCACATATCAGAGACCGTGCATCCTGTGTGTGTGTGTGTGTGTGTGTGTGTGTGTGTGTGTGTGTGTGTGTGTGTGTGTGTGTGTGTGTGTGTGTGTGTGTGTGTGTGTGTGTGTGTGTGTGTGTGTGTGTGTGTGTGTGTGTGTGTTGGTGGATATGTTTTATTTGGACTTTTGACCTGAGTACACACCAGCATTCTGAGGACGTATATGGTTTACACGGACCATGCTGAGGTCCTCATAAAACAAAGAGTGTAAACGCCTTATAAGTGTTTAAATAACATTCCCTCTCTTTTTCGTGGAAAGTCCTTTTTTACCACCTCACCTGATTTCTGTGTATCCCCGTGTATAGAACAGCGCCTTCTAGCGTCTTGACCATGCTGGTGCAGTTTCATACACATTTTGATACACACGGTAGAAATTTCGCGGGCTGCCTTGTGATTGGCTGGTTTCTGTTGCGGGGGCGGGAGGTCTGAGTGACGTCGGAGGGACCTACGGGCTGCCTTGTGATTGGCTGGTTTCTGCTGCGGGGGCGGGAGGTCGGAGTGACGTCGGAGGGAGCTACGGGCTGCCTTGTGATTGGCTGTTTTTTCCCGCGGGGGAGGGACGGGGGAGAGACGGAGTGACGATGCCACATCAAGTACAAGGTGCGTCGGCTCTTTAAACATGGCGACAGGCATGGAACATAGACATGGACTCATGGAAGATTAAACACCACCAGGTAAGGATTTATAGGTATTTGTAAGAATAAAACGGAGCTAGCTACAAGTGATTCGGTTAAGACCGGAGGAGATGAGACCGTGTCCGTTGAGCAAGGATGGCAAGCTTTGTGATTTTTAGCGAACGAGCTAACAGTAGCGAACATGCTAACGTTAGCTACCACTCGTTTGCTAACGCTAGCTAGCGAACACACCGTGGCGTTACACAAAGTAAAAGGTTAGGGTTAGCGTGCCATTTAGTCTTCACTGTATCACCTGCAGCTTGCTCCCTTAGCTGCTAGAGCTAACCTTAAAGCTAAGATCTACAGTGTGTTTACTTTGTGCCTGCAGAGAGGATAATGAGAGGTATGTAGACAGTTTTGGAAGAAACAAACGGAGCAAGGGACTTACTTAATTTATACAGTTAATTTTAGATAGACTAAAGATATTCTTAGAATGTTAAACTTGTGTAGCAGTGTCTTCATATTCTAGTCTTCATATTCTACCCAGTGTGTTACTGGTTTAAATGGCTATAGAATGTTTTCTGATCATGCATGTTCTATAAATGACGATTATAATCCTGACAACCATCTTTGCTAATTTCAGCAAAGAAATATGCAACGGCAAAGACGCTTAAACCCGAAGGATGATGCCAAATTTTACATTGATACTGGAGGGGACAAAGTGGGACTTGACGTCAAATACATCAATGCCTACAAAGGTAAGTTTAATGTTTGGATTTTGTAATCATAATTAAAGTATGAATAAACTTAACAGATGTTTTTTCTGTGTGTATAAAATAGGTCGTGGCATCTTCACCTCTGCTCCGTTTAAAAAAGGAGAATTTCTCTTAGAATATAGAGGTGAACTAATAAGCCATAAAGAATGTGAGAGAAGACAGAGACTTTACCACGACTGCCTTAAGGTGTTCATGTTCGAGTTTCATTTTAATGGAAAACTATGGTGGTACGTATTATGTCAATGCTTAGTCTAATCAAAGGCATTGCCTTTTATTTTATATATTTACTGTTATGAAACTAATATTTACTTGTGTTTTTGAAGTGTTGATGCAGCAAAAGAGGATGGGTCGCTTGGCAGGCTTGTAAACGACGATAATGTAAACCCCAATGCCAAGATGAAGTACCTAACCAGCCAAGGGAAGCCCCATCTATGTTTGTTTGCAGCACGAGACATCAGTCAAGAAGAGGAGATCACCTATAATTATGGTGACTCGGACTGGCCGTGGAGACTCAAGGTAGTAAAAATGTTACTTTGTGAAAATGAAAGTTCTCAAGGAAATGCACTTACCATATAATATGTCACAAACATGAATAATGCTGAATAATGTCTAAGTAGCTTTGATTTTACAATATTAAAACGGTTATTGACATTGTTGGTTGATGAAGTAAAAAAGAAATGCTGCTACATACAAATATCAAAGTTTCTGCTGTATTGATTATTTAGTTTTTACTTGATTCCGCTAGTTTGATGTGTATTGTTAATATCTTTAGAAATCTGAAGGAAACTATTGTGAGGATACACCCACATCCGAGCCTTCTAAGAGTACTCGTAAGGTGTCAACAAGTCAGCTGCAAGAAAAGAGATCTCCAGGTGCATCAACTAGTCTACTCAGAGGATACAAAAAGGTAAGTTATATTAGTTAAAAGGTTTTAAGATGCATATTACAGATGTAAAGCTCCTTTTAATTCAGAAGGCTACAATGCTATTATAAAACTATTCTCTTTTTATGCATCAACATTTTTCTATACATGATTTATTTTTCCTCACTGAGGCTATCTGATGATTCATAATCAAAAAACAGATTAATTTAGTTTTATCTTTTTTTATTAAGAGATATAGGTTATATCTACAGACAGTGTGTGTTGGTGGCAATTATATGCGGGGCATGGCGCTGTGAAACTGACGGGAAAAATTCAATATAGCCTAATAATTATGTAGTTTCTCTCACCATCATTCTCTGAGATAGTCATCTATTACTACAACACTTGATAGTAGATTCCCAGATCCTCTATTTATTGTACTTCTCCTTTTTTTGATCTGCTACAGATGATAACTGAGAGTGAGCTGACTGAGTCTGCTGAGCCCGACAAGATTGAGACCTCTGTTGATGACCTGAATCAAACATGTCCACCATTTGGTCCCCTCAACAGGGTTGAAACGGTAAACTAAGTTTAATTACATTACTTGTGAAAAAAACATTAAATTATGTTTCATTGGTGTGTGTGTGTGTATGTGCAGTTGACTGATATGGTGTATAGGGACAATGGTATAGAAGGACATTAGACATTCAGAATTGACTTTCTCTAAATCTGTTATGTGTGTGTGTGTGTGTGTAGTCTCCTCTCATGGTATATAGGGACAGCGTTATATGAGGACATTAGACGTTGTCTAAATCTACCATATGTTGGTAGTGTGTGTGTGCAGCGGCCTGTCTGTAATATGTTTTATTAGGGACGGCCGTCTCATTAAATGCTTTTCCAAATGTAAGTCAGTATTGTGTGTGTGTATCAAGCACTTTGTTTTTTAAGAATACTTGCACAACCTGCATGTGATCTGTATGTCTGTTTAACTTACAAATCATAGCTAATATAAGAACTATAAAGGCAAAAACAGTAATAACTTGCACATAATGTTACACAAGAAGCACCCAGTCTTCAAGATATATATATGAGGATATCTTTTTTGCATGGTCTTGATAAGGACATGCCTCAGGAAACATGTGGGGCCACAAATTAGTTAGGTTTAAAATTACATTTTAGCAACGGGAGGATTGTTTCTCTTGTAAAAACCCTACATATTCTCTGTTACATTTCCAGTTTTTCATCAATTTATTGTCCTTCTCTTTTTTTGATCTGCTACAGATGATAACTGAGAGTGAGCTGACTGAGTCTGCTGAGCCCGACAAGATTGAGACCTCTGTTGATGACCTGAATCAAACATGTCCACCATTTGGTCCCCTCAACAGGGTTGAAACGGTAAACTAAGTTTAATTACATTACTTGTGAAAAAAACATTAAATTATGTTTCATTGGTGTGTGTGTGTGTATGTGCAGTTGACTGATATGGTGTATAGGGACAATGGTATAGAAGGACATTAGACATTCAGAATTGACTTTCTCTAAATCTGTTATGTGTGTGTGTGTGTGTGTAGTCTCCTCTCATGGTATATAGGGACAGCGTTATATGAGGACATTAGACGTTGTCTAAATCTACCATATGTTGGTAGTGTGTGTGTGCAGCGGCCTGTCTGTAATATGTTTTATTAGGGACGGCCGTCTCATTAAATGCTTTTCCAAATGTAAGTCAGTATTGTGTGTGTGTATCAAGCACTTTGTTTTTTAAGAATACTTGCACAACCTGCATGTGATCTGTATGTCTGTTTAACTTACAAATCATAGCTAATATAAGAACTATAAAGGCAAAAACAGTAATAACTTGCACATAATGTTACACAAGAAGCACCCAGTCTTCAAGATATATATATGAGGATATCTTTTTTGCATGGTCTTGATAAGGACATGCCTCAGGAAACATGTGGGGCCACAAATTAGTTAGGTTTAAAATTACATTTTAGCAACGGGAGGATTGTTTCTCTTGTAAAAACCCTACATATTCTCTGTTACATTTCCAGTTTTTCATCAATTTATTGTCCTTCTCTTTTTTTGATCTGCTACAGATGATAACTGAGAGTGAGCTGACTGAGTCTGCTGAGCCCGACAAGATTGAGACCTCTGTTGATGACCTGAATCAAACATGTCCACCACTTGGTCCCCTCAACAGGGTTGAAACGGTAAACTAAGTTTAATTACATTACTTGTGAAAAAAACATTAAATTATGTTTCATTGGTGTGTGTGTGTGTATGTGCAGTTGACTGATATGGTGTATAGGGACAATGGTATAGAAGGACATTAGACATTCAGAATTGACTTTCTCTAAATCTGTTATGTGTGTGTGTGTGTGTAGTCTCCTCTCATGGTATATAGGGACAGTGTTATATGAGGACATTAGACGTTGTCTAAATCTACCATATGTTGGTAGTGTGTGTGTGCAGCGGCCTGTCTGTAATATGTTTTATAGGGACGGCCGTCTCATTAAATGCTTTTCCAAATGTAAGTCAGTATTGTGTGTGTGTATCAAGCACTTTGTTTTTTAAGAATAGTTGCACAACCTGCATGTGATCTGTATGTCTGTTTAACTTATAAATCATAGCTAATATAAGAACTATAAAGGCAAAAACAGTAATAACTTCCACATAATGTTACACAAGAAGCACCCAGTCTTCAAGATATATATATGAGGATACCTTTGTTGCATGGTCTTGATAAGGAAATGCCTCAGGAAACTTGTGGGGCCACAAATTAGTTGGGTTTAAAATTAAGTTTTAGCAACAGGAGGATTGTTTCTCTTGTAAAAACCCTACATATTCTGTTACATTTCCAGTTTTTCATCAATTTATTGTCCTTCTCTTTTTTTTATCTGCTACAGATGATAACTGAGAGTGAGCTGACTGAGTCTGCTGAGCCCGACAAGATTGAGACCTCTGTTGATGACCTGAATCAAACATGTCCACCACTTGGTCACCTCAACAGGGTTGAATTGGTAAACTAAGTTTAATTACATTACTTGTGAAAAAAACATTAAATTATGTTTCATTGGTGTGTGTGTATGTGCAGTTGACTGATATGGTGTATAGGGACAATGGTATAGAAGGACATTAGACATTCAGAATTGACTTTCTCTAAATCTGTTATGTGTGTGTGTGTGTAGTCTCCTCTCATGGTATATAGGGACAGCGTTATATGAGGACATTAGACGTTGTCTAAATCTACCATATGTTGGTAGTGTGTGTGTGCAGCGGCCTGTCTGTAATATGTTTTATAGGGACGGCCGTCTCATTAAATGCTTTTCCAAATGTAAGTCAGTATTGTGTGTGTGTATCAAGCACTTTGTTTTTTAAGAATACTTGCACAACCTGCATGTGATCTGTATGTCTGTTTAACTTACAAATCATAGCTAATATAAGAACTATAAAGGCAAAAACAGTAATAACTTGCACATAATGTTACACAAGAAGCACCCAGTCTTCAAGATATATATATGAGGATATCTTTTTTGCATGGTCTTGATAAGGACATGCCTCAGGAAACATGTGGGGCCACAAATTAGTTAGGTTTAAAATTACATTTTAGCAACGGGAGGATTGTTTCTCTTGTAAAAACCCTACATATTCTCTGTTACATTTCCAGTTTTTCCTCAATTTATTGTCCTTCTCTTTTTTTTATCTGCTACAGATGATAACTGAGAGTGAGCTGACTGAGTCTGCTGAGCCCGACAAGATTGAGACCTCTGTTGATGACCTGAATCAAACATGTCCACCACTTGGTCCCCTCAACAGGGTTGAAACGGTAAACTAAGTTTAATTACATTACTTGTGAAAAAAACATTAAATTATGTTTCATTGGTGTGTGTGTGTGTATGTGCAGTTGACTGATATGGTGTATAGGGACAATGGTATAGAAGGACATTAGACATTCAGAATTGACTTTCTCTAAATCTGTTATGTGTGTGTGTGTGTGTGTGTGTAGTCTCCTCTCATGGTATATAGGGACAGCGTTATATGAGGACATTAGACATTGTCTAAATCTACCATATGTTGGTAGTGTGTGTGTGCAGCGGCCTGTCTGTAATATGTTTTATAGGGACGGCCGTCTCATTAAATGCTTTTCCAAATGTAAGTCAGTATTGTGTGTGTGTATCAAGCACTTTGTTTTTTAAGAATAGTTGCACAACCTGCATGTGATCTGTATGTCTGTTTAACTTATAAATCATAGCTAATTTAAGAACTATAAAGGCAAAAACAGTAATAACTTCCACATAATGTTACACAAGAAGCACCCAGTCTTCAAGATATATATATGAGGATACCTTTGTTGCATGGTCTTGATAAGGAAATGCCTCAGGAAACTTGTGGGGCCACAAATTAGTTGGGTTTAAAATTAAGTTTTAGCAACAGGAGGATTGTTTCTCTCGTAAAAACCCTACATATTTTCTGTTACATTTCCAGTTTTTCCTCTATTCATTGTCCTCTTTTTTTTTGATCTGCTACAGATGATAACTGAGAGTGAGCTGACTGAGTCTGCTGAGCCCGACAAGATTGAGACCTCTGTAGATGACCTGAATAAAACATGTCCACCACTTGGTCACCTCAACAGGGTTGAAACGGTAAACTAAGTTTAATTACATTACTTGTGAAAAAACATTAAATGATGTTTCATTGGTGTGTGTATGTGCAGTTGACTGATATGGTGCATAGGGACATAGGGAAAATCAGAAACAAATGTCAGAAATAAATTATTCTTTTTTTTTTTTTAACAGTGTCAAAAGCATCACCTGGTGTGCACTACAATATCCTCCTTGGACAACTGTATTCAATGTTTGGGACCTGTATCCTCCTTCAAGTGGCTTGGCTATGAATGCAGAGGTGAGATATTTAGTGACTTGGTGCAGAGTTTGTCTTAAGGTATTAGGTCGGTATATTTGCTGTCTTCTACTGTACAAACCATTATATAATGAAACACTCCTTTGTTCAACAATAGGCTAATATATCAACTATTTCTCAAAATTCTAGGATTTGTTTTGAAGTATTTAAAGTATGTGGGTTATCATTCAGATTACTTAAAGGTGTTTTATTTTGCCTCATTGGCACTGACAAGATCTGTTATGGTTTAATGCTAGAGGTTTTTCTCCAATACACCTGTTATCACATTTAAAAGTGCAAACATGGGCATCAATTATCTCTATAAAAGGGAAACTGATTGCATTTTCCAGATCTCTGTATTGATCTGACAGAATAACTTGAATACACCTGTGATATTGAAACTTATACTGTATATTAAAATGTTACAGTTTGTTCTGGAGTCTGGCATAAATCCTGCCTCAGAAGAATTTCAAATGATAACCAAGACCCATCACAGGTGAGTTGGACACAGAAAACAGAGCACATATGTTTGTTGAGCTCTTAACTGTCTGTAGCTGTCCATCACTTAATCCTATGTTTTCTTACTAGTTTCTGGATCATATATCGGATGATGAGTGCATGTCCGATGAGGAATACATACCAGAGTCGGAAACCGAAGAAGATGATGATGATGATTCAGATGCAAGCATCCACATTAAGCCTAGTCAGTTGAAAGCAGGACGGATTCCAGTAAAACCAGTACTACCTAATATTGGAACGTCTCATGGGTCAGACACAAGCATCCCAGTTGTATCCAGTTCATCAAAAGGTTACCCACCTGTTGCAGATCACATGGTTTCCAATGCTGCTGAAACATCAAATTCCCCCAAAGACTCATCGAAGGAAAAGTGTAAAGTTGAGCTTAAACAAGTAACACACCTAACTATGACCAAAAAAAATTACTGTTATGTTTGTGGTAAGCCACAAAGCAAAATTTCCCGCCATTTGAAAACACACAACACCCATGCTGAAATTATAAAAGCATTTTCCCTCCCTGAGCACTCAAAAGAGCGCAAGATGTTAGTTGAAAAGATGAGAAATAAGGGAAATTTTCGACACAACGCTGCAGTTTTACAAGATGGAACAGGGCCACTGAAAGTGAAAAGAAAACCAAAGGCTAAAGCACTGGCTGGAAGGTTTATTCACTGTATGTACTGTCAAGGCATGTACATTCGTAAGGAACTTTGGAGACATGCTCGTAGATGCCCGTTTAAGCCAGAAAACGCTGAACTGAATAGAGAACCTGGGAGAACCAAAGTACTGGCTTTGGCTGAAGCTCAAGAAAATGCATTCTGTCAGCAGATCTCAAGTGGAGTGTGGAAGATCCTTAGTGTCATGAAACAGGATGAGGTTGCCTCAGTTGTGCGAAATGACCTCTCCATTATTAATTTAGCTCAGTCACTCTACAACAAACATGGACAAGATCCTACCAAGTATGAGTACATACGACAGAAGCTCCGTGAAGTGGGGCGTTTGTTGCTATGTCTGCGTACAGACTTCTCTGTTCATAACCTAGAGGAGGCTGTTAAACCTGCTAACTTCCAGAAGGTTGTGCAAGCTGTAAAGAGAGTTTCAGGTTTTGACGAAGAAAAACACTCATACGCAACACCAAGCCTTGCACTTAAATTGGGCCATACACTTCAGAAGATCTGTGACATTGTTCATTGTAGGGCCCTCATGGCAGAAGATGAGGAACTGATCAAGTCCACTGACATGTTCAAGAAGCTGTACACCACCAAGTGGTCTGAGGTGGTGTCTCACTGTGCCCTGAACACTCTGAGCGATGCAAAATATAACAAGCCATCAACATTACCCTTCACTGAAGATGTTCAGATGCTGCATCGGCACCTTGAGAAGTCTGCAGAAACTGCCTTTTCCAACTTGGAGAAGGCCAGTAATCAGAACTATGCTCAACTTGCAAAGTGTACACTTGCACAAATCATTGTGTTCAATCGAAGACGTGCTGGGGAGGTTTCAAAAATGCGCCTCAAAAGTTTTCAGGAAAGAGACGATACAAAGCTTCATAAAGATGTTGCCATGGGGTTGTCGAAGACTGAACAGAGACTCTGCAACTATTTCAGCCGAATTGAAATCATGGGGAAAAGGGGCAGAAAGGTTGCAGTTCTGCTCACACCAAGCATGCTGGATGCTCTGTCACTCCTTACCAGTAAAAGATTGGATTGTGGTGTTTGTGCCACAAATGTCTTCCTCTTTGCAATACCCAACTCAATGAGCCACTACAGAGGACAGGACTGTTTGCGTGTTCATGCAAGCGAGTGTGGAGCAAAGCATCCTGAGTACCTCAGGTCGACACAGCTCAGGAAACATGTCGCCACACTCTCACAAGTCCTTAATTTGAAAAACAACGAACTTGATCAGGTTGCAGATTTCCTGGGTCACGACATCCGTGTTCACCGGGATTTCTACAGATTACCAGTTCCTACAACACAACTGGCTAAGATTTCTAAACTGCTTTTATCGATGGAGAAAGGGAATCTTTCCAGCATGCAGGGAAAATCACTGGATGAGATTGAATTAGAAGGTTTGTAAAGAAAATAGCACAACACACTCATGGTGTTATGTTTTGAACACACCTGATACTGGTTAAAATGTTACAGGGCCAACATTGCCAGAAGAATTATGTTCAGATAATATCTGCAAATAATTGTTTAATCCCCACCCCCAGAAAAGGTTAACATTAAAGTAAAAATGTGCAAAATGAACCTTTTTAAAATTGTTTCTTAAAGCGTTGCATTCCTCACAAAGATTGGCTTTAGATTCTTAAAGTTTGCCCTCTCATCCAATAAGCTCTTTAGTTTACACTGTGTAGTCAATTACATAATTGTGGCCTGATATAATGCTACTATATAACAAGAAGAAATATTTCCAACATTGATTTTTTTGTTTATGTCCAGCCATTCATAAGAGTACTACTAATACTATTTTCCAGATGACATTGCATTAAGCGACTCTGAAGATGAGGACAGTGGGAGCAAATCCGATGACTGTCGCTCAGCAGGCAGAGCATCAGAGTGTGGAACTAGCGAGCCTGTAGATGCTGCATCCGACTCTACATTCACCAAGCACCCTGTAGATGCTGCATCCGACTCTACATTCACCAAGCATGTCCATGACTTTGAAGATTTGGGTAGGTTCCCTCACTTTATAGTTGTTACTGTTGACCAAATGTACTTTAAACTCAATTTGAAAAAAGTATTGTGTGTTTAGCAGGAACAGTGCCATCAGTGTCGTCCACAGTAAATGAGACCGCCCCTCTCTCTGAAGGTAAGCCAAGTTTGATGGTAGAGCACCTTTTTTTTTTTTTTAAAGTACTTAAATTAGACACAAAAAGGCATTGATGCAAGGTATAGAAGAAACAAAAGGCAAAATTAGAATTTTTCCAATACATTTTGTTTTCTGTTTGTGTGATCGTTTTTGTATATCTTCCAGGAAAAGATGCTGGGTCCAGAAGAGGGACAAAGACAGCGTGGTCCAAAGCTGAGGTTGCAGCGGTAATGCGGCACTTCAAATCCCACATTCGTAAAGGTCACCTGGCCACCAAGAACGAATGCAGTCACTGCAAGTTGGTGGAAGGACCAGTCTTGGAACAAAGAACTGTGCAAAATGTCAGAGACTTCGTCCGGAATCGGGGAATAGCTGAAAAAAGACAGTCACAAAAGCTGTAAACAAACAATTGTTTTTGTTTTTTTGGCAGGAAAGTAATGTGTTCTCTTGCATTACTAATGTTCTACCCATCGCTCTCTCTGTCTTTCTCGCGCTGTCGTTCTCTTTGGTTGTTTGTATGTTAAACAAGAATTGTTTACAAACCACTATAGTCTGGTTCTTCGGTTGTTTATATGTTAAACAAGAATTGTTTACAAACCACTATAGTCTGGTTCTTTGGTTGTTTATATGTTAAACAAGAATTGTTTACAAACCACTATAGTCTGGTTCTTTGGTTGTTTATATGTTAAACAAGAATTGTTTACAAAACCACTATAGTCTGGTTCTTTGGTTGTTTATATGTTAAACAAGAATTGTTTACAAACCACTATAGTCTGGTTCTTTGGTTGTTTATATGTTAAACAAGAATTGTTTACAAAACCACTATAGTCTGGTTCTTTGGTTGTTTATATGTTAAACAAGAATTGTTTACAAACCACAATAGTCTGGTTCTTCGGCTGTTTATATTAAACAAGAATTGTTTACAAACCACAATAGTCTGGTTCTTCGGCTGTTTATATTAAACAAGAATTGTTTACAAAACCTCTATAGTCTGGTTCTTCGGCTGTTTATATTAAATAAGAATCATTTACAAAACAACTATAAACAACTGAGGAACCAGACTATGGTTTTGTAAACAATTCTTGTTTAACATAGTCTAGTTTCTCAGTTGTTCTTTGGCGTTTCACGTTAAACTTGACTGAATGCAAAGACCCCCAGCTTTTATGTTTTTCATGTTAAATGAAAGTCAGAGATTGAAGCCAGGTTGTTCAGGCACTTGCTCATTCTAGATGTATAGATATGTCTATCTATACACATACTGTCTCACTCTGGTGGGGGCCAACTTGCATGCCTCCAATTTGGTCATCCATTAAGATTATTTTTGATATTAAATTGACGGTCCCAGTAATCCTGTGTCCTGTCAGGTTAGTGTATTTATGTTAATGAGGAGGGCGGGATCATTGTCCCTTTAAAGACCCAACAGTGTTTGTTTGGTCCCAATAAGTCACACTTTTGTCAAAATAGAAATGTCTGCCTATACCACAATATAATTAGGTTGCTGTGTATGAAGTTGTGTAGGTTGTATCTGAAATCTAAAGTGAGCTGAATTTTTTTCAGATTTTTTGAAGTGTTATTACCTAACTGCCAAAGCTGTGGGACCTCAGGAAAGGGTAGTCCATCCAAACCACAACCGGGCCTGTATGGCCAAAAAGTCCACCTATAGCATATCCACCTGTATGTGTGTGTGTGTGTGTGTGTGTGTGTGTGTGTGTGTGTGTGTGTGTGTGTGTGTGCGTGCACATCATTTAGCGTCGCTACATTGTTCGCTAGGTCCGCATTTCCCACAAGGCCTTGCATGAGCGGGCGAGCGGCTGGTCCCCGGGGACGATGACTACGGAAGTTCCATTGTTGCCGCTGTGATATATGGCTCGGGAACCTCTGGGGGCAGGAACCACTTATTTAGACATCAAATTAAGGCTGCACACACACACACACACACACACGCAGGCTATCTGCAGGAATCTGAATGAGGACGCAGAAACATTGCAGCGTCAGACCTGAGGATTTGTGGGTAAAACAAACACACATTTACCTTTATGGAGCATGATTGTGAAGCTATATGCTGATAACATGTTATATTAAATATGAGATTTGATCTAACTGATTGAGCTGTTAAAATCATGAATAAACATGTATCGATCAAACGTACCAGGCTGCTATAAGAGCCTTGTTGCGTGGGTTTGCATGATTAATACATGGTTGGTAGACCATGACTGTGTCGTGTGTTTAACCAAATTTAGAGCTTAGTTTATAACAATAAATGTTGCTCACCATGGCATGAGCATCAGAGTTGTCCTCTTGGACATACATTGCATTCAAATGTTGTCTTTGACCTTAAAATGTTGTCTTTGACCTTAAAATCTTGCCTTTGACCTTGGTTGGGATGCACCCACAAGGATATATTTAATTTGCAATTAGTTTTCATCAGACTTCAGTTAAACAAGTTTAAAAATAGTAAATCCCAATCTAAAAGTAAGCAGAGTTTTGTTGCAAAATCCCTATTTGTTTGTAAATCCAAGTTCAAACCAAAAATGAAATAGAGAATCAATACAATGATTGGCTCACCCAAATTTTTAAAAATAAAATAAATTGTGTGCTGCCGGGACCTAGTAAGTGGGTGGGGCGTTAAGTTTTGGCTGCTCTGCTCACCCCAGTAGTCACTCACTTTCATATCTCAACAGATTTTCAATTATTTTCTCTTCCTCTGTCCCGTTGAGTTCCTCATCAGCTGTTCTGAAAGTGTCTTTTCTGTCCTGTTTCCTTTCCACGTACTGTAGTTGAAACCAGATCACGATATATGTTGACAACTCATTATACAGGACAAGAGACAGGCTTGGCTAGGCCACGCCTCCATATGAGGGTTCCACTGGTCTTGTCTGGTCCTGCCTATGTATTTATGTCCCCACTCATACCAATGGCTTGCATTGTTGTCCATGCAAAATAAATATAAACTCTTTAGACTTGTTTTAGTCCTGCTCTCATCAAGCCAATGTTATCCTGCAGGATCCCTCAGGACGCATGCAGTCGCCACCACATGTGTCCACCACATGTGTCCACCATGTCCCAGCTGTTCCTTCGGGCACCATGAGCATCTCTGCTTCTACTTCCTGTCCCTCATTGCACCCAGAACAAATTCACAAGCTTCTCTCAGAAGACAAATATCATTTCCTGACTCATTGTTAATTACACCAAAGTTGTAGTTGTTTCCAACAGCCCACTACCAATTACATGAAACTATCATTTTAAAACGCAGGCGTAGACCCAAATGTTTAATCAAACATGGAGGACCCAACTCCCGGCTCATGAAAGCCGGCCGTTGTCTTTAATTCAGTGTCAGTGCACATAATTCGATGGCTTTTTCGTATCTAGCATCAAATAAGGAAATATTATTTTTTCTTCCCTCATATATGTTTCTCTAATATTTACTCACCTGTCAATCAGTTGCTTCTTCTCCCGCACACATCATGCATCGTACATCCATATACATCCCTCCTTTCACTCCTCGTGAGGTATATAATAATAATAACTGGATCCTAAAGGGTTTTTTTTAGACGTCAGGGCCGCTGATTCATCTGCAGACAGCAGTGAGGAGCTAGAAGTCTCTCTACACACCCTCAGACTTCTAGGTCAAGATGTAAATTGGACAGAAAAAAAATCACGAAAAGAAAAAAGTATGTCCAATAAATGATGACACATGACAAGAAGGAGAGATATTAGAGTGAATATTCTGCCAACGTCTCCTTCAGTCTGCTCTTGGTCGTCTCTCTGTTTGATTGTGTTCATCAGTAAAACACACTCATCTCCAGTGGCTTCAGTAATTCCCGGTAGACTTCTCTCCTGAAATTGAAAATGAAAATTACACCCCGAGGCCACTGCCGTCCCGGTGAGTTTTATATTACAATTTAATTACAGGTTTCGACTGTTTAATAATCAGGAATGAATTTGCAGCAGAAAAGGTGTCCATTTATGATAATCTATGCAATTATAGCCACTCTGTTATACTGTGAGTTGTACTACACTCTCCTGTAGACTATTTGTATGCGTCTTGCGTTTGTAGTTGGTTAGTTTGGTGAAGTTGGGAGATAAAGATGGATCAGCTGGAGAGGGAGAGGTGGGATGCACACCACACACAATATAACCACTAGCTTCCCTCTATCTGCTTAAGTCTGCAACATGCGGGAAGGTAAAGTGAAATGGGAATTCTTGAGCTCTGCGGGCTCAGTGCTGTGCCGGATACTGCGGAGGAGAACGAGGAGATTATTCTGATGTGATTCGGGAGGAGAGTGGGAAGGCGATCGGATATGAAGGATGCGTGTGCGGTGAATTGCCTGTGAAGGTGAGTGGGAGAGGTTAAGTAGTGAATAGTGGGTGACGGACCCGACAGTGGGCGCACTGATTGGATAATTGGATGACTGGACCTCACCAACGATCCTCCCATCGCGTGGAGAAGAAATAGATGGGGAGCCGAGGAGAGGGAAGTGAAAGCTCTGTGAGGTCGGATAAAAAAAGTATGGTATGAGATTATTTTACAAGAGAAATTTCATTTTGAAAAGCAATCCTGAGGTCTTATGGTGCATGTTTGGGGCCCTCTGCAATGGTGGCCAATGCACATCCTGGTTGAGTGTGATTTATGTGTTGCTCGTCCGTGAGGGTTGTGAGTGTCCACACGGCCAAAGTGACATCATGAGGGTTCTGCACGGCAGAAAACATGAATTTTAATTAACATTGAGAATGTCCATTTACCTCCGTTTACCACATATCCATATACAGAGTTTCCCAGGGAGAGAGTTGCAGAGTGGAAGTCGCAGTACCCGGAGTACCCGGAGTACCCGGCCTTCCTGGAAAGGGCACCGACTAAGGGCTCTATAGTTTTGCTGGAGGACTTAAATGCCATGTGGGCATATGATGGAGAAACCTGCAGGAGGCTGAGTGTGAGGAACATCCTGCTTCAGGGTTTATTCATCTCGTCTAGCCCGGGAAAGCCTCGGGGGTTCCCTAGGAAGACCCAGAGAGTGTTGCTGGGGAGAGAGACGTTTGGGATTCCCTGCTAAGCCGGCTGTCACGGATAAGCAGATGGAAAGAGGATGGATGGATGAAATAAGAAAATACAAGAACAAAAGTTACAGTCCAATGCAAGAAATTATTAAATATTTGATTTTATAAAAGGCAGCGGCCAACAGAAAAGTCTTCAGCCTTTATTTAACCCTTGAACATTTATGTTAAAAATAGTAACACATCACTAACATCAAGTATATTTAATTTGATATAATGTACCTGATAAAATATACTTCTCATCAAAATATATTAAAATACAACAATACAAGGCAAATTGAAGTCCTCTTCTTTTATTTTACCCTATAGAACTTCTCATTAAACTAAAAACAGGTATCATGGGGGGACCCTGAAAAAAGGCTCAAAATCTGGTGAAAAATGAGGAAATCGTCAATAAAACCTGATTAAAAACATAAATAATGGAGTTATGAACTTGGTCTCTGGTCCACATGTTCCTGGGACATGTGAGCCTTGTCCTGTGAAGGAAAAGTCTCCTTCAATGGGAAAACCATCTGGAATGTTTTCACCCTCTATCACTAACGTAACACGTGAAGGTTGAAACAACCAGGGATTGGAGCAGAGAGACAGGCCCACTTTCAACAAAGACACGCCCACATTCACTAAAGACACGTCCACCTTCCATAAAGACACGCCCACCTTCAATAAAGACACGCCCACCTTCAATAACATCAGTGAGCAGCATGAAGCTACACAAGGACCCACACAGCTCAGACAAAAGCAACACAATGAAAATTACGTAACCACAATCGCTCTACGTCAGTGTTCTAGGGTTAAAGGAGAACAAGAGTTCCAGCTGACCTCCAGTTGTCAGAGAGTTTTCTTTTTACGTATAAGGTCCATAAAAACTGAACTGAACTGACCATAGGAATTCCACAGGGAATTTAAATGACTAATTTAATTTCAAAATATCTAAACATGAGTACAAACAGGGACTGGATCTGAAACTTGACTTGGGACCAGAACCACACATTAAAGAGGTTTTTTTTTAATTCATGAAAGTAATTATGTGTTGATGCTTATATACAGTATGTATGTAATATGCATACTTTCATGTGTTTCTCTGAGTTGCAGTGTCCGATTGATTTTTTTTTGCCAGTGTGCATTCGTGGGTGCCCTTATGTATGACTCAGCATACACTCACGTATGTATGTGTGTGTGTGTGTTCTGTTATTTGGTGAATAGAAGTACTGGACAGGGCTGAGCAGGTCTATCTGGGATTCGCTGATTCAGCATTCCCCAGCTCAGAAAAAGAATTAAGGACCGGACACATTCCCATGCATGCACACGCACACTCAAACTTTCTGCTGCCAACTCCCCCTAAAGCGTGCTCCGACGGACACTATCTTCACACACACACACGTTACACTTACATGCAAGCAGACACACACACACACACACACACACACACCCCCTTCTGGAGCATACACTTAATGGAAATGGGATTAGATGTAGCTGTAGTTATTACAGCAAAGTGGTGTGTAGCGCTTAGCTCGCACAGGTCGCACTGTCCTCATTGACATGTTGTGTGAGTGTGTGGGAGAGAGAGACAGGTGTGTGTGTGTGTGTGTGTGATGTGTGTGTTACACATTATGTCCTTGTGCAAGTGTAAATGCGTCTCACTGCAATAAGCAGCACCTGCATGTGTAGATGTACAACATAGAGCCTGATGTCCATGGTCAGGAAGAAATGGGTCTTTTTTTATACACACATGAGACTTAAAATAGTCTTATAATTAAAAATTAAAATACAGATAATAAAAAAAAGTCAAGTAGTCTTAAAACGGACCTCCCCTTAACATAAGGAGGAAAAAGCAAGCTGTTCTAATTGCCTTTAAGTGGTTTGTAATATTCAACCAATCCCTTCAAATATTATTGTTTTGAAACAGACAAGAGACAAAATGTATACTGATATGTAATAAATACTGAATACAACATAATATCTACTCTTTAAGGCTCTGTACGCTCTGATTCGACATCAGCTGCTGTTGAAGTTACTGTGTGTTGGAATAAGGTTTCCTCGAGGTCACCAAACATCAGTATTACCAATAAAAAATAATAAGAATCAAACAGTAACAAAACTAAAAGGAGTGTAAGAGAAATGCCCATTAAGTCTTCATATGCCCACACAGTCCTGAGAACGAGATTAATTTGGCCAAATTTGTTAAATTGCCTGTGTGGGTGGACCACAGCAACATAGTCGGACCCAAAAAGGTTTAATATTTTAGGTGAGCATACGTGAAAATGTCACAAGACGTAAATATCATCTAATCTCTGGATGGTTGAAGAATCCGTTCATTTAACCAACAAAATACATCTTTATTTTCTTTTTTTAACTTTTTTTTATTAAAGCTAATTTGCGAGTTTGATAACATAGCAAAGTCAATATTAATATAAAGCCTGGAAAACGTTTGAAATTGTTATAGGACAGCAATTCCTCATTATTCCTTAATTCTGCAAAGAAAAAAGAGCAGTCAATCCTCAGGGGTTACAGGTTGCACTCTGGCCCTGACACATAAACACATACACACATACACACATACACACATGTACACGCAAGACTAAATATAAATGTGCACACTGTACATGCATTATACATCTTATTCATACACACACACAGACACACTCTATGTACGCTGCATGAAGAATATAATGTGTCTGTGTGGTTACTAAATATGCAGCAAAGGGCCTACCGTCTTACACACACACACACATGCACACGCACTCCCACACACACACACACACACACACAGAGGAGTAAGAAACTGATCAAGCTCTGTGGTTTGTGACAGCTCTACAAACACATCAGCCTCATTGGGAGAAGAGACTTCAGTGATTGGCTTCTTTACCTATGTATATATTTACTTTTGTGTTTAAGTCTTGAAATCCTGTTGTGATTGTGTGTGTGTGTGTGTGTGTGTGTGTGTGTGTGTGTGTGTCATGGGGATAATGTGACGAAGCCTGTGGTGAGATGTGTGATGTAAACAGGGCTCATTAGCATAGCGACAGCCACTAGCATTCACACTGTGTCTACACCACCTGGGCACTGATAAACACACACACACACACACACACACACACACACACACACACACACACACACACACACACACACAGACACAAACATACACGTGCACAAAAAATGTGCACAAAAATACGCACCAGGAAGGTAATAGCCTTCACTGCCATATAAATAAAAGGACTTACACACACACACACACACACACACACACACACACACACACACACACACACACACACATTTTACATTACACATTACATACATGCAATCCCATCTCTTCCCGGCGCATCCCCCCTGTATCTTTATGGAAATTGACTGCAGACATGGATTGGCTTTTTATGTCTGATTTATGTTGCCGCTGTGTGTGTGTGTGTGTGTGTGTGTGTGTGTATATATACTATGTATGTGTGTGTAAATTGAGCCCAGACAGGGATTGCGTTTTTATGCCTCTTTTATTGGACAGCATCTATTGCTGTCAGGACCGGGTAAAGAGAGAAGGAGAGACAGAGGAGAGGAGGGGAGATGAGAGGAGATGAGATGAGAGGAGAGGAGAGGAGAGGGAGGAACGAGAGGAGAGGAGAGGGAGGAATTAGAGGAGAGGAGAGTTGAGGAGAGGAGATGAGAGGAGATGAGAGGAGAGGAGATGAAGGAGAGGAGAGGAGAGGAGAGGAGAGAAGAGTTGAGGAGAGGAGAGGGAGGAATGAGAGGAGAGGAGAAGGAGGAACGAGAGGAGAGGAGAGGAGATGAAGAAGAGGAGAGGAGAGGAACGAGAGGAGAGGAAAAGGGTGGTAAGAAGAGAAAAAGAGGTGCAGAGAGGAAGTGTGGAGGCAGTAGAGAAAACAGCATTAGAGGTGAATCAAAGAAGAGGCATTACATTACAATTGCCAGAGAGAGAGGCGTGGGGGAGGCAAATTAGCCAGAGAGAATATGAAGCCAAAGGAAAGGAGGAGAAGCGAGGGGATTAAGAGAGTAGTGAAGGAATCAATGGAAAAAGATGTGGAAAAGAGTGAGGAAGTTTAAGACAGGAAGTGATAACAGAAAAGAAAAATGAGGAAGAGAAAGTGAAGAGCATAAAAAAAGAGAGAGTGGACGATGAGGAGAGGAAGGGAAAAAGATGAGAAGAGGAGACTGAAAGGACGAGACGAGAGGGGAAGACCGAGAGGAGAAGATCAAAGAGGTATCCGGGTGATCAATCCTCGCCGGCTCCGGAGTGGCCCATCTTTCAACCCCTTGTTTAGCAACCTGTGGCACTGCGTTCCTGAGCGACCCCTCCACCCTCCACCCTCCACCCCTCCAACCTCCACCCTCCACCCCTCCACCCGCCATGCAACGCCCCGGGAGAGGAGAGGACGGGCATGAGAGCGCTTCCCTTTTCGCTGTTTATTGATATTCTGCTTCCCTAAATACAGACCAATCCGTCTCTGCTGTCACACACTTGCAGACCCGCTTAGAAGGTATGCAGACACACACACACACACACACACACACACACACACACCTCATGGATGCATCTGGAGGGCTTCCAAGAGGATGGAAATTGAAGAGGAGGAAGATGAAACATGGAGGTAAAGAGGAGAGGAGAGACGGGATGTAAAGGTGAAGAGGAAGATTAGAGAGAAAGGGAAAAAAGGACCGAAAAAAGAGAGAAGACCCGACGAGAAAAAAGGGTGGGGGAAGAAGGACGAGAGGAAAGTGAAGAGAGGAAGCGATGTGAGCAGAAGGTGAAGATGATATGAAAAAGAAAAACACAGTCTAGAGTGATTGATAGGCAATCTGTGTCAGCTGCACTATCCTTAACAGAGAGACAACAAGGGATTTTTCTCACTCTTCGCTCCCTTATTTCTCTAATTTTTCTTATTTCCACACTTGTCTATTTTTTCTTTGCATTTTTATCATTATATCCTCTCTCTCTCTCTCTCTCTCGTTCGCTCTCCAGAGTAAGAGGCATTAATTTTCTTCCGTTGATTGCTTTGGAGCATTTCATAGAGCAAACATACTCATCATAACTCTCCTATTCCACTTCTCTCCCTCGGCTCATCTTCCCTTCTCCTCCCCCTTTCTCCCTCCAGTCTCTCTTTCTCTTTTTGCATAATTTCCAATTTCCTTCCACAACCCCCCCAAAAAAGCACGGCACTGTCTATTCAGTCATATTTAAGTGCCTGTGCACTTCACTTACTCCTTTTTTTAATTAATGTTTGAATTATTTAGTGGCATGAACAGTATCTTCAGGACCAGAGTACAAAACAATGTCAAGACTCAACTAGAATCTATATACAAAATGCAATAAAGCATCAGCACTGCAACCTTAGGTAAGTGTTATATTCTCAACACATGTTCGGTCCTGGGGAGGGTTGGGAAAACATTGCTGATAGATCATCACCCTTTCAGTTGATATGGTGAAGCCGTGGTTCTTCCCACTTGTTGAATGACCATCCATCCATCCATCCATTTTCATCCGCTCATCCGGGGTCGGGTCGGGTGGCAGCAGGTCCAGCAGGCTGACCCAGGCTCCTCTCTCACCCGCAACATCTACCAGCTCATTCTGGGGGATCCTGAGGCGTTCCCAGGCCTGCTAGGAGATATAATCCCTCCAGCGTGTCCTGGGTCTTCCCCGGGGCCTCCTACCAGTTGGTATGTCAATCGTAGTATGACAAAAAAAGTCAAAAAAAGTATTTGTCAAAAAAAGTATGAAAAAGTCATAGGATATCAAAAAATATAATTTGTCAAAAAAGTATGAAAAAGTCATAGTATATCAAAAAAGTAGAAAAAAATAATTTGTCCAAAAAAGTATGAAAAAGTCATAGTATGTCAAAAAAGTCATAGTATGTCAAAAAAGTCAAAAAATGTCATTTGTCGAAAAAAGTATGAAAAAAGTTATAGTATGTCAAAAAAGTCATAGTATGTCAAAAAAGTCAAAACATTTAATTTGTCAAAAATTTAAAAAAAAGTCGTAGTATATCAAAAAAGTCAAAAAAAGACAAAAAATTGAATTTGTCGAAAAAAGTATGTAAAAGAAATAGTATGTCAAAAAGTCATAGTATGTCAAAAAAGTAATATGTCAAAAAAGTCAAAAGTAATTTGTCGAAAAATTATTAAAAAAGTTGTAGTATGTCAAAAAAGTCAAAACATTTAATTTGTCGAAAAAAGTATGAAAAAAGTTGTATGTCAAAAAAGTCAACAAAATTAATTTGTCAAAAATTTTAAAAAATGTCGTAGTATATCAAAAAAGTCAAAAAAGACAAAAAATTGAATTTGTCGAAAAAAGTATGTCAAAGTCATAGTATGTCAAAAAGTCATAGTATGTCAAAAAGTCATAGTATGTCAAAAAGTCATAGTTTGTCAAAAAAGTCATAGTATGTCAAAAACGTCAAAAAATGTCATTTGTCAAGAAAATATTAAAAAAGTCATAGTATGACAAAAAAAGTCGTAGTATGTCAAAAACGTCAAAAAATGTCATTTGTCAAAAAAAGTATGAAAAAAGTCATAGTATGTCAAAAAAGTCAAAAAAAGTAATTTGTCGAAAAATTATTAAAAAAGTTGTAGTATGTCAAAAAAGTCAAAACATTTAATTTGTCGAAAAAAGTATGAAAAAAGTTGTGTCAAAAAAGTCAAAAAATTTAATTTGTCCAAAAAAGTTTGAAAAAAGTTGTAGTATGTCAAAAAAGTCAAAAAATGTAATTTGTCAAAAAAAAGTATGAAAAAAGTCATAGTATGTCAAAAAGTCATAGTATGTCAAAAAAGTCATAGTATGTCAAAAACGTCAAAAAATGTCATTTGTCAAAAGATTATTAAAAAGTCATAGTATGTCAAAAAGTCATATAATTTCAAAAAAGTGAAAATATGTCATTCCATCCATCCATCCATCCATTTTCGTCCGCTTATCCAGGGTCGGGTCTCGGAGGCAGCAGGTCCAGCAGGCTGACCCAGGCTTCCCTCACCCGCAACATCTACCAGCTCATTCTGAGGGATCCCGAGGCGTTCCCAGGCCTGCTGGGAGATATAATCCTTCCAGCTTCCCCGGGGCCTCCTACCAGTTGGACGTGCCTGGAAAACCTAAAGGGAGGAAGCGTCCTGGAGGCATCCTGATGAGATGCCCGACCCACCTCAGCTGACTTTTCTTTATAATAACAAGTAGTCTTAAAAGAACAAGTCTTACACAACTATTTGAGTAAGACTAATTGATTACCTCCATCAATGTAAGCTGACTGTTTTTTTTAAAGATGGCGATGTGAAAAGGATGTTTGATCTATGTTTGACATCTAAAAGCAGCCCTACCTCCACAACAATACTGTTAATATTGGATGAGTCTGAAAGCACCTGTAACATTCAATAACTGTCCTTCTGCACAATTTGAGCAATCGAAACTATGGTCAAAGGTTCGGAAAAGATCGTAGTCATATGTTTAAAAAAATCAAACTAAGGAGAAATCCAACCCCCAAATGTGCCAATTTGAACTCTTGGGCCATATGGTTATACACAAAAAGACCCTACGTAACAGAAAAACACGTAATATGTCCTGTTTTTACGTTTCCATGGCAAGCGAGCCCTTGTTTGCTCACAGTAAACAGTTCCAGGAGCAAAGATGGGAGCAGCTTGGTATCGTAACACATCCGTGTCGATGTTTGTGTCCACAGAAGTGTGGTTTCTCTAGACCCTGAGAGGGATGTTTTGGGGAACCGTAGCCAAAAACCCCACTCACAATAATCAAGTCTCTTTAGTTGCCTAAACATTTAGAAGTTTTTTCCCTTGGAGTTGGTTTTAATGAGACACTACACAGCCGAGAGCTGACAGAAAGAAAAAGAGGGAGCGGGAGTGTGACATACAACATTGTACTTAAACCGGGGACACAGCAATTATACAGTCAGCCTCTTGGATCTCTGGGGCACAAACACAGCCTGACCTTAAGACACCGACATGATCTACTTCATCGTTTGGGTATCTCAGAGGACAACAATGTGTAAAACATTAAACTCATCTTGTTACTTTGGAATTTAAAGAAAAATGTGTAACCACGGAAAACAACTGCAGAAAAATCCAAAGTTAAGCAAAACTTCACTCGTGAGGCAGCGAGTGAGCACTTTAAGTCTAATACATGCTTTTGACACTCATGACAAATGTGTGTTGCATGATATCCAAAAATATATTGACGAATGTACAGATTGACAGAGGATTTGTAAAGGGTTGCTTTTGTGCTTTGTACTTTTTCCTGATAAATGCCAGAAACATAAATGTATCACCTTATCTGTGGCGGACGATATGCCCCAGGAAAATCTGCTAAAATGTCAAAGCTTTCATACTGAATATCATGTGTGATGGTAGAAAGTAACATAACGAATAAGCATGACGTAAACATAAAAAAAAATTAATTATATCTACTTGCGTGATCTCCCTTTCTTGTGAATATCACCCAGTAGAGATTCATTTTGACCCTGACAAAGAAAGCATTTTTTTTTTTAATACATTGAATGAAAGATTGATTTGCATAATGGCTACTGTTATGCAGCAGCATCCGGTTATTGAAGAAGTACTCTTTTGACAGACAGTGACAAATGGAAGCTGGAGGGATGCTGGAGTGGAGAGGAGGAGAAGAGGGAGGGAGGGAGGGATACACCAACAGACAGACGTGGTAACAGGAAGGGGAAACGTGTGGATAGATAAAGCATGAGGACAGCGGGGGAGTCGAGGAAGAGAGAGGGGTGAAGAAAAGAGGGAACAGTGAGTAAAGGACAGAACACAGGAGGAGGAGGAAGAGAAGACATATGAATACATCTAAGGCACACTCCAGAGATGCAATTTTTCATTTCTGTGACTCGTCTGTCATTATGACAATCATGCAGTCGCTCGTGTGAAACATTTCTTTGGGGTTCATTTCAGGAAGAAGCAAACATGAGAGAGAAAGAAATCTGAAAATGCATTTTTCAACTGACGTGACTTTTCGGTTTTAAAGCTGCTGCCAATACATTTATTTCAGGTATCCAAACATGAAAACTGTCCTTATTCATTTCCTATTCAAGTGTTTTCCCTGAAATGCCTTTTTATACATTTTGGCCCAATAAATAATGCTCTTTAGCTCTTACAGTCAAATAAACACACATATTTAATGAGCAAGATAGTAGGTATTATTCTACAACTATTACAGATAAAATATATCTTGTTTATCATGTAACAAATATCAACCAACTGCTGTGTTTTAAATACTTCTCTTCCATCATACTTTATTAGTGTAGACTTCAAATCCTCTTGTTATTAAGAGATTATCATCCTGAAAGTGCTTTTCTTTCTAGGTGGACCTGAAACTTTTTTATTTTTGCTGTGTGCATTTACTCTTAACCAGTAACATATAGACTGATAACTACACATCTGAACAAAATATCACATTGTGCTCTTTTATTATAACACCAAAACTATTCAAATAGCCCCAGTGGTTGCAGAGATGCACCCTTTTTAATTTGGGTATGCAATTTTCGAGCTACAGGGCCAAAAAAAAGGTGTTAAAAGGTTAAAAGACTCTTGTATATTTTCGCTGGAGCCTTGTAAAAAACAAACATCTGACCTCGTCTTGCTCTGTCATTTTCAGAACATGACAGAGTTGCTAGTTAACCACAAGTCAATGAAAAGACTCCGACAGACGAAGAAAGACGAATGAAAGGACAGATTTGTCTTAAAGGGTCCTTACTTCTTTTTAAATGATTGCAGAGGGGGCGGGGTCATTGTTTTTCCTTTATCAGGGAGAAGTCACACAATGCACACGTCCAGCGTGATGCTTTTATTTACAAATATAGAACATTTTAAAGTCACAAAAGAAATAAGAAAATACTAAATGTTCGGTTTTCTGACGGATCGTTAGGGAGACAAGAGCCAATCAGAGCGAGCTCATATTGAACAATTACTGAATTCTGTTACACACACACATGCATACACACACGCACACACGCACACACATGCACACACACACACACACGCACACACATGCACACCTTGACATTGGCGTCTTTAAAATAGGACACAGTTCACTTAGCTGCCAGATAATCAGCCATGAGCTTTTCTCCCTGGGGTTTCCCGCCTTGAGATGCAGGGGTCCACCAAGTGTGCATGTACAGCTTATACTTTAAGTGTGTGTGTGTGTGTGTGTGTGTGTGTGTGTGTGTGTGTGTGTGTGTGTGTGTGTGTGTGTTTATCCTACCTATGTACAATACATATGTAGCCTTGAAATCGTTGTGACATGATCCTTTTTTGACACACATTCAATGCCAGTGCATCCTTTTCTTTCACCATCCCTCCTCCTTCCTTTTCTCTCTCTCCCTCTATTCTCCGCCCGACTAAAATAAGTCTTTCTCTCATTCAAGAGTTCCTCTTGTCCATCTCTTCTCTCTCCGGCTGCTGTTGACACATACAGTATGTGTACAGCCTGTCAACATCTCTTTTCTTCTCCATGTATCAGCATGTATGTGTCAGCTGGCCCCACTTCCTGCCTCTTTATATTCACTCTCTTTCCAATTTCAATGTCACTGTATGACATTGTCATGAATTGTCAATTTCTTTTTCTTTTTTTTCTTCTCTTGCTGCTAATTCAATTAACAAGATGCCATCTCCCCAATTAAGCTTTCCAATTACCGCCTCGCTCTCGGTCCGAACGAGACACGTTCCCCCCGTTTGGTGAAGGTTTTTCTTTGTGCTGGATGTTGAATTGAAATGGACTTGCAGGCTGCGTGATAAGACCTGCTCATCATCATCGTAAAAAAAAAAAAGAGAAACTATTTAAAAATGTTCACAGCTCACTCACTCTGATTGTTCTTGCAGTTTCCGTCGGCTTTGGTTCCAATTTACCTTGACCTCATTCATATGTACCATCCTGTGGATTAACCAGTGGAAAGACATAATGGCAGAGTTGCATGAAATAGGGCTCCAATAAGTATGAACTCCTCCATGAGAAGTCCATTATGATTTATTATCAAGCCCTTTGAAAGAAAAAGACCGTCTGCTAATGTGAGCATTTTCCTGTACATACTTTACATGGTCAGAACTAGAGATTGAAAAGAGTATAAAAAACACGAGTATGGAGGTATAACATAGTACATTCACAAGCCCCCTTCATTTTATTTTGTTTATTTCAAGCACAGCAGTACATTTCTGCCATCATTCAAAATTAAGCTTGATATTGACAATCTAAAAGTTCAAGAAAATGAAAGAAATAAAGAAAAGTCCAGGACAACATGCACCTAACTTCTTCCACCTCCGGATAAATAATTACCAGTTACCAATATACCAGCTGATCATCTGATTGAAAGACAGACCTGCTAACCACTGATCCTCTGATTGAAAGACAGACCTGCTAACCACGGATCCTCTGATTGAAAGACAGACCTGCTAACCACGGATCCTCTGATTGAAAGATGGACCTGCTAACCACTGATCCTCTGATTGAAAGACAGACCTGCTAACCACTGATCCTCTGATTGAAAGACAGACCTGCTAACCACGGATCCTCTGATTGAAAGACGGACCTGCTAACCACTGAGCCACAGTTGCCCCTACTAACTATTCCTGAAAAGGGATGAGGAGCCCCAACTGCTTCTTTTTCACTGTACCTTTTATACATTAAATAATACATGTTTACTTATGTGAACCTTAATCTGAAAAGGACCAAATATCTCAAGCTCTCTATAAATATCTCAACATTTTGGGAATGTTAAGTGGTAATCCTTAAAATTTCAGCCCTGCTTGATTTGGCAAAACCCTATTAAGGCTTTCTACCTGGACCACCAACAAGGGCTCAACCCCTGGGTCAAAGATGGGGCCCTCTAACCATTAAGTAATCGGCTGGGGTGGCCTTCGGAGATCCCCCTGTCCTGGGAACGAGCAAGACCCCCAGTAGGCAGGCCAGCAAACTAAACACACTGCTGTTGGTTTAATAAGGAGACAGGCAATAATTGGCTTTTTTTCCCTTTCCCTTCATTCTGTGAGCAACTGTGATCTGATTTCATGCAGCACGTCGCATGAGTGAAAGTAGTCGGTTACCTGGCTGAAAGTTGGAGGTGTGCAACCCTGCAGCTCTTAATCTAACAGCTTGCTGTGGCGGCTCCTTCCTGTTCCATTTCTCCATAATGCGTTTTGATGAAAGATAGCGGCCAATGTCAAGCACTCTGACAAAACACATTGCCTGCCAGTTAAATGCCTCTAATGTGAGCCGAGGCGGTAGGAAATGTTCGGTGTCCATTAGCAGTAACTTAATATAATGTGGGTTTTTTCCCCCCTGGGAATTTCGGCACAGTCACCTAGTTCATTACACTGCAAATATATAAATATTGCTTTATAATACTTTTATCAGTGGGCGATAGGCTCAATCCCCAGATTACTAATAAAGGTACTAATAGATTACTACTTGAGTAAATGTACAACCCTCACATGTCCTGATCTTCCCAATCCAAACCTCTCACAGCTGTATTTTAGTGGTTTAGCCTGCTTTTGTCTCATGATCTGCCAAAGTTACAACCGCTGTGTTTATTTACAGAAATCGGTTGAATTTTGTTCCAGCAGCGGATCAATAGGGAGCCAGAGAGCTGTTTTCACTCTTTTCAAATGAACTGATAATTAATAAGGACTACATGTCATCGCCGCAAAAACACCACGGGACCTGGCCAGTGTTGTTGTTATTTTGGGGGTGAGATGAGGCAACGTCTACCTTTCACCCTTGATTATCTTTGGTGTTTGTCAGAGTAGCACCGTGGAAACCAGCAGCAGGTGCAAAAAGCTGATTAGAATCTGGCACAGTCACACACATGATGATGACTCATGGAAAAAAAGTGAGCGTGGCGGGGAGGAAGAGGAAGCGGAGGGCAGGACCGAATCATCCAGCTCCTCTCTATCTCGCCCGATCTCTCTCCGTGACTTTGTCAAAAAGGCACACAGATTAAGAAAAAACAGGGCTAATTAAAAACTTTTGTACAAAACTGAATCTAATTGAGCGGGATGATTATTCAGTAGCTTTTTCAGATGTATACGCGAGGCCATCGACGTGCCGGAGCTGCGAGCAAGGGTAGAAACTTCATCATCAGCATCAGCTCGGATGGGATCTGAGGTTGTCAAAACACAGCCCAATTAAAAAAGTTAATTCATTAAAACTTGCTGGACAGACCTGGAGATGACTGATTTATCTGATGTTTATTTCAGCACAGCCCATTCAGTTTTTTTGGGTTTTTTTTTTCCCGAGCACCTCTGTGTCCTTGCTCTGTCAGAAAGGGATATGGAATGCTGTACTGCTCAGCAATTCCATGTGTGGTCTAATTACGATGTTAAGAACATACTGTGCTCGCGGACATGTAAGATTACTTCGCTGCTTCATTGTGCAGCGGCAGCCGCTTCAGTCCACCTTGAAGCTCTATGACATCAGGCACCATCGCTATAGAAAGCTTCTTGAATTTAATGCAAAGTACTAAATTGTTAAATGTTGTGGATTAAAACTATACCCATAAAATATATTAAATTACAACAATACAAGGTTCTAAAAACAGGCATCATGGGGGGACCCTGAAAAAATGCTCAAAATCGGGTGAAAAATTAGGGAATCGTCAATAAAACCTGATTAAAAACATAAATAATGGAGCTATGAACTTGTTCTCTGGTCCACATGTTCCTGGGACATGTGAGCCTTGTCCTGTGAAGGAAAAGTCTCCTTCAATGGGAAAACCATCCGGAATGTTTTCACCCTCTATCACTAACGTAACACGTGAAGGTTGAAACAACCAGGGATTGGAGCAGAGAGACACGCCCACATTCAATAGAGACACGCCCACCTACCATAAAGACACGCCCACCTTCAATAGAGACACGCCCATCTTCAATAACGTAATTTCTTTCACATTTAAAACTGCATCAATGCTACGTACTCTATAACACATCCATCCATCCATCCATTATCAGAACCGCTTATCCTCTTTAGGGTCGCGGGGCGCTGGAGCCGATCCCAGCTGTCATTGGGCGAACTCTATAACACACATTTCCCCAAATATGGAGATATACATGAAAACAAAGTCATCTACATTTACAAAGCACGGAAAGTCAAGTTTAAACCTGCAATAACTGATTTGTTTTGGCCACTCAGGGGAGCAGAAACAAACAATTTTAAATTAATATGGTGAACTTGTTAGCAAACAAGATATTTGTATGCAGCTGTATTCACACTTGATTAGTTGTGTGCACATTGCATAAGAATTGTTCTGATATCATGTGAAAAAAAAAAAAAAAAAACATCCTGAATCCAAAATGAAGTCCCAGAAAAAAATAAAGCCAGAATGTTGCACATTGTAATCTTCTCCACGGACCAATGGGTTGCCTGGTGACAGCCATAATAAGCACAGATAAGCACACCTCAATGAGAAAAGTAATGAACAAACAACGTCTGGATTAGAGCATTTAACTCCTGCTCTGCCCACCTGCGCTCAAACTGAATGCTCTTGTGCTACAGTACCATGAATCACTCTGGATTAGAGCGTCCACCAGATGGCACGGATATGTTCAGAAGTGACTGTCTGCAGCAGATGGAGAGGGAAGCAGCAGAGACAGCATACTGTAAGAGACTGAGAAAGGCATAGGGGAGCAGATGGAGAGAATGTCACAGAAGAGAGCAAGCTTATATCAGAGTAAAGAAAATAAAGTGCATGTACAGAATTACAGAGATGGGGGGATGTGGAGGGTTATGTGGCTGATTTGTTTAAGAAAAGTGCAATTACTGTACTGTAAAGGACACAAACGGCTAACCTTTTCTCTTTAAAAAATGAAATCCCATAAAGTTCCAGTTCCTTGAACAGTGAAATCTTTATAAAAAAAATGTTATTCTACTTTTTCCCCCCAGAGTTTAGCGATATGTAAAAGAAAAGCAGTGAGTCAGGCGAAACTTGCTGAAACAAGAAGTTTGTTCACAAGTGAAATGACAGTCAAACTCACTGCTCGTTGCACTTTAAACGTTATGCGTTGGATGTTTTGCCAGAAAATGGCACTAAGATTTATTTCCCCCTCCAAAATGCGCTGCTGTGTGCAATATCTCTCGCCTTAAATAATACGAGGCTCATCCGATTGGTGCTCTGCTGAACTCTAAGGAGAAAGTGTACCTTTCATTCTTCAAATCCCTGTTGTTGGTGATCTTCACATGCAAAATACAGGAAGATGACAAAAGTAAAGAGGCTGAATTTTGAGGCTTCGCTATTGGTGCGTTCGCTGGCTCTGAGCATTGAAGCTGAACATTGGATGTTATGTATGTGTGTGTGTGTGTGTGTGTGTGTGTGTGTGTGTGTGTGTGTGTGTGTGTGTGTGTGTGTGTGTGTGTGTGTGTGTGTGTGTGTGTGTGTGTGTGTGTGTGTGTGTGTATGCAGCTGCGGGAGGCGTCGGTTGGCAATGAGGGAGCTGGCCGTGGTGCTGAAAAGCCATGCTATCCCTGTCTGCCTCTGTCCGTGGTGCTGAAGTACATCAGTGAAATCAAAGAATTATTTCAGGGACAATACAGAGACAGATACTTATCCCAAAGTTATAATGCCGGTAGTATTTCATGTTTTTCATGATATATCTTTTGGTATGAAAAACATGAAAACTCTGAAGGGAAACTGTCTGGAAAAAGACAGTGCTGTTGTTGCTGATTTCATTTCTTTGTTTGAATGATTCGTCTCTATTCCTTCGTGTCACACCACTTTGTTTATCTCATGAGACCACCCTGCATGTCTAAACACAAGTTTTATAACAGAAACACTTTAAATTTGAATGTATTCTTTATATAACCAGATAAAAAAAATATCTCTTTCACTGACAACCCATCAGTCATTTAGCTCATAACATCTGATCATCATCAAAATCGGATTTTAACCACAAATCAACTCTGACTTTCAGAAATTGAAAAAATATAAATATAGTCTTTCCTTCCAAAGACTCAAACGTCCATCATGTGAAAAACCTGGTGTGTGCTGTGACAAAATGATTAATGGCGAGAAAGAGACGCAGAGATGGACTATTATTTAAGTGATGAGACACCCTGAGATCTTTTCCCATAAAAATACTTGCCTTGAAATCATTTTTTTGGAATAAAATTTCAAAAAATTAAAACAGCAATTAAAAAAAACAAAACGTATTAAACAAGTTGCATTTACGGACTTATTCTGTACATTTTACAGCATCAGGTCTGTTCTCTCGTTCTTTGGCTGATCCTCAGCTTCTACTCGTTTCTCTCTTTGTCCATGTTCAGCAGAGAGTCGTCGCTTTATCTCCCTCTCCGAATGCAATTTAATCAGAAATGTGCATTCTGCCAGAAACTACTACTACTGCTGCTTTACAATCTGGCTTTATGAGAGCATGCTGTAGATGTCCTCACCCCTCTCGGATTACAATCAGTCCATTTCATGTTCGGCTGAGAAATAAATGTGCTTTTTCTTTCTGGCTCCCAGTGTATGATGTCAGCTGGTCAAGTTATTTTGTATATATATATACAGTTAGGTCCATAAATATTTGGACATTGACACATTTTTCATTATTTTGGCTCTGTACACCACAACAATGGAGTTGTAATGAAAAAAATCAAGATGTGCTTTAAGTGCAGACTTTCAGCTTTAATTTGAGGGTATTTACCTCCAAATCAGGTGAACGGTGTAGGAATTACAACAAATTCAAATGTGGCCACCCTCTTTTTAAGGGACCAAAAGTAATTGGACAATTGGCTGATCAGCTGTTTCAAGGTCAGGTGTGTGTAATTCCCTCGATATTTCATTTACAAGGAGTAGATCAAAGGGTCTTGGGTTCATTTCAGGTGTGGTATTTGTGTTTGGAATCTGTTGCGGTCAACTCTCAATATGAAGTCCAAAGAGCTGTCACTATCAGTGAAGCAAGCCATCATTAGGCTGAAAAATCAAAACAAAACCATCAGAGAGATAGCAGACACATTAGGTGTGGCCAAATCAACTGTTTGGTACATTCTTAAGAAGAAAGAACGCACTGGTGAGCTCAGTAACACCAAAAGACCTGGAAGACCACAGAAGACAACTGTGGTGGATGACAGAAGAATCATTTCCCTGGTGAAGAAAAACCCCTTCACAACAGTTGGCCAGATCAAGAACACTCTCCAGGAGGTAGGTGTATCTGTGTCAAAGTCGAAAATCAAGTGAAGACTTCACCAGAGTAAATACAGAGGGTTCACCACAAGATGTAAACCATTGGTGAGCCTCAAAAACAGGAAGACCAGATTAGAGTTTGCCAAAAAACATCTAAAAGAGCCTGTACAGTTCTGGAAGAACATCCTATGGACAGATGAGACGAAGATAAACTTGTACCAGAATGATGGGAAGAGAAGAGTATGGAGAAGGAAAGGAACTGCTCATGATCCAAAGCATACCACCTCATCAGTGAAGCATGGTGGAGGTAGTGTTATGGCGTGGGCATGTATGGCTGCCAATGGAACTGGTTCCCTCGTATTTATTGATGATGTGACTGCTGACAAAAGTAGCAGGATGAATTCGGAAGTGTTTCGGGCAATATTATCTGCTCATATTCAGCCAAATGCTTCAGAACTCATTGGACGGCGCTTCACAGTGCAGATGGACAATGACCCGAAGCATACTGCGAAAGCAACCAAGGAGTTTTTTAAGGCAAAGAAGTGGAATGTTCTGCAATGGCCAAGTCAATCACCTGACCTGAATCCAATTGAGCATGCATTTCACTTGCTGAAGACAAAACTGAAGGGAAAATGCCCCAAGAACCAGCAGGAACTGAAGAAGGTTGCAGTAGAGGCCTGGCAGAGCATCACCAGGGACGAAACCCAGCGTCTGGTGATGTCTATGGAATCCAGACTTCAGGCTGTCATTGACTGCAAAGGATTTTCAACAAAGTATTAAAAGTGACAATTAGATTTATGATTATATTAATTTGTCCAATTACTTTTGGTCCCTTAAAAAGAGGGTGGCCACATTTGAATTTGTTGTAATTTCTACACCGTTCACCTGATTTGGATGTAAATACCCTCAAATTAAAGCTGAAAGTCTGCACTTAAAGCACATCTTGATTTTTTCATTTCAACTCCATTGTTATGGTGTACAGAGCCAAAATAATGAAAAATGTGTCAATGTCCAAATATTTATGGACCTAACTGTATATATATATGTGTGTGTGTGTGTGTGTGTGTGTGTCTATGTATACAGTGTATATGGACTGTGTACATTTGCAAAGTGTTAAAATAAAGCCAATCACAGCCCTCACAGAATGACTTTATATCCTCATCATGAAGCAGACAAGGTTCACTATCACATAGTTGTTTTTCTTTTTTTTTATGTGTTCATCTCTCAAACTTCCATTTTCAAATGATTTGGTTGGAGGATACACTAATTATCACGTCAACTTTGGAAGCAATCAGTCTGACTACTGTGAACATAATTTGGTGACATACATAATGCGTAGTGCTACATGATGAATGGCTGTTAGGACGACGTGAATGGAGTGACAAGTGTTCATGAACGCCTCACCCACAAGTACCTTGTGTTAATGTCAGAAAAATCTCTCGATAGTTGATTCACCGTAAAGAACGATCGATTTCAATGCGTTAATGAGATGCCTTGCATTCAGTATTCATGGTTGAATGTGGGCGTGTCGTGAGGCGGAGCCCCATGCGCACATTTCCAAGTTCATTTGGGATTTATACAAGAAAACTGCACACTGGCTGGCGTACGCAAGTTTTTATAAAACCGGAAATGTTATCGCGTGCATACATTTCCTCATCGAGTGGATCCTGTGCACTGTTTCATTAACGAGACCCCAGATCAGGAGTACCCGGGACAATAGGTCCTCTGTCGGTAAGAGGGCTTGAGAGGCCGCCTCTTCTCAGAGACATGTGGAGTTGCATAGCTGCTCTGAACTGCTCACAACATTAACAGCAGAAGTCCTTGACTGCTAATGTTGTCATGCAGAGAGAGAAAGTCAAGCAGGGAGAGAGGAAGGCAGAGCTGTGAGTGTGTTCTGCACTTGAATTACAACAAGACGCGCCCCATTGGTCGATGGCGGCTTGCAGGAAACTGTGAAGAGAAGCGTTGACGTGTTAGTGTGTTTGGACATGTATGTGAAAGCACATGATGGTTTTTGGGGGCAATATTTGTCATTTGTTGGTTATATAAACAAACCACAGCAGGCATTGCTTCCAAAAAATCTGTGTGAGAGAGGAAGTGTGAGAGTGTGTGTTAGATCCTAAACATGATCCCACTGTGGCTCATGCAGAGAGCACACACAGGGAAATACACAGAGGGGTTTATGGGAAATTAGGAGTTTAAACATTCTGCTGGTCAATATTTTCCTATTTGGTGTTTATAAGCCATTGAGATTAATTAATTCACTTATGCAAATGTTTTTCTCAATCTGCGTTTTAGCTGCTCAGAAAGTGAGAAAGTATTCTCTTTTTCCTCTTCAGCTGAAATCTCCGGTGTTGATATTTACAGGTGAGAGGTTTACTTGTTGCTTACAACCAGTTTTGTTTACCTTGTGGCTCCCAAAGCGCTGCAATGAAGTTCAAAAGGTCAAACATTGGAATGGAAAAACACTGTTGGTGGCCTTCAGTTTGAGTGTGTTTTACAGAGGCACAAATCAACCTTAAAGCTAAATGGTTAGCGAGAGACATCGGCAAAAAATAAAATGCTTTAGATAAAAATAAATGTCCATAAAACAATAAAACAGCATGCAGCAAAGATAATGCAACCTTTATTAACGAAGGAGAACATTTGTCAATGGCATGTATTCACGTGGGACCATTACATGGTTATTAAAAAGTGTGTGTGTGTGTGTGTGTGTGTGTGTGTTCAAAGGTTTTGGTTTCAGTCTCAACTGAAAAATTACTGACCTTTTCGGGCTTGAGGAGGTTTGGACCCCTGCACGCCTTCATGCGCAGCCAAAGAGCGTCAATAGTTTTTCATGCATGTGATCATAAACCAAAGTATTGAACAAACGAAAATGCGGACCGAACGATGGCACCGGATGAAGAGGAATCACAAAAGCTGAACAATTCATCCTGAGAGCCACATGATCGTCTGCGCCAAATGTCATGACAATACATCAACTAGTCACGTAGACCTTTCACCAAAAACCACCAATGTGAACTTCACGGTGGCAACTAGGGATAATCAGAGTCATTAGGATTCATTATCTTATATTATCTTATATTATACATATATATATATATATATGCTGTAGCTCATGGGGAGAGGGGTCGTCCTGTAACCACAAGATATAATAAAATGCATTAAATGTTAGGTTTGTATTTCTAATTGTAGTGAATAATATAAAGGTTGGTGTACACTCTGGTCTGATGCCTTTTCAAAGCGGTCCACTGACCTTTGCCCTAACTCCTGTATTGATTTTGTCCAGCCCTGAGCCACCAGGCTTCAAGAGAGCACCCCCCAAGATAACACTGTAAAAGGTCACTTGTTCAATTACTGGCTACACTGGTTCACCCAGCAGGGCCTCCTAAGATGTATTACTTTTGCTCATTAAGTTTGGTGTTAATGTAAAACGTTAACATTTACATGCATACGCTCCCAGATATTGTCAAGAGTCTGCAGCTTTTGAAGAGGATGCCCTGCTTTATGGTTACTATGGAGACACCTCAATAGAAAG
The DNA here is from genome assembly GCA_023566465.1 of Cottus gobio. Lineage (NCBI taxonomy): Eukaryota > Metazoa > Chordata > Actinopteri > Perciformes > Cottidae > Cottus > Cottus gobio. The sequence continues at coordinate 5,342,975 of CM042218.1, forward strand.
TCAGTGTTATGGACAAATGGGACGAGAGAACCGGAGCGAGTGGAACATAACAGTGGTTTCTGATTTCTGATTTTTTTTTTTTAAACCAGTTGCTTTAACCCTAGAACACTAACGTCGAGTGATTTTCACCCGAGCGATTGTGGTTATGTTATTTTTACTGATGTTATTGTAAGTGGGCGTGTCTTTATTGAAGGTGGGCGTGTCTTTATTGGAGGTGGGCGTGTCTCTCTGCTCCAATCCCTGGTTGTTTCAACCTTCACGTGTTACGTTAGTGATAGAGGGTGAAAACATTCCGGATGGTTTTCCCATTGAAGGAGACTTTTCCTTCACAGGACAAGGCTCACATGTCCCAGGAACATGTGGACCAGAGAACAAGTTCATAGCTCCATTATTTATGTTTTTAATCAGGTTTTATTGACCATTCCCTAATTTTTCACCCGATTTTGAGTCTTTTTTCAGGGTCCCCCCATGATGCCTGTTTTTAGTTTTATGAGACGTTCTATAGGGTAAAATAAAAGAGGACTTCAATTTGCCTTGTATTGTTTTATTTTAATATATTTTGATGAGAAGTATATTTTACATTAGTGATGGTGTTACTATTTTCAACGTTAGTGTTAACATGCTTTAAAACACTTACTTCCATATTACATGGCCGATCATCAGCAGGTTAGTTCATCGGGGTGCAATATGAAGCCACTTATCAGTGCAACATGCATATTACTTAAACAGGGATGCGATGCTACTCCAGGTGCTAATTAGGCAATCTAAATGCAGCGAGGACCGAATGAGACGCTGCTTTTGTTGTACTTTTGCTTGCAGATTTTACACAAAAGGCCTTATCACTTTTATCCAACCACACTCAACCAGTGTGAGCTACTCTTAGTTCTTCCTCTCTGCTCTTTCAAAGCAACGTGTGTAGAAAAACACTCACAAGCACATGCCTGTCTACACACAGACACACATTAGCCTTTCATTTAAAAGGCTAATATTTTAGAAGAGGAGTCAGACGTTGAGTATTTTCCCTTTCAGACAGTCATGTTGGCAAAAGTAATTCAAGTGAAAGTGCCTGATGAAGGTCTCATTTCAAAACGCCACAGATCCATTTTACAAAATATAACGCCACCTAAAAATGAATATGAGAACTTTTAGAAAAGAGTGAAGTAGTTGTAGCATAAGAAAAGGTAAGAAAGTAATACACTAATCCATAATGGGGTTAATGGGGTTTAAACCAATCTTTCAAAAAACAAATATATCTTGCCTTATGTGCATTGTATTGTATATCATATGGGAGTATTCATGACAAAATATATTTAATTGTCACATCATTTTTTCACAATTAACGTAATATATATTTTTTTCTAGAATGCATTTATTTCAAATAGTCAACAGCAAATACATTTTGAGAGAAATGTAATGCCTTCTCATTTACATTGGAAGAAATAAGGAAGAAACCGTTTTTAATAACAGTCACAATACCAAAACGTAACAGAAAATAGTAAATGTGTACTTCATATCTGCTCTTTCAATGCAATATCTGCTAAAACCAACCATGATTAAAGTTTCTCTATAATTATCTCTCACACCTTTTGGTTAGAGTTTGATGAAAAGCTGCCGTATTGGAAATGTTGACCGTGACACGGGGGACATCTATTTGAACATTTCACATCAGTCATTTTTCAGCCAAAATTGCAAATGGTTTTTTATCTCATACTAAATCCTGATTATCTCCTCATTTACAAGGTCTATTTGATAAATTTAAAAAGCTACAATATACAGAAAGAAACCTTGCGAAGATAAATAATAAGGCCATATACAGTTAGGTCCATAAATATTTGGACATTGACACATTTTTCATTATTTTGGCTCTGTACACCACAACAATGGAGTTGTAATGAAAATTGGTCCCTTAAAAAGAGGGTGGCCACATTTTAATTTGTTGTAATTCCTACACCGTTCACCTGATTTGGATGTAAATACCCTCAAATTAAAGCTGAAAGTCTGGACTTAAAGCACATCTTGATTTTTTCAACTCCATTGTTGTGGTGTACAGAGCCAAAATAATGAAAAATGTGTCAATGTCCAAATATTTATGGACCTAACTGTATGTGTTAGTGGTATATTGGTTCATGATAGTACACAGAAAAGAAAAAGAAAATTGATTTCTCAAAAATAAACTATATCATCAAACACTTTTTATTAATATATAAACTAGCTCGATATTGTAGGAGCATATGTGCGAAGTTTGGCTTTGATTGAGTGAAGTTAAGTATTTTAAATAATTACTTTAGTTCAGACATGTCGAGAACTCATGTCAACTCCGCTCAAGCTAGAAAGTTCCCACAGTCCTCGGTGGTCCCTGAACAGTGCTCGTTTTCTTTTTTGGGGGGGATTTGTCTTGTATTTTCTGATATGCTCACTCCCAGAGGGTGAACCCCAGAGCCCCCCATCTCGGGGGCTTCCATGCTTATAAGTGTTTTTGTTGCCTAAACCTGAAACCGCAAGCATGATGCAACCTTTGTCAAAGTCCTCAGCTTTGTTTGTCCGCTATCCACCCTGACCAACTTCATAACCAATAACTTTTGTACTGAACAAGAACACAGCAGATTGTTCCCTGAAAAGAAAACGCATATAAAACAATAAAGCGAGCGCAGGTAGCCACTTAGGCTACATAATAGCTGCCCCAGCGTGTGCCTTCTGCAAAAAACTGTGATTGGGTTTAATTGTCTGATGTCCAACTGGAAAGGGATAAAAAAAAAAAAAAAATGTTAAGAGGGTTCCTCATGCTGTAAGCATGCACACAATGAGCCTGGCTAGATTGTATGTGAAGAAATTGGAGGAGTAGATTACGGCCTTTTTATGTATTTCAGGTCCCATTGTTTTTATTTTTGTGTCCCCTTAGCTATTGGATGTATACTGTATGTTGCTGAGTTCCTTTGGTGTCATTTCTGTACTGTTTTCTACAAATGATATCAAATTTAAATATAATAATTCGACATAAACTGCAGTTTATATGAGGCGGTTGTCGCTGAGTGGCTGTGCTGCCAAGTCACCGGAGTGTAATTACCGGGCACAGCAGGGAGCGTCGTCTCACTTTGAAACACAGTTTAGACAAATCTGCATTCAAGTAGAATGGAGATACCTCAAGTGTCTGAGGAAATTGTCATTAAGCTCGCATCTAAATACATCCAAGAGTCTAGCATGTGCCCGTGGTGGGAATGGAATTTGAAAAGGCTAAAAAGTGCCTGTTAGAGATGTTGGAAAGGTAGCCATTACAAAGAGAGAGAAAGGGGGGAGTGGGGGGTGAAAACGTGACTGCAAAGTGAAGGCAGTGACTCTGACAGCAAATGAAGCAAGGACAAATAACAAAGGAGAACAGAGGGAACTGGGAATGTAGTACAACTAACGAAAGAGATAAAATGCTACCCCTCTCTGCCTTCAAACTCCGGGAGTGATGAGGTGCAACTGAGTCAAGCAGTGAGCATTTTCTTAATTAACTAGTGGTAAACACACACACACACACACACACACACACACACACACACACACACACGTCGAGATACAAATTATGAATGCATTCTCACGTACTGAAAAATACGCCAACTGAGAGCACATATTCTGGTTTGGTGGTCATCCGACTGCTAATTCACTACGGAGGAAATGAAATAAACGACCCATGGAGGAATAGATGGATCCCAACAACCTGCCTGGCAGCAACAATAATATCGATGGTGTTGGATTACCGAAAACTAATTGATGACCCAAGAAAAAAGCACCTCAAGTAACTGCCGCTCTGCAGGTTTTGTTTCCTGCAAAGCCGGATCGTCTACCTCGGTATCAGCAGTAACTTAACGCGACTCAGACTGCCGGTCTCAGCGGAGCAACAACCCCCCGTTTGGCCTCCCCCCTTCCCTTTACTCTCGCTCGGGAGAGGGACTACCACGTTGGAGGGGGGAGGTGTTGTGAGACCTACGTTTGATAAAATGTGCTCACAAGCCCACATATCCTCTGATTGAAAGACAGATCTGCTAACCACTGATCATCTGATTGAAAGACAGAGCCTTTACTGTCTTATCAGACAGGCTTGCCTTTAGGCCACTTTTATGAAATACAGAAACACAGATATGAAAGAACACAGATATAACACTCCAGGGTAGAAATTAATGGGTTCTCGGGGCAAAACTGCCCTTGAACTGCCCCACTTCATAATGTGCTGTGAAATTTAAAACAGGAAGAGAAGCCCGGCCCGTAATATTAATGTTGCCTTGGTGTGATGAAAATTAATGTCATCATTTCAAACCGTTTCGTAAACTTGCTTGTGAATAACAAATTGATGATAACATGAATTGACCTTTCACTAAGTACCTCCGACTTTCTATTGCCCACACTGTCACGATGGACTTCAGTCCATAATAATACATCTTCATATATCTGTTGATTATATTGTCTGTTATGAATCTGAATCTGCAACACGTAACTAAAGGTATCAAAGAAAATTTGCTTCTCAGATGTCTTCACATTGCCTTTTGTTTAAAGGAATAAAGAGAAGAGGACAGAGGAAGAAACAGATGACATGCAGGTACATTTATGGATTAATAGCTCTTTTTATTCTCCCCCTCTGTTTGTCTCTTTCCTCTCTGGTGTGTTTTGCGAGCAGTCCAGGGGCGGCCATGTTGGTTATGGGGCTTCAGCAGCATTTCAATCTGCTGCGTCTGCCTGACGGGTCGGTATGACCAGCAGACGCACACGAATCTGTCTTTATGGCATCATAGCATTTCACTAAGGCCGTTTATTTTCTTCTATTATAAACACAGAGATGTAACTATTGGTTGATGTAACTGGTTCTAGGTTTAGCTAGAGGGATGGATGGATGGATGGATGGATGGATGGATGGATGGATGGATGGATGGATGGATGGATGGATGGAACTATTGGTTGATGTAACTGGTTCTAGGTTTAGCTGGATGGATGGATGGATGGATGGATGGATGGATGGATGGATGGATGGATGGATGGATGGATGGATGGATGGACGGACGGATGGATGGACGGATGGATGGATGATGGATGGAACTATTGGTTGATGTAACTGGTTCTAGGTTTAGCTGGATGGATGGATGGATGGATGGATGGATGGAACTATTGGTTGATGTAACTGGTTCTAGGTTTAGCTGGATGGATGGATGGATGGATGGAGGGAGGGAGGGAGGGAGGGAGGGAGGGAGGGAGGGAGGGAGGGAGGGATGGATGGAGGGAGGGAGGAAGGTAGGCAGATAGATAAATACAGAGATGTGCTGTTTTTTGTAACTGAAGAATTATGAGGTCTTAATCTGAATGAATTCCAACTTTACATATTTTACGTCAATCAACAACTAAACACAAGTCAAATAAACTTTACTTTTGAATTTAATTAAAAATAGAAATAAATGATTTATGTTCACCATGTCATTTACAAAGTACAACTACTGACAATAATAGAGTAGAGAGATGGAGAGAGTGAAATAAATTGAATACTAAGGAAAAGGGACAAGAGGAGGAGAGACAGCTGAAGTTAAATCAGTTTCGTGACTCCTGCATTGAACATGCATGTTTTGTGTTGACATAATAACATCCAGCTCCACTATGGACACATATACACTCACTGACATATTCATGTAAACACACACACACACACACACACACACACACAACAAACACACTTCGGCCTCCCTTGCTCAAGTGTGTGATTGCAGAGATTGCTGTGTGACTCAGATTGAAGAGCAGCATCAGTCTGGAAAGCCTCATGCATTTTGATAGCATCAGTTCCTCTTCCTCTCTCTATCTCTACCTCTGAACCATCATTTTACATATGATACACATATCTTGTATACAGCTGCATGTATATATATATATATATATATATATATATATATATATATATATATATTGAAAACTGTGTCTTTGGAGCTGATTTGAACAATATATCTTGATCATATTAATTGTTTATGTGTTATATATGCTGCACTTGCTCTACGTTAATCAGGAATAATCTTTTAAAGATATAATACGCACCAATTTCCTAAAAAACATTAGCATCACGTATGTATCTAAAGAGATTCTGACGGCATCTGTAATATCCTTTGATATTTTACTGTTGGACTTATGAAAAGGTGAAAAGGTTTATGAGAACTTAGTGGCATGTCCTTAATGGAGCTACACTTCGATCGCCAATATCGTAGCGTTTGGACTGAACGTTAGTTAGCTTTATTCACTGTAAGTATAGATTTCCCATCAAAGGATATGAGACAAAGAGCAAACCAGCAGCTTTGTGTTCATCTTTTACACGCTCATAGTTGTAAGCCTCACTGTCCAACAAAAGACTCGAAACAATGCCAGAGTCCCTTCAGCTCATTGTAGAGAGAAGAAAGGGAGAGAGGGGGAGGAAAGAGCGAGACGAAGAGAAATGACATCATGAAGCAGTAAGGCTGGCGGTACGCTCCAAACAAACCAAATCTGTAGTGTTCAAATCCAACATGACACTGTGTGCACATGGCTGTGACTGACATTTGTTTATTTAATGGCAAGAGCAAGTAAACAAAAAACACAGGACTAGAAGGACACACTTAATAAAAATAAAATCCGAAAGTTGGTGGCAAAGTTGATTTTAGAGGCCATGTCAAGAGGAAACCTTCAACCTCTTGTGGCCGTGCATATCATGCCTTCTCAGTCCCTAAAGCTGAGGTAGCTTCGTAATAATGTGACGTTATTACGAAGTGGCTTAGTGGTTAGCAGGTCTGTCTTTCAATCAGAGGAGTGGTGGTTTTGCAGGTCCGTCTTTCAATCAGAGGAGTGGTGGTTAGCAGGTCTGTCTTTCAATCATAGGATTTTTCAATAAATATTGCAATTTATGCAATAAGTGTCAAAAAACGCTATTGCCTACTTAAACATACCCTCCCTGACATCTACACAATTTAGGGCAACACAATACTAGAGATCTGCCACAAATTGTGACTCAGTGGTTAGCAGGTCTATCTTTCAATCAGAGGATCGGTGGTTCGATCCCCGGCTCCGCTAGTCCATGTCGATGTGTCCTTGAGCAAGACTCTTAACCCTAATTGCTCACCGTTGCTGTGTCTACGGTCTACTGTATAGCATGTAACGACACAAGCTACTTATTACGATTGGAAGACAACAACACGTTTGACTGGCCGGCCTGTGCACACTGCGGCTATCCAAGACAAACATTGTTCTGGTTTTCAGTTGGATACGAGCTTTCACGAGGCTGTCAGGGATTCAGCGTCTTACTGAGGACAGCTTCTGGAAACCAACCAATCGTGGAAACACCACCTCAGACACTTTCTGCTTGCTGTGCAGGGCCCGTCAATGCATGCAGGCTGGTGAGCAGCTATGATAGGAAACATCATGTAAACAAGCCGGCTGCAATATCTTTTGCAATGTATTGTTCCAAGCAGCTCTTTATTTTTTTCCAATGCATAAATGAAAGGGGGGGCGAACTCGTGCATCTGTCAGTGGGTCATTACCCGCATGCTTTGTGCTCATTAGCTAAAACTTTTGTGGCCCCATTTTCTGAGAGCTTAGACCTTGAAGCCAGACGTTGAGTGCAAATAAAGTTTGAAAGTTGAGCAAGTTTTTGATTGTCTCTCTTTATTTCAGCCCCTTACAAATAGACAGAAACGTTTTATTATATTAAAAAAAAAGTAGGAAAAAGAGAGACAGTGGAAGAGAGAAAATATGAAACTAACATTATTTATTTAGCTTAACTTTAGCAACTCCAGAGTACGGGTGAAATATACTGTTGGAATGCAATGTGCCAGAGAAACACAGTCTTAAAACCGGCCTCGTTTAATGCAGCTGGGACTCAAACGTAGTCGTGGCACTTCAGGAACAAAGTCGGGGAGCCAATTTCCTCACGGCTCGGTGATATTTATTCCAAATACAGTTCTGTTCCACACTGGGAACCAGTACGGCTTCACACACAGCTCTAACTCCAAGAAACCCCAGCAGGTTGGCTTTTCACCCATTCATTAAAACATATATTGGAGATCGAACCACCGATGCTCTGATTGAAAGACAGACCTGCTAACCACCGATCCTCTGATTGAAAGACAGACCTGCTAACCACTGATCCTCTGATTGAAAGACAGACCTGCTAACCACTGATCCTCTGATTGAAAGACAGACCTGCTAACCACTGATCCTCTGATTGAAAGACAGACCTGCTAACCACTGATCATCTGATTGAAAGACAGACCTGCTAACCACTGATCCTCTGATTGAAAGACAGACCTGCTAACCACTGAGCCACAATTTGTGGCAGATCTCAAGTATTGTGTTGCACTAAATTGTGTAGATGCCAGGGAGTGTATGTTAGAGTAGTCAAGACCATTTTTTGACACTTATTGCATAAATTGCTGTATTTATTTATAAATGCACAACTGTGAATACAGTATGAGCATGAAAAATAACAGTGAACTGCCAGAATGAAATGCTGAAACATACGGAAAACACATGGTGGAGAAGAACAGAAGGATCCTCCTGCCTGTTATTATGATCATTGGGGTCAATTTATCAATTATTATTTGATCAACCAAAACTAATTTGTTGTATCTGTTGTTTTGGAATGATAGCAATATGGAGAAAGCTGGAACAAACCAAATAATTCCTTCTACATCAGGATCAACCCTCCAACATGCAGGACTTCTCTAATTGTCTTAATCCGAAATGAGTTTAGCTCAGACTTCAATTTAAGGTTTTTCTCAGAACTCATCTTGAAACTGAATGCTTCACGCAACTCGAAAATAAATCAAGTGAATTCACTCCTTATCTCATTACTGGGATGTCGGCTTCTTCGCTCTGCAGAATGTGAGATATGGACAACACTGCAAATTATATCAATAATTCTGTTTTGCACCAAACCGTCGCTGGACGTCGACTCGACAAACAACAACATTTTCAACTTGTGTGGATGTCACACATTTGGGATGCGCTGTGTAATTGAACTTGGGATGAGAAATTAAAGCAGTGCTTGCTTAATGATAAACTGTTTATCAACTACAAGTGTAATCTGAGCTCCAGTGGGCGTGTCTAAGTGTGTGCATCTCTTTCCTACCTGTCACCACGTGTTGCAGCTCGCTGACTGACTGATCGTGTGCTCTGATTGGATCCTGGTTGCCAGGACGCGGGGCATTAGCTTCTGTGATTGGTGGATAGACAGAAAATATCAATTTTTTTGTCTCCTCTTTTTTTTTTTCCTGACACACCACAGTTAAAAGTCACTGTAAGAAAAGCATTAGCGGTAGTGATGGAAAGGTTATTTCTTTATTTGGAGTCACTTTAATGTTTTTTTTGTTTTTGATAAATCGAACAAAACTTTTGGCCACTTTATTTACTCACCTCATCCAGCGGCTGTACCACATGATCGGATCGGGGCTTCAACTTCTAAGACCACTAAAAGAGAAACAAACGAATCAGTGCCTCTTCAGCAGTCGTAGTCATCAAAAGCAAATAATGTCCAAGTTCGAGCAGCAGCAATGCGCCACATCCTGGCATCTGGAGGCGCCCGGATAACATGACATCACTCACAATACTCCTAATGACCCCATTCACGAAGGAGATTAGTTGCAAATGAACTAATCACTCGCGGGTTGCACATTGCTACAGGGAGTGGAGGGGGGGGGAAAAAAATTAGGTGAATTAGTAAGCAGTTATGATGATGGAGAGCAACTGACAGTTAGTTATGCAGCGAGAGAGATTCAAAGTTGTGTTTACCCGACTGTTTTATGTCTTCTCCGCATGTCTTTCTGCTTCGATGAGAGAACTTTTCCCGGGGCTTAATGAGTTTGGAGTCTCGGGCGCTTTAGATTGATGTGAGCTTTATGGTGGAGGTAACTTTTAGGAAGGCTTCTGGTGCAGCGTATACACATCGCTGTGATCCATCTAGTTAGTCTCAAGTAACATCGGCGGTGGTTTGATCACGGTGGATGACCGAAAGGGGCCCAACGGGTCCGATTGTGCCGGGGGCCCGAACACCGGAGCCTCTGCCGAAAGTCTTGTCACGCTCGAAGGGGCGGAGCCTCAAAAGTCCCCCTGAAAAACTGAAGGACTAGCCTCAATATTTCATCTTCTTTTCATCTTCAAAGTGAATATCGAGGCTAGTCCTTCAGTTTTTCAGGAGGACTTTTGAGGCTCCGCCCCTTTGAGCGTGACAAGACTTTCGGCAGAGGCTCCGGTGATCAGGCCCCCGGCACACTCGGGCCTGGTGGGCCCCTTGTGGTCATCTACCACAGGCAATGCTACTTGCTAACTAGATGGATCACAGCGATGCGTATACGCTGCACCAGAAGCCTTTCTAAAAGTTACCTCCACCATAAAGCTCACATCAATCTAAAGCGCCCGAGACTCCAAACTCATTAAGCCCCGGGAAAAGAAAGATGTTAAGGAGTTGATCATTATAGATGGTAGAATAAAGAGGACAATGGACGACAGATTTCTACTTTTGTCTGCTTCTGCATAACTTCTACAAATCTACAATTTACCAACAAACAACACATTAAAAAATGTCATATGATATGATTGAATAGCTACAGCAGTAAATGGTTCTTGAGGTGGGAATGTGGTGTCCACTGTTTCCAAGGTCAAGCATGACTATATTATCTACAGAGATAATATACTCTATGAAAATCAAACAATGCATTTGAAAGAATAATTTTTATTTATTGGCACAGACAGGTGACTTTCTGGATCTTTCATTTTACAATTTTGGGGATGAACGAAGTGTTTTAGGTCAAGGACCTTTCTCACGTGTCTGGAGGCTGGATGACAGCTTGGATAACACACACACACACACACACACACACACACACACACACACACTCAGAGCAGAGCAGAGTGGTTAACAGTGTGGCTAACACTATCAGACCATGTGGTGTGGTGTTAATCACACCTCTGTCCATTAACACTTCAGCACAAGGCGCCCTTAGTATGCGTATATGCACGTGTGCTCGCACACACACACACACACACACACACACATGTACACACACGCACACACACACGCCATGGAGAGAGATGACATGCAGATGGTGTTAGAAGTCTGAATACATGGAGAAAAGAAATCACTTTAAGTGAACTTCCGTCGTGACTGGGAGAGAGACAAACATTAATTATTGCACAACTTAGTAAAATGTTCCAATATTTTTAATACGTTTTAGTTTACCATCGCCTCATATCCGATAAATAGTTAATCCGATGCTTCTCATAAGGAGTTACTTCTTTGAGGATTAACAGCCTGTCTGAGCAGCTGCGACTTCAAAGAAGCGGTAAAAGTGTCAACAATGTCAGAAAATGTAACTTTAGAGGAAGTAAAAGCTCGATTGTTTTTAGAAGCATAACAGCATTAGTTATCATGAGCAGGCAGACTGGGGGTTGAATGGATCAGCCATTCATTCTCCTCTTTAAAGGAATATCATATGTTTTCCATAGTGAGCAGAAAGCCCACCGACTATTCTACTCTACTCTATTATATTCTACTATATTCTATTGTATTCTATTATACTCTACTCTATTCTACTATATTATATTCTACTCTACTCTATTCTACTATATTATATTCTACTCTGTTCTACTATATTATGTTCTACTGTACTCTATTCTACTCTAATCTATTCTACTATATTATATTGTATTCTATTATACTCTACTCTGTTCTACTATATTATATTCTACTGTACTCTATTCTACTCTAATCTATTCTACTATATTCTATTCTACTCCGTTATATTCTACTCTACTCTATTCTACTATATTCTATTCTACTGTTATATTCTACTCTATTCTATACAATTCTATTCTATTCTACTCTATTTTATTATTTTATATTCTACTCTATTCTATTCTATTTTACTCTATTATATTCCATGTTCCATTCTATTCTACTCTATTATATTCTACTCTACTCTATTATATTATATTCTACTCTATACTACTCGATTATATTATATGTTCCATTCTACTCTATTCCATTCTACTCTATTCTATTCTACTCTATTATATTATAATATACTCGATTCTATTCTACTCTACTTGATTCTATTCTACTCGATTTTATTCTACTCGATTCTATTCTACTCTATTCTATTCTACTCTATTCTACTCTACTCTATTCTATTCTAGTTCTTTCCGCGACCGCTCCCCAGGTTTACGTATCAGATGTCTTTGCTCAGCTGTCAGGCTTCTCTCATCCATCACAGCTGATGACAGGAATGAGCTTAATTAGGTCGTAAAAGCATCAGAAATCATCGGTCAAGATTCGTCAAGCATCTGTGATATTCATAACTCCTGAATACTGGTTCTGAAAATAACCCAAACAGGAAGGTCGGGGCTGTGGCTCAGGAGGTAGAGTGGGTCGCCCATTAACCGTGTGTGTGTGTGTGTGTGTTTTGTACATTCATGTATAAAACTATTCAAGCATGTTTTAAATTCCAGAAGAATTTGTCATTTAATCTATTTATTGAATGAAAATGAACTTGATAATAAATAAATCACTGAAGAAAATCAAACTTTCAAAATGTTAAATGTATGCATCTCCAATGAGACGATGTGCTGCTTGTCTTAAATCAAAGTAAACCTCATATGTTTGTATTTTGGTCTGTTTATCAGATAAAGAAAACAGTTTGAAGATGTCTCGGTAAATTGTGACTTTTTTCTATAGAAAAATGATTGATCGATTTATTGAAAAACGTAATCTAGATATATATTGTTGCAGCCCAGCATGAAATTATAAATATATATAAAAAATAAAGTGCCACAATTAAAGCTACTGTAAGATCAAATCTGTCACTGTAGCTCAAAGCTACATAAAGCTGTAACGTAAATATATTTCAGCTTAAAACTGCTGGTTATGAATCCTAAAAAGCTCTATAATAATATAACTTAACCAAAAATTAGCTTTTAAGCTCAGATCTCAGCAGAATCACATGTAGCTTGATTACATTGCTTGTCCCTGTCCCTGCTGGCCGGTTGTAATTTGCATCGATCGGTACGCAGAGTCGTGGTGTTTGTTTTATTGTCCGAGCGAGGCGGTTATTAAAACAGGAGCGGGCGGTGATGTGTTTTCTGATTGGACACTAAAAGGATTATAGCCATGATGAATAATAAAACATGATGCACTAAGTTGTGGGCTGTCCTGGGACTGAAACAGAGCGTTGACAGAATCAAACTCATCACTGAGGAAATATCCGTGTGTGATTGCATATTTCCTGGACTACTCCACTGCTTTACTATTCCACAAAATAGCCATCTAGTAACTGACTGGCAGAGAAACTGACATGTATATATTTGGAATAAGCCTTCCTTCCCCTGTTTTCTCTCAAAAAGCCCAAATCTGTTTGTCTGTGTTAACAAAGCTACTTCAACTTCAAAGTGGCAACTGTGGGTCAGTGGTTAGCAGGTCTGTCTTTCAATCAGAGGATCAGTGGTTAGCAGGTCTGTCTTTCAATCAGAGGATCAGTGGTTAGCAGGTCTGTCTTTCAATCAGAGGACCAGTGGTTAGCAGGTCTGTCTTTCAATCAGAGGATCAGTGGTTAGCAGCTCTGTCTTTCAATCAGAGGATCAGTGGTTAGCAGGTCTGTCTTTCAATCAGAGGATCAGTGGTTAGCAGGTCTGTCTTTCAATCAGAGGATCAGTGGTTAGCAGGTCTGTCTTTCAATCAGAGGGTCAGTGGTTAGCAGGTCTGTCTTTCAATCAGAGGATCGGTGGTTCGATCCCCGGCTCCACTAGTCCATGTCGTTGTGTCCTTGAGCAAGACTCTTAACCCTAATTGCTCACCGTTGCTGTGTCTACGGTCTACTGTATAGCATGTAAGTCTCTTTGCAAAAAAAATATTTGTAAAAAAAATATTTGTAAAAACAACTTGTAAAAAAATATATTTGTAAACAAAAATATTTGTAAAAAAATATTTGGACAAGTTCAGGGCCACTTGATTTGACCTCAGCAGACTGGAACAGTCACATTACCAGTAAAGTAAATCAAGCACTCCGGTTTTAAGTTTCAAGATTTAAAAGGGAAGCATATTGGCAGCAGTGTGTGTGTGTGTGTGTGTGTGTGTGTGTGTGTGTGTGTGTGTGTGTGTGTGTGTGTGTGTGTGTGTGTGTGTGTGTGTGTGTGTGTGTGTGTGTGTGTGTGTGCACTCACATCTCTGTGTCCATTAAGTATACTCTTTGTGTCGCAAGGCAAACCCGCTCTCGCCCCCCTCCTCCATGTTTCCTCTGCTCTCTGCTATTGGAAAGTAAATCCCAGTGCCGTGAAATATTCCATAAAGAAATTGACCTGTTTTGGTTATGGAGGAGCCTCGGTAAAGCCGGCTCCCCCCACAACAGGAGTCGCTGAACTAAGAAAAGGAAAAGAAATCCGCATCCCTTCACTTCTCATCATGTTTTGACTCAGAGACTAAATTTCACACCCAAACAATGCCGGGGCCTTTCTTATACATTGACAGTAGCCTGAGCGCATAAAGGACTAGTGATTGGTCACACACTGAGTGAGTGCCACTGCTCCAGGACTAGACTGTACACCTCCAAGTATCACTCCAGTGGGGGGGTGTTCACTCGTACATGTTTGTGTGTGTGTGTGTGTGTGTACTGTACGTGCAGATCAATATAACGCCGAGGCAAAGCCCTCTCCTACCCTCAAGTGGTGAAAGTCCATAATTGCAGGACTTACCTGCGAGGTACAGGAAGCAGTTTGCAACCCGGCATTGTGTAACCGTGTTTCTGTCTACACTTATTTGTATTTGGGTCTTACTCACTTCTGCGCCGCTGTGTGTGTTTGTACGTCACGCTTGCTTGCATGTCTCTGAGTGTGAGCCTAGGTGTGAAATAGTCTGTGTGTGTGTGTGTGTGTGTGTGTGTGTGTGTGTGTGTGTGTGTGTGTGTGTGTGTGTGTGTGTGTGTGTGTGTGTGTGTGTGTGTGTGTGTGTGTGTGTGTGTGTGCACTGTGCATGCCTCTTATTTAAACTAGAGATTAGTGGATAGAGAGGGAGCGGTAGAGCAAAACGAACAAATATACAAACACAGTGGTGCAGAGGTGGAAATGGAGGTGGAGCTGTGGAGAGGGATAAACCCGTAAGTTCTTGAGCATTCAGCATTGGAAAAAAAAATGTAGATGAGTTGGTGGGGGAGGGGGGGGGGGACGTTATTTATCAAGATACAGGTGAGACAGTGAAATATGATCCAGGCCAGAAACATGGAGGACGCTCAGTAAACAGTAGAAAAACAGCCTTCCCAATAGGTGATGTGTACTTTTGCATGTATTTGATTCACCTTCCCAGTTCCCTGTCTGACGTTCCTCACTGGAAGTCAACTTTTTTGTTGACCATATGTTGCTTTTTCCTGTTGGAGCCCTCTGCAGGTGCATCAATAGAGGGACCTCATTCAAATGAATGAAGGGGGTTAGGAACTTCTTCTGCATCCATTGACCAAGACGGTAGATGACCTTCATTTACATGAAAAGGTGAAAGTCAAAACCAATTTTTCCTAGTTTGCTTCCACATTATGCAACTCACATATCAGAGGAATGTTTTTTATATATAGATATATATAGATATATAAAACCTTCACAGATCAAAAATAATTCAAAGATTGATCATTAGCTGATTTGCAGCCTGAGTTTTTTCACCAGTTTTACAGACATCTTTTATAAGTGCAGTTTCAATGCAGTACCGCAGCTGGTCACATGACTTCATCAGGACTCATCCAGCTCTGGTTGCATTCATTACAAACTCTGAAGTTTTGAAAGGAGACTCTGATCTTCCCATGATGTAGTGAGCGTATACTTTTATATTCTCCAGGTACAAAGACATGTTGCTCATGTCACTTGTCTATGTGGAGGTGTCGGTAAAAAGCAGGTTTATCACGAGCCTTAAGGAAGACAAATAACTGCAAATTAGCAAAGAAGGGCAAAACAAGGATGTGAGTTGGAAAAGGAGATTAGGATAACATGACACGAGAGAAGAAGACAGGATAAAAGGGGGAGGAGCCTGACAAGAAAGGTAGAAAACTCAACAATGAGAAAGCAAGGGCAAATGGATGAAAAGATCAAAAGACAAAAATAAACCGAAGAGAGAGGCAGAGAAAGAGAAGAGTGAGACGGGTGAAGGCCAAAAGAGAAGACAGAGCGGGTGAGGAGGAGAGAGATGGAAAGACTTGTTCGAGAGAGGGAATAGAAAGAGTTAGAGACAAACGGATGGATGGAGGGAGGGAGAAAAAAGAGGCAGAGGTGGTGAACCGTTCATGTGGAACTCATCTCTCGCCATTGTTGACACTCTGTGACCTGTATCACACACACACACACACACACACACACACACACACAGAGATTGTGCTTGGTGAACATATTGGAACACACACACACACACACACATGCAGCCAAAAAACTGGAGAGACAGATAATACCTGCAACCACATTTAGTCCAACAATATTTTAAAAAAGCTGTTTAATTAAGAAAAAAAAGGGTTTAAATAGTTTGATTTTCAATATTAAAGCACATTAAAGGTTTGTGTCCGCTTGATTAATCTCAACCGAGAGTTTGCAGCAGAAAAAGAAAAGCCTCGCCTTGGACATGAAGCAGCAGGTAATTATAACTATACTACACATTAAGGGTGGGTCTCCATCAAGCATTGATCTGTTTATGCTATTGATCTGTTTACACGGGATAAACAACGCCCCTGATGATGCGTTTGTGAAGCCTGGAGCTATTTTCTTTCGAGCTTGGTCGCAGTCCAGTTTTCAGCAGGGTTCAAATGTGTATTTTCACACGTGTGTTGTCACACACACACACACACACATGTGAAATGCTCGCCAGATGTGTCACAATGAGTTAGATAGAATATGATATAGAGCACGGGATTCATCAGTAATCTGGGGAAACAGCATTAACATGTTAATGTTAATAATAATAATGATAAATGATGAGGAAATACAAAATATGAGGTTGGCCTGATATCTCAGCCCAAATGCATTTATTTGGTCCCATGCATTACGTATTTTAACATTTTAACACATTTATCAAATGTATATCTCATGTGAAATGGCTGGTTTAACTATTAAAGATGATATAATGTCTTCATCATCATCACTTACGACCCAAATTTGCTCTTCTCCGGATTTATAGATTACGTGTTTTTTTTCTTGCCTCTGAGTTAGTTGCTGATGTAAAGCCTGTTCAAAATAACATCTCAGTAGTGTTGAAGGCACATTTACACACACACACACACACACACACACACTCACACAGACAAGGCTTTGAAAGGTTTCAGAGTGCAGCACTTATACAGATTACCTCTATCTCTTCACTATAAAGGCTCACACACACACACACGGCCTCTCTAACATTCAATTACCTCTATCTATTCACTATACGAGCCCACACACACACACACACACACACACACACACGCGCGCACACATGCACACATAATCATTCAATTACACTAAACTTGCTCTATCGATTTTCATTGACAGTAGCATGCACACGGCTCCACCGCACGCGCGTGTGTGTGTGTGTGTGTGTATGTGTATGTGTGTGTGTGTGTGTGTGCGTGTGTGTGATTTGGAGTATGAATGGGGCAGGCAGGTGGTGTGTGTCTATCTTGCATCTCTATCGTTGTGAGGACCAATTTTAGTTCAACCCCTTGCACATAAGACATTTTTTGGAGAATAAGCACATTTTTGGAGAATAAGCACATTTTTGTCCGGGTCTCACTTCGGCAAAGGTCTGTTTGAAGGTTAAGACTTGGTTTTAGGCATCAACCTGACTGTTATATAATATAATCGTCATTGTTGCGTGACATCATCACACGCGCTGCCTCTCCTCTACTGTTAACTGACAGATAAAAGCAAAATTAAACATCTTTGAAGAAAAATGTTTGATTGTTGTTTGTGCCGTCCTGATATCTGTGTCTTCAGTGTCGGAACGTATTTATGCTTCAGTGTTGGATTTCCCTCAAAAGATGAATAAATTGTGCTTACATTTTCTTTCACTTGGTGTGGAGCATAAGGTGTGCAAAGGAAAAGGCTTCGCTGATTGAGTTTCACCAACAATAACAAGCAGATAACAATAACTTGATGTTGTCTTTCCCGTCAACAATCAGCACCAACACTGGAGCCTTGCTGGCTATGTGCTATAAACAGCCCATAATGAATCCAGCTATTTAACAGTGTGTTTACAGTCTGTTTATTAGCCCCAAAAAGCCTCAGTACAGACTGTACAGCTGTTCGCTGTAAGTTTGTTTAAGTGGCAACTTTCAACAACGAGGCCACTTAAAGATAATTAAGGACATGAGACGTAAAAGGTAATTATAGAAGATATTAAATAAAACAACTGTGTGTGTGTCAGCTCAGCCTCTGATCTCATGTTCCCTCCTTTTCTTTGTCATTGTCTTGTCATAAAGCCTTAATTTAAGCGGGAGGAGCGACGCCTCACTTTGGTCCAGAACAAAAATTTATTTGTTTACACTCTTGTTTATTTTATTTTTACCTTATTTGCAATCTTGCCGCCTGTAAAATGTCTTTACTTTGTCACTGAGGATCCCAACAAGTAACTGTGTGTGTGTGTGTGTGTGTGTGTGTGTGTGTGTGTGTGTGTGTGTGTGTGTGTGTGTGTGTGTGTGTCTGCATGAGACCTTGAAGGAACAATGTATTTGACAGTTTACTGAATATAGAAGGTGTTTATTGCCTGCACTCCATTCGCGCGCACACACGCACACACACACACACACACACACACACACACGCAAGCTACATTAAGAAAATACAATGCAAGGAAACAACCATGGAGTCATTCACAGTGTGTGTGTGTGTGTGTGTGTGTGTGTGTGTGTGTGTGTGTGTGTGTGTGTGTGTGTGTGTGTGTGTGTGTGTGTGTGTGTGTGTGTGTGTGTGTGTGTGTGTGTGTGTGTGTGTGTGTGTGTGTGTGTGTGTGTGTGTGTGTGCATGCAGGTCACTGTTCTCAGATCAGGTCCTGCTGAGCACCGCTTTGATTTCCCAACCTGCAGAACACACACACACACACACACACACACACATATTGTGTCTAATTGTAATGCTTTTTGTGAGTCACTCAACACAAGCTGTCTATTTCCCATCACAGCTGAAACGAGGGGAGAAAAGTCTGATGTCAGTGTGAAGAAAAAACTCTTTTTCTTCTCTCTCTGCATAACTTTTCTCTATTATTGCTCTTCCTCTTGTATATTATGTTTTCCCCCCATACTGGTATAAAATGCGTAATGGAAACTTTCAAAAACCAATGCCCCTCTGTTGCCATGGGAACACTATGTGATGAATGATCAAACTAAGCAAAGTAGAAAGTTTTGGTAACAGTCTGTGACAATTTCAACTGAAGAAAAATCAATTGTACTTCTCATCGCTGCAGACAATAATGTTGTTTTAAGTAAATAGAAAGCCTCACTTTTCTATCAAACCTTCTCTAAACTTCATCCTTTCTTTCCACCACATTAATGTTGCTTCAATTGTATAAAATAGTAGACACTTTCTTTTATGTGGAGTCTTGATCTACATACTGTAGGAAGCCACAGTTTTTTGTCGACTGTAAGTTTGGTTTGTTTAAAGATGCTAAAATGTTAAATTCATAGCATTAGTATAGCAACAAACTATTTGCAATATAAAGATATAGTAGAGTAATGGGTGTCTTTATTGAAGGTGGGCGTGTCTTTATTGAAGGTGGGCGTGTCTTTATTGAATGTGGGCATGTCTTTATTGAATGTGGGTGTGTCTTTATTGAAGGTGAGCGTGTCTTTATTGAAGGCGGGCGTGTCTTTATTGAAGGTGGGCGTGTATTTGTTGAAGGTGGGCGTGTCTTTATCGAAGGTGGGCGTGTATTTATTGAAGGTGGGGGTGTCTTTATGGGAGGTAGGCGTGTCTTTGTGCAATGTGGGCGTGTCTTTATTGGAGGTGGGCGTGTCTCTCTGCTCCAATCCCTGGTTGTTTCAACCTTCACGTGTTACGTTAGTGATAGAGGGTGAAAACATTCCGGATGGTTTTCCCATTGAAGGAGACTTTTCCTTCACAGGACAAGGCTCACATGTCCCAGGAACATGTGGACCAGAGAACAAGTTCATAGCTCATTATTTATGTTTTTAATCAGGTTTTATTGAAGATTCCCCTAATTTCTCACCTGATTTTGAGCCTTTTTTCAGGGTTAAACATGAAACAGAACCCTCACATTCTCCCGATGTTTCCTCTGCAGGGCAGCGTGTGCTCTTCAGTGTGTAAATGAAGTTCATCTATTTGTTGCGCAGGTTGCAACATTCACATTCAACACTATTGACTTTGCTTGAATGCTAATCCACCTACACAATGGCCCTGCATGGCATCCAGGGACCTCGGGATGCGTTGCCTTCTAACTGCAGTAATGTATTATCCAACAGTCCCTCCTGAAATGGGTAATAAATTCAAATTGTTGCGCGAGAGACGTTGAAGTAAAATCGATCGTTGAGCTGCGATGAAAACGAGGTCCGGCCATCCGGACGCATTACCGGACGAGGGAGGAGCCGTGACCTGATTAGAAACAACGCATTGAACCACTGACAGGAAGCGTGTGCTGATTTCCAGAATAACTCAAGGTGGAAAACAACTTAATGCGGCCTTCTTTTAAAAAAAATAAAAAACTTGCATCTCATCAAGGAGAAATAGGGCAGAAAATCACTCAACAACAACAACAGCGACAAAAGCAGGAGGCTGCAACAGTTTGCTCACGTAATGTCAGGTTTTAATACCTTTCAGAGGCTTCCACAGATGTTGGCGAGGAGGGGGAAAAAAGGCCAAACAAACCCCTCAGTTCATTTGCTTGTTTGTTTGTTATGATAGGTGTTGAATAAAACCCGAAGGCGAGGTAGTCGGGCATTACACCTGGATCCAGTTTAAACCCCGAGGTGTGTTTCCGCCTGATTCCTCACAGCTTTGCCGTGATTACTTTATTTCCCGACAGATGGATCCAAAATGCAACAGGGGAGCCTTGGGAGAGGTGGGGGGGGGGGGAGGAGTGTGAGGTGAGGTGATGAGGGATGAGGAAATGAAGAGGAAGACAGAGAAGTGTCCATAGGATTAGAGCAAGAGAGGCGAAGGAGACAGAGAGGTATGTTTGTAGACTCGCCTGCAGGAAACAGGCAGGCAGGCGAGAAAAAGGGCTCAGCATTGTTTACAACGCCCTCCAACTATTGTTAGTGGAAGGCTTCTGCTTCCTCGGGTATGATTTAGCATGCACCGGTGAGTCACAGTGCTACCTGAGGGTGTGTGTGTGTGTGTGTGTGTGTGTGTGTGTGTGTGTGTGTGTGAGCATGACTTCCCCCCCTGAGGTCTCTCACTACTGCATTTTATTTCTTAAACTGCAACTTTTATTCAATTCTGTATTTTTTGCTTTTTAACTGATTTTTTTAATGAATGTTCTTAATTGCTTTTAAATCTTGTTTAAAAAAAAATGTTATTTATACAAATAAACTTGCCTTGCCTATTATCAGCTGTTCCGGTGTTTGATTAAGCTCAGGTTGTACAAACAAACTTTTAAGTTGTTGCATTATAACAACATGTTACTAAGCTGATATGTATATAATGTATTATTATGTATATTAAATAGGGGAAACACACATAGCTGTATTCGTAAAAAAAAAAAGATATTCATTTTTACAGGAAAGAGAAAGAAGTTCACTTTAATAGACTTTCAGACATTTTGTTCAAATTACATAAGCATAACTCATAACATGGACACAATAGAATACACATTGTATCCCTTGGATACTGGATGAAAGCGTATGGAGTGGACATGGAGTTCTCAAGCATTACAACGGCACAGTAATAAGTGTGCAAGAGACGTGATGCCCTCTCATCTCCAGTATAGACCCTTCTTCTATAGAGTTCTCACATTTAATTGCATTTAATTATGGGAATAAAAATGGGAAACAAATATATATAATTTACACTGTTGCCATGCATGTTGCATATATACGGATGGAATTGAATTACAGCTCCGTTGGAAATTAAAATATTGATGTGGTGTCATAATTCAACTTTTATCTTATTGGCAAACTGAATAACAAGACAATAGCATATCCCAGTGTATTGGGTATCATAAAAACGAAAAACTAGCTTTTTCTTTCCTCAGACTTTCACATTTGAATCCATATTACGCTGAAGATGAGTAACCAGATACAATATGAATCATTTTTTGCGTACAATTCTTGTGTTATTGACTAAAGGCCTTATGTTTTATTAAGTTGGAATCTGTCCCTGCGATGCAATCCTTTCAGTCTTACCCAAAATGCAGCAGCCCCTGATGTGTGTGATCCCTCTCGCAGACGCCTCGCTCCACTATGCCTCCCTCAGTATTATGGGATTGAAAGAGGGGATTGTGCAAAACAAGAGACAAATATATATATATGTGTGTGTGTATTTATTAAATGAAAAATGAAAAAGAGTGGTCAAATGTGGCTGAATCCAGAAGTGGCATGTCCTAAGCATGTGATGGGGTGACTGTGGCTCAGTGGTTAGCAGGTCTGTCTTTCAATCAGAGGATCAGTTGTTAGCAGGTCTGTCTTTCAATCAGAGGCTCAGTGGTTAGCAGGTCTGTCTTTCAATCAGAGGATCAGTGGTTAGCAGGTCTGTCTTTCAATCAGATGATCAGTGGTTAGCAGGTCTGTCTTTCAATCAGATGATCAGTGGTTAGCAGGTCTGTCTTTCAATCAGAGGATCAGTGGTTAGCAGGTCTGTCTTTCAATCAGATGATCAGTGGTTAGCAAGTCTGTCTTTCAATCAGAGGATCAGTGGTTAGCAGGTCTGTCTTTCAATCAGATGATCGGTGGTTAGCAGGTCCGTCTTGCAATCAGAGGATCGGTGGTTCGATCCCTGGCTCCGCTAGTCCATGTTGATGTGTCCTTGATCAAGACACTTAACCCTAGTTGCTCACCGTTGCTGTGTTTACGGTCTACTGTATATCATGTAAGTAAGATTTCATCCATTCATATTCTCAGTTCTGATGCATTTCAGATTATATTTTCAATACTCACGAATTAAAACACATTTTGTATTTTCTCTATCATTCATCCTGTTATTCTCTCTTTTCTCTCTTTGTAATGTGGTGGACCATGAGGGGAGGGGGGGTTAGGGGGGTAGGGCCCCGCTAAAAGAAAAAGGGTTAAAAATCTTCATAAAGCAGCCAGCACACGTGTGAGCTGCCTGGCTCACAGTTCATGTCACTTAATGTTATTGCTTCCCCAAAAGCCTTTTGGGTAATTACGAGGCTTCATCAGTTCTGCTGCGTCCCACATCTCAAAGTAAAACTAATGAACGTCGCCAGTGAATAACATTGTTTGGTTCCCTGCCGTTTTCTTTTTCCTTGCTCTCCTCTGACAAAGAAACTTTAGTTTTTTAGTTCCTGTTCTTTCATTTGCTGGGTTGTTTAGAAGCAGTCCAAAGAAAGCATTGATTTCCTAAAAAGTCAGGAGGCACCGGGTCGTACATCCTGTGATTCAAACTTAAGAAAAGGGATTCGGCTACCTCTTCTCTTCTTCAGTCTCTGTGATCACTTTCATTTGCCGTTATTTGCCGGTTTAATTGTTTTCCAGTGTGCATGAGTGTGTGTGTTCGCTCCTCTTTTAACTGCCTGTCGCTTCACTGCTTTGAGCGGTTGCAGACATCACAGCAGCCGGCGCTGACAGCAAGGAAATCAAGGGATCACCTCCCACGACAATCAAAGATTCAGCATCGTCACGATCGGCTTTTGATCTGTCGCACGACAAAAGAGAGGGAGGGAAGCAGGTAGACGAATGAACGGATAGATAGACGGACAGAAATCTACCCTTCTGTTACTTTGCTGTGTTTTATGATCTGCAGTCCAAAAACATATGCCCTTTGTTTTCATCCTGTGTGTCGAGCAAAGATGGATGCCAGAGTGCACTGTTCAAACCTGAAAGTCCCTTTTTAGTCCTTGAGTGTGCAATATCACAGGTTTCATTAGTAACAATGGAGATCACAATGTACAAGCCACAGAAACAGGACTTTTTCATGTGATAATACAGCAGGAATACTAACTAACAAATATGAACTTTGATCCCTTAAACGTTTTGGATTATTCAATCCACACCACCTTTGATCCACCAAGTAGTCCAAATTGTAACTTCAAAATTTGAAAAGGACATTAATTTCAAAGGCATTTAAAAAATAATTAATTCTGCTTTGACTTTTAAAAGCACTGCAATGCAACATTTCCACATTAATTAATCACAGGCCGTCTGTAGCAAACGAGAGAAAGCAACAGCAGCACAAATGGTAATCATCATCACTGAGAGTACACAGAATTAAACAGGACAAGCCTTTTCTTTTTTAATTTATTTTTTATTCTTCAGAGCAGATGCTCTCATTTCCCAGCATGAAGCATGAAAAGAAAATCACCAAATAAGACCAAAAGGAGCAGTTGGTTGAGTTTAGGCTTGGTTACCGTTTGAAAGGAGATCATGGTTTGTGTACGTAACAAGCGTTAAGTCAACGTTCGCTTTTGGTTTTACAAGAGACGCGAACAGCGGTCGCCTGGCTTAAAGTCCTGTGTTTGTCTGACTCCTCCCCCATCTCCGCCATTAGTGAACACGTTATCTCACCACGACATGTTCAATAACTCGACATACTCGCTCTGTGCCGTGCTACATGTACTACGTCACAAAGGCAAAAACCGTCAAACATTCAACTCAGTGGTTAGCAGGTCTGTCTTTCAATCAGAGGATCAGTGGTTAGCAGGTCTGTCTTTCAATCAGATGATCAGTGTTAGCAGGTCTGTCTTTCAATCAGAGGATCAGTGGTTAGCAGGTCTGTCTTTCAATCAGAGGATCAGTGGTTAGCAGGTCTGTCTTTCAATCAGAGGATCAGTGGTTAGCAGGTCTGTCTTTCAATTAGATGATCAGTGTTAGCAGGTCTGTCTTTCAATCAGAGGATCAGTGGTTAGCAGGTCTGTCTTTCAATCAGAGGATCAGTGGTTAGCAGGTCTGTCTTTCAATCAGAGGATCAGTGGTTAGCAGGTCTGTCTTTCAATCAGAGGATCAGTGGTTAGTAGGTCTGTCTTTCAATCAAGGGATCAGTGGTTAGCAGGTCTGTCTTTCAATCAGAGGATCAGTGGTTAGCAGGTCTGTCTTTCAATCAGAGGATCAGTGGTTAGCAGGTCTGTCTTTCAATCAGAGGATCAGTGGTTAGCAGGTCTGTCTTTCAATCAAGGGATCAGTGGTTAGCAGGTCTGTCTTTCAATCAAGGGATCAGTGGTTAGCAGGTCTGTCTTTCAATCAGAGGATCAGTGGTTAGCAGGTCTGTCTTTCAATCAAGGGATCAGTGGTTAGCAGGTCTGTCTTTCAGTCAGAGGATCGGTGGTTCGATCCCTGGCTCCGCTAGTCCATGTCACTTAACCCTAATTGCTCACCGTTGCTGTGTCTACGGTCTACTGTATAGCATGTAATTCACTTTGGATAAAAGCCTCCGTGGTTTGCAGAAATTCACAATGCAAAGAGAAACACACATTTCTGTATGAAAGTCACACTCTAATCTGCATACACAAGAAAAAATACACAAATTAGACGATTGTGATGAATGTTTTTGGACTTGATTCTGAAGAAGACACTGATTTGGAAAGTGTGGATGTTCATACGGACGCGTCGCTCGGTGTGTTTGCTGTCTGACTGACAGTCCGTTTGGCAGCATGAGGATTGATGACTAATCAGCGAGACACTGGCTAATCAAACACACACGTACACAACGCCGTACGCACACTGTAATTGTCGGTGATTGCATTTGAATAGCTGCCCATGCTGATTAGCATTATGGCACAAGTAGCTGCCGAGTCCTTTGTTTCTCAAACCACCAAACCCAAACGTCTCTAAAACCCTACTTGATTCCACCTCTGTTTTCAACAAGTCTGCAAAAGGTCAAAAACTGTGTTAATTCCTTGTAAGAGAAAACACAACTCTTGTATCGGCTCTGCAGTTTATCTCCTTGCAATCTCCATTTTTGTTTTTGCTGTCGTCTTCCACTCGAAGCGACTGCCGCTGCAGTTTCTCTGTAGTGCATTCAAAGAGTTTTATAACCTCAAGATCACCACAAACCACTGATACTTCTCTGCAAAAAAGAAAAAACACACTCAAAACTCAAAGGTGTGCTCGTTGCAGAGAAGCTGTGTTTTTTTTGGGGTTTCCACAGGGCTCCGGTTGCAATTGTGCGGCACATTTTGGCCTTTGGCGTGTAGAGATATCATCATGCTGGTTGTACGATAATGTAATAAAGCTGTTATCTTCCCTGAGAGACACAGAGCAAAGAGAGAGAAACAAACAGAACCAACGGAGAAGAAGGAGGGGAAAGGAAGGGAACTTTCCCTCCATTAAAATGCACAATGCTCCTGCTCCTTTGGGAGTGCAAACAAGTGGGAGAGGCGAAGGGAGGAGGAGGAGGAGGAGGAGGAGGAGGAGGAGGAGGAGAGGAATAAATGAGGAGAGGAAGAAAATGAAATGAGAGGACAGGAGATGATGGGCTGCTCGCGTTGATCAAAGTGTGAATATTCACAGCACTCTCCTCGACAAGATTAAATACTAATTACTCTCAACAGCTGCTCAATGAGCTCGCTAAGACTCATTATCACAATGTACTACATGTGTACGACTTAAGAAACACGGAGCTGCGTCGCTAAACAAGACGTCCACCAAGAGGACATACGAGGAGCGCCTTCTTCGGGTGCAATGTTTCCTGCAGGAAAAATTACAAAACATGATTATGGATCATTTGCCGAGTCCTTTAGGAGGCAGACAGGGTTTTGTTCATCACACAATTCATGTTGTGTCTGTCACATCTCCAGTGATTATGTAGCAGTTATTGAATGTGATGCGGATTGGGATCAAATTATTCCTTCAGTAATGCGACGTACAAAAGAATATCGTAATGGTCTTTGAGTGAAAGCTCATTCCCGAACTGTACGATGCATTTATTTTTGTTTGTACTATTAATGTCTATTTCCCATCACAGCTAAATCAATATTTTAATGAGAAGGATATCTTTTTTTTAATGAAGTACATAAACTTCCATGTCACTCACATTTGCAAAAATAAACAGTCTTACATACAACCGTAAAACCACAACATGAAAAGGCATACTTTGAATTTTGGAAGGATTAAAAAAAAGAGATATTTTTAAAAGAGATATGATGTGTTAATTAATGAGCTCCAGGGGTGCTGGTGGGCAGGGTGTGTTTCCTTTGGGTGGAGCTAAGCTAAATGCCTGCTAGCATTAGTGTCATATTTAATGCACCTTCTAATAACGCCCAGACTGAAAGCATATTAATGCATTTCCCAAAATGTCAACCTATTAAAACGCAGATTTAGAAGGTTAACAGCCCATCCAATGGTCTTTATCGCCCCCTGCACCTACTTTGTACGGAAAGTGAAACTCAAAACGTAAAACTGAATGAAACTTTTTTTTTTTTTTTTTTTTACATTAATACTTGGTTAGGTTGAGGAAAAGATGGTGTTTTGAGAAACATAACTTTGACAACGAGAGGGGGGATGCAAACCCCAATCTCATGGGTGAAACTAGTATTGTTGTCCATTTAACAATCATTTTTGTCTTAACATCACCCTCAACCTCAGCCCCAGTGTGACGGTACAATCAGTGGACACATTCACAAAGTTTGGTGAATTTGGAAATTCAATTATTGTTTATTACTGAGGTCATAACTGCATTACATTGAGAGGTGTTTCATTATGTACTTAAATGGGCCAACACTAACTATGACCTCAATGCTAAATCATATCATTAGAAGAGCCCCTCCATGACTGTGTCAAAAAACTGAACATTATGGGATCATGAAGTAGCCTTTAAAGCAGAACTGTTGTATTGTAATTATAATAATATAATAATATTGGAACCCCAGACAACAAATGGAACAACAAGACAACAACATCGTTGATATTTTTCTCACAGGGGTTGAAAAACAATTGTCATCCTAACCTCCAGAGGTTAGATTGCCTTGTAGCATCAGGTGTGTGCGTGCGTGCATGTATGTGTGTGTGTGTGTGTGTGTGTGTGTGTGTGTGTGTGTGTGTGTGTGTGTTGTTGTTGTAAGAGGGGGTGCTCTTGAAATGCCAGTGGGCGGCGAGTTTTTGTTCCAAAACAGAGTACATCCAAAAATCTCTGCAAGCTTTGGTGCGGATCAGAAACAAACTCCCACAGATACAAAGCATCTCAGTCTGGTCATTTTGTGCTGCGAGGCTGCTGCAGCTCATCCACCATAACCTCGCACAATATCCTGATCCTGCAGAATCAACCGACATAATACATTTTTATAATAAAAAAAAGAGTGTGGCAGATGGTGGGCGAGCGTGTCACACAACTGGGTCAGCATGTAACGGACCAGACTGAGACACGCTGCAGCTGGAGTAGATGACTGCAGTGGAACCTGCACAATAAAGGCCATGCAGGTCCGATATACTGAAACAAAGCGAGCTGAAAAGGGCTCAGAAAGTTCCTCAGAATCTGCTAAGTACTGTATTTAGTCAGCTAAAACACGCCCCCCACTCTTTCAGTTAAATTAGCTCCGGTTTACCCTGCTGTTGTGACCGTGACTGTGACAAGTGTCCTGAGCGCCGCATAATGGGTGGAAAGTGTGCGTGTGTGTGTGTGTGTGTGTGTGTGTGTGTGTGTGTGTGTGTGTGTGTGTGTGTGTGTGTGTGTGTGTGTGTGTGTGTGTGTGTGTGTGTGTGTGTGTGTGTGTGTGTGTGTGTGTGTGTCAGGGGGATGTTGCTTTTAGTTAGCTGTCTGTGTGACTGGCGGTCGAGCAGCATGAGAGTTGACGGCTAATCAGTGCGTCACTTCCTAATGGGTGAAAATGTACACACACGCGCACGCACACACACACAAACGCACACGAGCACAGCAAGGAGCATAATTGTCTGTGATTGCGTTTGGATACCCATCCACACTCACGCTGATTAGCAATGTGGCGGAGAAGGAATTGCAGAGCGATCATGGGAGGGAGAGACTGAGAGTGAGCCGGGGAGACTTATTAGCTCGCCCAGTTTTCTGCATATTGCTATTAACGAGAAATGTTAAGCAATTGAAGTGAGTCTGAACCCACAGACCGGTTTATTTCCTAACCGTAAATGAACCGCAACGCAGCTGCAAGTGTTCAGTTTAGCAGCTTAAAGCGATGTTTTAAAAGAAATATCCTTCAAGAGCGACAGATGGACGGGTGGATGGATTAATGGAGAGATGGATAATTATCTTTCTTATAGTCCAAAGACCATCTTCTCTGCAGACATTTTGACTTAAAAGCATAGGTGTTGCTAATAAATGGATTATGATTCCATTCTATCAATGAAGATATTAGATATCGGTCCGATACTGACTCAAACAGCTGGATCGAGTGTTTGCGACAATAGGCCGATGTTAAATTACATTTAGCTGAGGCTTTTATATAAAGAGACTTACATGCTATACACTAGACCGTAGACACAGCAATGGTGAGCAATTAGGGTTAAGTGTCTTGCTCAAGGACACAACGACATGGACTAGTGGAGCCGGGGATCGAACCACTGATCCTCTGATTGAAATACAGACCTGCTAACCACTGATCATCTGATTGAAAGACAGACCTGCTAACCACTGATCCTCTGATTGAAAGACAGACCTGCTAACCACTGATCCTCTGATTGAAAGACAGACCTGCTAACCACTGATCCTCTGATTGAAAGACAGACCTGCTAACCACTGATCCTCTGATTGAAAGACAGACCTTCTAACCACTGATCCTCTGATTGAAAGACAGATCTGCTAACCACCGATCCTCTGATTGAAAGACAGACCTGTTAACCACTGATCCTCTGATTGAAAGACAGACCTGCTAACCACCGATCCTCTGATTGAAAGACAGACCTGCTAACCACTGATCCTCTGATTGAAAGACGGATCTACTAATCACTGAGCCACAGTCGCCCCGATGTGGTATGGTTCAGTACATTTAGATCTCTGTAATTAGTTCAACAAAGTTAGATTTGGAAATTTAGAAATGTTACATTTAAGTTAAACCCGATGTTGCCGTACATATAAAAGAATGATTCCAGTCACTTTCACAAAGGGAGCCTACAGCTTGTTTTTCGTCTGAGTATAAATCTATAAACTAAGAAATATTTGCATTTAAGAGACAGGAGTGGATATTACAAATATGTATTTTTAATAAACTGTGTGAACTTGTATTTTCTTTAGCAAACAAGCTAGCAAGCTTGATAACTCCGAGATTGTTGTCCCGCTCACTTCGATGTTTCATCATTTAATAAAAAATACCAGATGGGAGTAAAAAGCAAATTGAGAGATGTTTGACGAGCTATTGTGACTTAGCTCGCCAAATATTTAATAGGGAAATTAATTCATGAACCCGCCCACCTTGTGCCTTGCTTGTGCCCAGGACAAGAGGAGGTGGTGTGGGTGAACTTGACTGGCCTGCACAGACCAAGATCCAACACTTTCAGCATGAACAGGGAGACATGGATAGACGATTTTGACCAAATATTCCACTTAATATCACTCTACAACTTGTTTCTAATAACTCATATGGGGATTTATTTCAATATGCCAAATGTTGGCAGAACTGTGATTTGTTTTTAAGGCCACATTTCCCTATTTCCACCCTCAAGATGCTGTTGGTGGATACATCAACAATAGATTTAGCAGGCAATCAAGCGTACAGACTTCCATATTCACCCAAATTAAAACTCCAAGCAGATCCTTAGGGTTTACTCTTGAATGTGAGAGACATATTTGTTTTTAGGATGTATCATCGTGGCTGAATTACTGCAAATTATTATTAATAAGCAGATCCTGCACGTAGCGTCTATATGAAAAGACGAACAGTTTCCAACGCAGTCCCTCTCGGTTCGATTACATGAAAAGGCTGAAGATGTCTCGCTCTTTCTATGTGCGCAGATGGGAACAGATGAGGAGATTGAATGCGTGAGAGGGAGGGAGGGGAGAAAGGAAGTGGGAGAAAATGGAAGCGGGAGACAGAAAGATGAGAGTGGGCAGGAGATGAGGAAGGAGGGCGGCGAAGATGAGGAGATGAGGGAGAGAGAGCAGAAAGCATGCAGTGGGGAGAGCAGAGACGAAATGACAGCCTTAATGTGTCTGCATGAGTGACAGCCATATGTGAATATTGCATGTGTGATTAGGGAGCAGAGAAGACGGGGCTTCAATGGCTTGTTAACTGGGCCCCTAAATACTGGCAGCACGGTGGAAAGGAACACGGGAAAGGAAGCAGAGGAGGGGAGGGAGGGACCAAAATACTGAGAGAACGAGAGCCGAGGGAGGGAGGGAGGGGTTGGAAAGGAGATAAGTGAAAGTAAAGGGAAAGAGAAATTACTTGAGCTTTTATTAGCTTTTATCCAAAGTGACTTACATGCTATACAGTAGACTGTAGACACAGCAACGGTGAGCAATTAGGGTTAAGTGTCTTGCTCAAGGACACATTGACATGGACTAGCGGAGCCGGGGATCGAACCACCGATCCTCTGATTGAAAGACAAACCTGCTAACCACTGATCCACAGAGCCACAGTTTCAGGAAGTCTTCATCCTGAAAGACAACCGTTCTTCAAGGGGCCTTCAGATTGTATTGCATGTTTTGTCTACTTCAGATCATTTATGCTGGAATCAGATTTAATAAATAATACTTATATAAGCATTATGACTTTTAAACCCATGCATTAGTAAAAAAAAAAAAAAGAAAGTCTCAGTCTACCTCATGGGCCACCATTAGTTTAACTAATTTAATTTACCATGAGATTCAATTTTGGACGCCACCCAATTTGGAAAAATTTAATTAAATCCTAATCTCCAGGTTGCTACGGAGTTCTACTCAAAGTGTACAGCGACGAATCAAATCATCAAGTTCTTTATAAATTAAATATTTATTTTATTACATAACTAAGCTACTGAACAGAAAAATAAATGAACAAACAATAAACAAAGTGAAAGGAGTGGATAATGAATAGCATGAAGAATACAAAGAATAACGATTCAACTAAATGAAAAGGATTACCAGTTAGGATCGGTGACTCATTTCATTGAATTCGTCGATTGACGGTAGAGTTTCTCTCCATCTCCCACAGGATCCGGCTTTCTCTGATGCCTTTTATCACTTCCCTTCATAGCAACAGGGGTCATTATGGCACCTTTTCCCAGTTTCAGTATCACCCTTCAGCGCCAACGTCCAGAGTTCCAAATGCGTGAAGAAGAGCGGTGGAGAGCTGACGTCTCCTTGCTTTATCTCCCTGGGAAGATAGTTTTCTTCTTGAGAAAAATGTAATGATTCTTTAAATTGTTTATTACAATTGGATGTGTGTTCAGGAATGTGGCTGAAATAAAGCACCAAGACGGGGTCATGCAACATGGTAGACTGTGGCTCAGTGGTTAGCAGTGGTAGTAGAATAGGAGTGGTAGTGGTAGTATTAGTGGCAATTAGTGAGAATTAAAACCCAATACCATTGAATAAACTGGAAATAACGGTCAGAAAATCTCTACAGAAGAACCAATTTAAGGAAAATTCTAATGGTTTTGCATGTTTTGTGGCTAATGTGGAAACTGTGGGTCAGTGGTTAGCAGGTCTGTCTTTCAATCAGATGATCAGTGGTTAGCAGGTCTGTCTTTCAATCAGGATCAGTGGTTAGCAGGTCTGTCTTTTAATCAGAGGATCAGTGGTTAGCAGGTCTGTCTTTCAATCAGAGGATCGGTGGTTCGATCCCCGACTCTGCTAGTCCATGTCGTTGTGTCCTTGAGCAAGACACTTAACCCTCATTGCTCACCGTTGCTGTGTCTACTGTCTACTGTATAGCATTTAAGTCACTTTGGATAAAAGCGTCAGCTAAATGAAATGTAATGTAGACACAGCCTTAACGGTCTAAGTGTTGAGCATGATCCCAAGTCCTTATCTAGAATCGTATCTGCTCTGACTCTCCAGACACATGGTAACTCGAGTGGTCAAACATCCCGTGACCTTTGGTTTGCGAGGGCCGTTCCTGAAAGAAGCGTATGGGTTCAGATTGTTTCGTAGACCTTTTTTGGTTTCATAATCTCTCGGCGGTCCGCTACATGTACATCACTGTGGAACCCTGTTTGTTATTCTCCCTCTACACAAGGCCCTTTGCTGCTGTTGTGAACTGCCGTGGCCTCTCCTGTGTCGACAACCACCAGCTCTGCTTGTTAAAACTCCCCTTCTGACTCTGAGGGCGAGACACGCAACACTGCTGCCTGTCAGATATCTCAGAGCCGATGTCAAGGCCCCACCTGAAGCGCAACCTGAACATTGGCTTCAGGGGAAAAGATGAGTGCTACAATACTGTGATGCTGCCAACATGCTACCTACCAATATATAAATTTAGAAAATGCTCCCTGCTTAAACCTGGTCTAAAATGGCTAGCAGAAATGAAAATAATATACAATTCATGCTAAAACAGACACTTTTATCCAAAGAGACTTACATGCTATACAGTAGACCGTAGACACAGCAACGGTGAGCAATTAGGGTTAAGTGTCTTACTCAAGGACACATTGACATGGACTAGCGGAGCCGGGGATCGAACCACCGATCCTCTGATCGAAAGACAGACCTGCTAACCACTGATCCACAGTTGCCACAAAACATGCAAAACCATTAGTATTTTCCTTAAATTTGTTCGTCCCCTTTATCCAATAGGCTTGTTTTTTTAATTCTCACTAATTGCCACTAATTGTTTGCCAACAATAAACAAACAAACACTTATGTAATTTTGCGAAACTGGCGCGAGCAGCACGATTTCGAAATAGGATATTCCTATTAGTGTTTTCATTGTTTGCAGGATTTTTGACACGTTTTTGGCCGTTACGTGTTTTGGTTTTCAGCATCTCAAACTTGTTTTTGGCAGCGTGGAGTATTTCTCGGCACTCTGGACTGCTTTCTGGCAGTGGTGTCGCTGTGAACGGGCAGTGTTGGACCGTGCTAATCGAGAGCGGCTGCAAGCCCGTTTTGGCACCGTGTCACATATCGACAGAGCGGCGGACACTTTCTCAACTCCAAATTCTTGCTGCAGGACATTTTCTGGCAGAAGGAATTAGCATTCCTAGCCAGACACACACACACACACACACACACACACAAGTGCAAAAACGTGTGAGTGGATATGACCAATGAGAGACAGACTTAGTGGGGGTGGGTGGTTTAGGTGTGAACATTTAAATGACAGACGTATGGACAAGAATAACCAACCAGCCTTTTCATTTCCTCACATCTATGAATAATAGATGCCAAGGCCACTTAATACACACAGAGGGGGATTTGGTCATGATGATTGGCCCATTATTAGGAACTTTTTGTTGCTTGGAGTGAGACAATTTGACCATCGCATCCTTTTCAGTCATACATTCTCCATTTTACTTTTTTCTCTGTGCTTGTTAATTCCTTCAATTACTTTAATCTGTATGGCTGTGCTTCTCACTGTTACACTTAGTATAATCTATCCGCTGTGCGTCTGTAGTCTCCGTTGTAAATGTCAAAGCAATGCTTTAGCTGAACTGAAACAATCTCCAGTGGCCAGTGTGGAATTTAAATGTTTTAACTGCATCGAGTTTCTTTCCCTCGAAGGTTTTACATGCTGGAGCTCACTTCAGCACACACTAGGTTCACTAATAGATCCATTATTGGAAATGACAAATGGAGACCTTCAACCCTTGAACACTGACGTCGGGTGATTTTTAACCTTGCGATTGTGATTACGTTATTTTCATTGTGTTGCTTTTGTCTGAGTTGCGTGGGTCATTGTGTAGCTTCATGCTGCTCACTGACATTATTGAAGGTGGGCATGTCTTTAGTGGACGTGGGCGTGTCTTTGTTGGAGATGGGCGTGTCTTTTTGGAGATGGGCGTGTGTTTATTGAGGTGGGCGTGTCTTTATTGGAGGTGGGTGTGTCTCTCTACTCCAATCCCTGTTTTTTTCAACAGGCTGTAACCTCCGGTTCTTAAAACTTGGGTCAATGCGGAGGTGCGTTACACCTGCATTCTTTCTCACAGCCAGCAGATGGCGACTCCTCTGGTTGCGAAAAGAAGTTGGATTACATTGAAGTCTTTGAAAAAAATGACACTTGATTTATTACCTCGGTAAATATTGTAAACATGAGTTTATGGTCTCAATTGATAGATTAAAGTCTTCTTCAACACAGCATCTTGTTCATTTAGTATATATGCCCAAAGGAAGGGATATTTTACATATTTCTTTCTGACAAAATAGAGAAAGAAAAGTTAAATTACACCTTAGAAAAGCTGTAGTCTGCAAATAATGGCTTTTTTTCCACTCAAAGTAAACCTTTCTGACTGGAGTGGTAAATAGGTTAGTTGTGTCTTATTTTTCACATGTCATTGTTCTTCCTCATCCTCGAGCAGCCTCTGCAAACATACAACCTGGGAGATGTGCCCGGGCATCACACAGTGGTTAGTATTACAGTAAAAGCTAAGCAACCACCGGGATCACGTGGACCTCCTGAACACACATCGAAACCGAAGCCTTGATCACACTCCAGGACGGACGTGGACAGCTGCAGACTCGCATGCAGACAGCTGATGTGCACACGCTTCTCACGTATGAAGACACGTTGTGCACACGACAGCGACTGCTTGATAGTCTTTGTTTGCAGCTTTTGTTCTGTAAAAGCCTCAGATCAGTGGAACAGAGTGCATGTCTGACGATGTGAGATCCAATATGCTTTTATCTGACAAGCATTAATTTACTTTGCTCCATTGTGTGTTGCTTTGCATTGTGTGTCCTGTATGTTCATTTTGTATAACGTTTTAACGCCAAGGGATAACAGATGCAAATTTGCTTAAAGCTATAATCTAGTACGATGCATTAAATGGTGACATTTATATTTATATTTTAATGTGGACAGTCCACCCTCATAAATTGTGGACTGTGTGCGAGGCGGGGAGTATATGCGGACCCTTAAAAACTGTATTTCAGTCACTGTATACATAAAAGTACATGAAAACACTACATGACCTCTGCATCGAACCAGAGCCTGGTGCGGTGTGAGCTGGGGATTGAACAGTCATCCTTGAGGTAAAGGGATGACTGGCTGCACAAACTATGTAAACTGGTTAGTCATTCAATATCTCATAAGATATGATTAAGAAAACCAAAACCATTTATTTACGTGAAAGGTCTGTGATCATGGGAGATAATGAAAGTAAAAATTCTCACCACACAAACTTGAAGAGAGATACCAAATTATAGTCATTCACCTCCACATTCTCACTTTAACTGAACTGTATTTCTCATTACTCCCGGCATTGGCACTAACGGATGTCATTAAACATAAATCACTCATTTTTAATTTGATATACTCTGCAACAGGCTTGGCTGGATATACACACATTTTAGGGCGCATAAAGATATAGAGCTAGCACACAAAATTGTATTGGCATACACAAACTTGTTTTTGAAGAAAAGGAGGACATTGTATTGCCTTACATATTAAGTCCTTAAAGAGGAACCCTAACCTTTACTATATGTGCTAAATGGAGAAAAGAAATGTTGATGCTTTTACCCTTAAATTGTAGGGTCTTCCTTGTGGGGACTTGGTTTTGGGTCCCCATAATGACTGTAAACACATGTTTGTCCCCTGTGCCAACAAGACAATAAAGGTATGCCCACAAACCTGAGTTTAACCCTCTATCTTGACATGATACTAAGCTTAATGTGTTTTTTATGCTTTTACCCTTGAATTTTAGGGTCTCCCTTGTGGGGACTTGGTTTTGCGTCCCCATAATGACTGTAAACATATGTGTGTGTCCTGTGCCAACAAGTTAATAAAGGTGCATGCCCACAAACTTGAGTCTAACCCTCTATCTTGACATAACACTAAGCTTAACGTGTTGACCTGGGGGCCTAATTTTAAACTCAACATGGGAATTGAGTCCTCACAATATGATGTTGGTCCCCACAATGTGATGAATACACACATCCAAACACACACATGATGCTCCTGCCAGAAATCCCATCTTTCTCACAGGCTGCTCTGTTGTGTGCTGGCTCTCCCATTTTTGCATTTTGCTTCATTGAAAGCTAATGAAGTGGGATTGACATGATTTGTCATGCTCAGGTGCTTCTTTTTAGATGCAGAGGCCAGAGAAAATATCAAGATTATGCCAGATGACAAATACCTTTTACCGTATTTGTTGGTCCGTCAGGGAACACGAGCATGTCATTTATTTTGTGAGGCTTCTATTAGTCTAGTGTTTCGTGTTTTACAGAAGAAAAT
Source organism: Cottus gobio (assembly GCA_023566465.1). NCBI lineage: Eukaryota > Metazoa > Chordata > Actinopteri > Perciformes > Cottidae > Cottus > Cottus gobio. The sequence goes on from CM042218.1 coordinate 5,380,332, forward strand.
TGGGGCCGTTGAAAGAGGGAGCGTTCGCACTCGTGCAGTGATCACAACAAGTTTCTTTAATGTAAATCTTTGATGCAAATCTTTGATGCAAATTGCATTCATTGTGAGCAAATCACATTTCAAACTGCACGATTACAGTTGTCACTTATCATCAACCGCCACCAAAATGTATGCAAGTCCACAGCACAGTGTCAAATATAATAAAATCTTTATTTGACTTATAATACAAACTGAGTGGTTTCAGCTAGAAATGAGACCTAAAACAGTTGCTTGAATAAAATGTACATCATATATATATTTTTTGTAAGCATATAAAAAGACCAATCCACATTATCACAGTATAAAAACATCCACATTTCCTCAATCATGTGCCACAGTATTTCTGTTGTGACTCTTTCAATAATTTGATGTGGTTTATTCATTGGAAACCCCGAGTTGAGATGCTCTTGCACCAACATCAAATAAGCATATGTATTTATTTTTCGTCCACACACGGCAACCAAAGATACAATAACAAAAAGACTTGCTGCAGTATTGAAACTTTTCATTGAATCTGCATCAAACTCCACTCAACAGATGGCAGAAGCTACTGCTCTGGCAACTTTGGGCCATATCTTCATTGTGGGAGAGTTTTATTGCATTTTGTGTCTGAAATTAGCCGTCTGGTCAAACAGCATTTCAGTGTTGACAGCGGCATTATGAGCTTTGACGAGAGGCTTCAGCATTGAGAAATGCTTCTTACCAACTGTGTACATACAATTGTGATTCACTCACGAAGCTTTGTTAAATGTTTATTGTGTTTACCAAACATTTTCCCGACTGACAAGTGTTGTAATGTAATGCTAGAAAGTCAACGCAGTGCGATTTAATAGAGGCCGTATCCCGGATTTCCTGGAATAATTTAGCCCAGTAGTTTCACAACTCTTCCAGTTAAACAATACCTGCACTTCAAACTTTTTGTACCGAGATCTAGAAAACTTTGCCGGACGCGTTCTTCGATTTAATGCAACGTTTGATTGGCCAACGAATGCAGCAGCTACAGCGCATACAGCCGGAGGTGTGGTGAGGTCTGTTGCGTCAGATAACAATAAATGGGCGGTGCCCTTGTTATGCAACTGAATGCTCCCATTTACATGATGGGTATCAAATGAAGTTGAAGAAAAAGTTATCAAATGAAGTTCCCTATTGTATATATTGGTCAAATGAGTGTGATTTATTATTTTCTGCATTGAAACTGCATCACATGACACCGATCGTGTTCAATATTTTTGTCACAAGCGAATTTGACTGTTCAAATGCAGCTCTTTCAGGACTGACGGATAATATCAACTATGATATGACATTTCCAAATAAAATCCGAGATGCGGTAAAGGTTTGGGAGCCCTTTTCTAGGAAAGTGAGACGGATAAAAAAAAAATTATATTTACAAAGAGAGATGGTGCAGTAGAGCACAGAGAGAAAGATATCGGCGTAGGGAAAAGAAAAAAGACAAACATTCAGAGGGAAAGTTATATAAAAGTGCTTTAAGGAGCTTATCACTCATATGATAGTCATCATTCAATTTGATTGGTCGGCAGATAGAAGGTCAAGAAGGCAGCTTCTCATAATTGTGCCTCCCAGCTCGGCCTGACTGAACCGTTTCAGGTGTTGGGTATCGTGTGCATCTATGTGTGTGTTTGTGCGTTCTTGTACTTCTATCACTGCGAGGACCTATTTGAATTGTAGAGTTTGAAGACGGTTTTAGTGTCAGGATCCCTGTCTGACCCGGTGTGTGTAACCTGTTTTTCCCAAATCTCCTCCCCTCTTGTGTCTGTCATGTGTCTGTTTGTTGTGTTACCAGGTGTTCGTCGTTTGTTTTCTGTCCCGCCTCCACACCTCCCACGGCCACATCCCTGATTGGCACGCAGCTGCGGCCAATCTTGATCAGGGGACTATATCTGCCCTGAGTCTGCAGGCCTCAGTGTCGGTCTGTTGTTTGTCTCTGCTGTTTGTCTTCTGCGCCCCGTCTTCTGCGCCCCGTCTTCTGCGCCCCGTCTTCTGCGCCCCGTCTTCTGCGCCCCGTCTTCTGCTCCCCTTCCCAGCCTGCCAGCCTTCAGTGTCGGACCATGGGCTCCACACCGGTCTGCCATCCTGCCTCTCTGCCAGCCTTCAGTGTCGGACCACGGGACCCACACACAGTTCAGCTCATACGCTACTGTCACAATAAACCTCCGTTAATCCCTTTTTAACTGTTTGTGGTCTGCATTTGGGTCCTAAAACCTGTACACCTGTGACATTTAGAGAGTGAGGACATTTTGGGTGTTGGAAGGGTTAAGCCTTGAGGGTTAGGGTTAGGGTTGTGTGTGTGTGTGTGTGGCAGATGCAGAGAGACACATAATGATAAAGGGTTAGGATTACGTCGAAAATCCATACTAAGCTGTAGCTGACATTATCATGGATAGAATAAAGCATTTTTTAAGTTTCGTGCCATTTTTTGGCCAGTCAGCATCAATCAATCTGCATGTTCTGACTATGAGGTAAAATCTTCACAGAAAAGTCGTGTCGGGGTCCAACTATTTGTTTCACAGCCCCTCTATTATCTCAACGTAAAAAAAAAAAGTGATTAAAATGTTTTTTATGGGGTTCATATTTTGTGAACACTAATAATTCAAATGATGTACAGCACCAACACTATGAGGTTAAGCAAACATTCATAGGCTAAGTGCTGATCTCATATATATATATATATATATATATATATATATCCAGCACAAGAAGCACATACTGTAAAAGTTAAACACCTTGACAGAAGGAAAATATTAAGTAATAAAATAATGCAAAGTTGTAACACTTCAGTGTGGTTAAAATTGATTGTCTTTTTTTAAATGTAAAAAAAAAAGTAAGTAAGCTCCACGGGTCTAATGAAATACAATCAGCTGCTTTCTTTCTGTTTTGACATGATGTCATTCTGTCATTGTTCTCACCTTTTGAGACTTTGATGTGCTCTATTCACCTCAATATACAGAGATAAAGTCATTGTAATGTAAACTGTTACTGGGAAATATTAAGGTAAGCAGCAGTTTTTTTTTAGATTTGATTGTATAATTTCCTAAAGAGGAACAATAGTGTTATGTTATATTAAACATTATATTTTGTTGCCATTATACACAGTTGAAAAGTGCTGAATCAGTAAGCATGATGAACTGCAGGAAGGTTTAATTTGTTTGACGGAGATATTACACGTGTGTGTGTGTGTGTGTGTGTGTGTGTGTGTGTGTGTGTGTGTGTGTGTGTTGGCTGGGAGAGAGTGGGGCGCAGGTGGTGAGTTCCAGGCATGGAAAGCCTTTGGAGACTGTTCAAACCACCAGGGAGCAAAAGAAAAACATGTCCACCGCTGTTCTTTTTATTTATCCATCCCGTCACCACTCTCTCTCTTTCTCTTTTTCTCATACTCTATTCTTCACTCATGTTCTTCTTATTATTTTATTTATGTCCTCCTTCCTTCTTAGTTTGCATAATGTGTACACACAGCTCCATCTAGTGGTACATCCTGAACCATGGACCATGCATTTGTCACTTTTAGAGGAAGTGTGGAGCATTTAGGGGGGTCTATTGGCAGAAATGGAATAAAATTGAAATAAGTGTATTTTCTTCAGTGTGTAACCGGAAAATAAAAATTCTGTTAATTTTGCTACCTTAGAAGAAACTGTTTATATCTCCACAGGGAGGCCACCATGTTTCTACAGTAGCCCAGAACAGACAAACCAAACCCTCTAGTCCTTTAAAGTTGGGGATATCTTACAAGTTACAAGGTTGCATGTTACAAAGTTATCTTAACAGATAAAAAAAAACACCTTTGCACGAAATGTCTTACACAGACAATGATATACTGAATTAATTAGAATTGTTTCTATATATTATTGCCGTACTTTGACGTTAATTTTCTTGCTGAGAGTGAAACGAGAATCTCCAAACCCCTCTCAGTCAGAGGGGTATCTTCTATTTAAATCTTGACAAGTGTGTTTCCCAAAATGTTCAATTATCACGTCAAAGGCTTTGATTCTGAGTCTCTAGCGTAAAATCCAGAGCTGAAAAGATACATTAGAGGGGTACACAAATAAAACCCAGCCACTTTTCTGTGGGTTTTCTAAAGTAAAAAAAGATAAATGCTTCAATTAAGGAATGAAATACGCAGCTTAAGACAGCAAACCATGTCTTTCAGATAAAATCAGATTATGAGGTGTCAAGTTATTGAATACAGTGTTTTTGTTTTCTAATAGAAATTAATAGATTATTAGATAAAGATGCACAACAACGTATCATTAACAAGTGAAAAGCTGAACTGAATTTTCGAGATGGATGACAACTTTTTCTGCAGCCCTCTTTAAGTCATTATATTTTTCCTCTCTTCCTAACTTCCCTTTCTTCAACAGCTCCACCCTTGTTTTGTCTTTTGCCCGTACTCTCGGTTCCTCCACTTGTTCTACCGTTTCCTTCTCATGCTTTCGTTTCCTCCCTCCCCTGCCGGCCTCCCGCTCTCTTTTTGTCTCATTTCTCTCCCTCCATCTCCCCGCTTTGCCGAGGGCAACCCGGCTGTGGTGCTGTTTTAGATCCACTAAGGGATAAAGTGTTGGAGCAGAACAGACTCTGTGTGTGTGTGTGTGTGTGTGTGTGTGTGTGTGTGTGTGTGTGTGTGTGTGTGTGTGTGTGTGTGTGTGTGTGTGTGTGTGTGTGTGTGTGTGTGTGTGTGTGTGTGTGTGTGTGTGTGTGCATGCTTGAGTGCTGTCACCCAAACACCTGAGGACATCCTCAAGACATTTTCTCAGTGTGTGTGTGTGTGTTCTAGTGTGTGTGAGCAGCTGAAAGACAAGTTTCACCTGAACGCCTCAGGAGTCTCCTAAGGCCTTTATTCATAAAAGATGTGCGTGTGCGTGTGAGTGTGTGTGTCTGCGTGTTAATTTATAGCTCTCAAGCTATTACGGAAAAGCCTGATGATACAGATCATGCATATGTATGTTCTTTGTACAATTATTTGGCTCAAGGGATGGATAATGTCAGTCAGTCCAACACTTATAATATATCTTATAAAAATATCTCAACATCCATCCATTATCTGAACCGCTTATCCTCTTTAGGGTAATATCTCAACAACTCTTAAATATGTGGCCGAGATATTCAGCGCAGACATTCATGGTCCCCAGAGGATGAAGCCCCCTGACTTTGGTGATTCCCTGAGTCTCCTCTCGTGCCACCAGCAGGTCAAAGTGTTCACTAGTGAAATAACTCAACATTCATTAAGTAGACTGGCATAGATTATTATTTTTGTTGCAGTTTTTCAGTCACAGTTGTACTTTATGTTGCTAGTAGGGATGCACCGATACCGCGTTAAATACTCGTACTCGCATCGGTTTCAATGGCCGATACCAAGAACCGATACTCACTCAACAGTATTTCACTACAACAAACTGGTCGCGCTTTGTGGAGAAGCAACCCCGTGGCGGAGCCGGAGACACTCTTCTCTGTCTCAACTGTCTCAACAGTCTCAACTTCTGAGCAGCCAATCACGCTATCCAAGTTGTTTTGCCGTCCAATCAGATGGCCAGTTTGTCTCAACAGCAGAATCTGGAGCCGCCATCTTGGATCCTCGCTACGCAGCGCTCACTTCTTTCAATAGACAGGAGAAAAGTGAGACGCGAGTACAATACAAGACTTTATCGATATTGTGCTTATTAACCGGTGTTGCATACGTGTGTATGACATATTAGTGCTCATATTAGTGCTCTTGTTAGTGGCTGACAGCCCCGGAGTTACTTGTAATCAGTCCGTCCCAACGCGACGCAAATGTTTCGCGCGACCAGATTACATGTAAAGTCTATGCACAGACGCGTGTGGTTGCGACAGACGCAAATTTACGCCGGCGGCACGTTAGACGCGAGAGTTGAAATTTTCCATATTTAATGCATCTATAATTGAGAAGCTCTGCGCGTCATCACTGCCGTCCTGCCGGTTTGAATCAGTCGGCTACTGCGGTCAACTCAGCCGACACTCGGATCTCTCAGCAGACACTGAAATTTCAGTGCACCTATATACTGACGTTCACGGTAAACACATTCGAACGGCGCCGATCGGGAGCGAGCGAGGGTTTTAATAAAGTTCGCGGAAAGATACACGAGACACAACATCCGGTTTTCAAAATAAGATGTTGACATTAATGTTACTACTAACATATAAAAGTAAAAACCGAACAGATTTGATGTCTTTATAGATATACAAATAGATCATTTTCAACGTTTTGCTAAAATTATGCTAACAATCTAAAACATTTACTGTACTAAATTGTAACAGTTTATAAAAAATAAAAGTACTGCTTTTGTATGTTCATAAAGCTTATTTCTCATTATTTGAGGTGCTGTAAATATACGTTCCCCTAGAGTTCCAGGAAATGGCTGATACAGATGTGTTCAGGACATCTCTGACTTCCCCTACAATAGCAATCAAACAGTTTTACTGTATAAATTAGTAGATATTTCAAAGTAAAGGTCCTACATTTTAAGATAAATCAGTCATTTATTTAATGATTGAGACTCTCTAGAAATATACTTTTTTTCAAAGTTCCAGGAAAAGATTAATGCAGGTGTGTTCAAGACATCTCTGGCTTTCCCTATAACGGAAATCAAACAATTCTACTGTACCAATTAGGAGATATTTCAAAGTAAAGGTCCTACGTTTTAAGCGAAATCGGTCATTTGTCAATGTTTGGGGATCTCTCATTTTACTTTTCCTCAGAGTTCCAGGAAACGACTAATGCCGGTGTGTTCAGAACATCTCTGACTTACACTACCTTGGGAATCAAACAATTTTACGGTACCAATTAGGAGATATTTCAAAGTTAATGTCCTACATTTTAAGCGAAATCGGTCATTTGTCAATGTTTGGGGCTCTGTAATTTTACTTTTCCTCAGAGTTCCAGGAAACGACTAATTCCGGTGTGTTCAGAACATCTCTGACTTACACTACCTTGGGAATCAAACAATTTTACTGTACCAATTAGGAGATATTTCAAAGTAAAGGTCCTACATTTTAAGCGAAATCTGTCATTTCTTTAATCTTTGAGACTCTCTAAAAATAGACTTTTTTCAAAGTTCCAGGAAAATATTAATGCAGGTATGTTCAGGACATATCTGGCTTTCCCTATAACGGAAATCAAACAATTCTACTGTACCAATTAGGAGATATTTCAAAGTAAAGGTCCTACATTTTAAGAGAAATCGGTCATTTCTTCAATGTTTGAGACTCTGTAATTTTACTTTTCCTCAAAGTTCCAGGAAACGACTAATGCCAGTGTGTTCAGGACATCTCTGACTTCGCCTATACTGGAAATCAAACACTTTTACTGTACCAATTAGGAGATATTTCAAAGTAAAGGCCCTACATTTTAAGCGAAATCGGTCATTTGTCAATGTTTGGGGCTCTGTAATTTTACTTTTCCTCAAAGTTCCAGGAAACGACTAATGCCAGTGTGTTCAGGACATCTCTGACTTCGCCTATACTGGAAATCAAACACTTTTACTGTACCAATTAGGAGATATTTCAAAGTAAAGGCCCTACATTTTAAGCGAAATCGGTCATTTGTCAATGTTTGGGGCTCTGTAATTTTACTTTCCCTCAAAGTTCCAGGAAATGACTAATACAGTCGTGTTCAGGACATCTCTGACTCCACTCATATTTAAAATCTGAGTTTTTATTTGGACCAATCAAGATATATTTTAAAGTGAAAGTCATACATTTGTAAATTCAAAAACTAGAACATATTGAGGTAAAAAGATTTTAGAACGTTAAAGTGACGCATTTGAAACGTAAATTATGTCCATCACAGATTTAAAGTGCAATTTAAAAAAAACAAAAAAAAGTTCCATCAAAAATTAAACTTTATATTGCACAAATTAAAAACCATTTAAAATAATAAATGAAAGAAACTATTACACAGCCTTTTGGTGCAACAATTATCGACACAGGCAGCAATTCCAGTTGGAAGTTGTTGCTTTTTGAAAGGTTGCTGCGTCCATTCCTAGGCACTGACTGTGGAACCAGCGGGAACAGCTGTCACACTGAATCTAAAAAAAAGGGAAAATTAAGCACCTTTAACAAGACCAAGGTTACATGCTGTTGGGACATTTAAAATGAAACATTTTGGAGCTTAATGTATTAATGTTTTACAAATTAATAATAATATTACATTCAAAGAAAACATAATAAATTCAGCACATCGTGTAATAAAAAAAAGAGTACTGTACTTGTATTCTTAAAGCATATGGACACTTAGTTTTACATGATGAAAGTGGAATCATAAAAACATTTTCTTTTATTCAACACAAATGTAAAAATGCTCCATAGCAAGGATGGTGGACCATTCACAGATAATGATTTGTACGATTGTATAACGTAAAAGCTCAAGTTATTTATGTGGGTGGATTTTGAGACTAAATAAAGGGCATACTAAAAATAACTTGAGTAATTATGTATGGATCAATTATTTTACAGCATATTGGTACAGTAAAATCGTTTGATTTCCAGTTTAGGGGTTAGTCAGAGATGTCCTGAACACACTGGCATTAGTCATTTCCTGGAACTTTGAAAAAAGTATATTTTTAGAGAGTCTCAAAGATTAAAGAAATTACCGATTTCTCTTAAAATTGATGACCTTTACTTTGAAATATCTCCTAAATGGTACAGTAAAATCGTTTGATTTCCAGTTTAGGGGTTAGTCAGAGATGTCCTGAACACACTGGCATTAGTCATTTCCTGGAACTTTGAAAAAAGTATATTTTTAGAGAGTCTCAAAGATTAAAGAAATTACCGATTTCTCTTAAAATTGATGACCTTTACTTTAAAATATCTCCTAATTTGTACAGTAAAAGTGTTTGATTTCCAGTATAGGGGAAGTCAGAAGTGTCCTGAACACACCGGCATTAGTCGTTTCCTGGAACTTTGAGGAAATGTAAAATTACAGAGTCTCAAACATTGAAGAAATGACCGATTTCTCTTAAAATGTAGGACCTTTACTTTGAAATATCTCCTAATTGGTACAGTAAAATTGTTTGATTTCCAGTATAGGTGATGTCAGAGATGTCCTGAAGACACCTGCATTAGTCATGTCCTGGAACCTTGAGGAAAAGGATATTTACAAAGTGTCAAACATTAAAGAAATGACAGATTTAACTTAAAATTGATGACTTTTACTTTGAAATATCTCCTAATTGGTACAGTAGAATTGTTTGATTTCCGTTATAGGGAAAGCCAGGCATTAATCTTTTCCTGGAACTTTGAAAAAAAAGTATATTTCTAGAGTCTCAAATAATGAGAAATAAGCTTTATGAACATACAAAAGCAGTAATTTTATTTTTTATAAACAGTTACAATTTCGTACAGTAAATGTATATATAGTTTTAGCAAAACGTTGAAAATGATCTATTTGTATATCTATAAAGACATCAAATCTGTTCGGTTTTTAGTTTTATATGTTAGTAACATTAATGTCAACATCTTATTTTGAAAACCGGATGCTGTGTCTCGTGTATCTTTCCGCAAACTTTATTAAAACCCTCGCGCGCTCCCGATCTGCGCCGTTCGAATGTGTTTACCGTGAACGTCAGTATATAGGTGCACTGAAATTTCAGTGTCGGCTGAGTTGACTACGGAGATCCGAGTGTCGGCTGAGTTGACCGCAGTAAACGACTGCTGATCCACCCGAAGTAGCGCTGGCAGCGGCCTCATTCAGACGCTGTTGTGCGGCTACGGATGATATTATTGTAGCCGAGTGTCTGTTGTGTGTCTATATTTGTAATTCTAATAAAATGAAAACACGCTGCAGGGTAACTTGAACCACTTTTTTATCTCCTTCACACACGTATACCCCACAATTCCACTCTTTTCCTTTCCGTTTCTCCCTCCACAATAAAAGCACCGGAAACATAACTTGGAGCACAGCTTTCTATATAATTGCTCGATCCCTAATATTATCTTACATTATGAACCCGGACACGGGGCGTTTTATGGTCCGACATTAGAGGGACTTCCACGAGAAGTTTAAAGCTTGGGATAGCCTTCTGTTAATTTTGTACTATATGCTTGACATAATCTGCAGAGGATAAAATAAAATCTGCCTCCAAATTAATTGCACTTTCATGGAGACCAAATCTAAGAAGTATCGGTATCGGTACTCGGTATCGGCAAGAACACAAATAAAAATATCGGTATCGTATCGGTTTGTAAAAAATGGTATCGTTGCATCCCTAGTTGCTAGCATGCTGAACTAACATGACGAACATTGTAACTGCGTCACATCAGCATGTTAGCACTGAGAGAATGCTAGCATGCTGACATTAGCATTTAGCTCAAATAGCTGCAGTACAGCCTCACAGAAATGTTAGTGTGTCTGAAGACTCTTGTTTTAGAGGCTTGAAAATGTAAAAACCACAAGACAAAAACTGGTATTAGAGGAAAGTTTCTATCTCCCTCGCAACCCCTCGTGAGGATCTCACATCCTTAACTGCCTCCGACTTTGTCGAACGTTAATGGGGGACTCATTTCCTGTTTCAACTAAACGATGCTCTCGTGCAGAAATCGAGGTCAGTACAGAACTTGTTTTTCCAGTCGGTTGGGGACTCTACCCAGACACCTTTGGGATGCCTGGTCGGGCCTTTCCCCCCCCATCAGCGACCAACCTCATTCATGTTATTTTGCCTGCAGCCCATGAGGCAAATCCCTGAATCCAATATATTGTGGAAAGGAGGCTCAGCATAAGACTGTATTGTTTTGACGTGAGATGTTTGGCAATCTAATGTCCGGGTGTAGACATACAATAATATGTACTTTTGGTCATGCAGTCTATATTTATCTATCTAATAATAGATCCACACTTACTCCAGTCATTCAAAAATAAAGACTCATTGAATGCCCGATCATACCAACAGGGCTGTAGGAAACACAACACTGTTTGACAGTGGTTAAATATCTTTTTATCGTTAGAGGCAGCCTCAAAGGTCTTGATGCTTACAGAAAGTGAAACTAACCACTGTGACACATCCACTCAGGTATTTCTTTTTCCAAAATAACAATGTCATTGTTTCAGGTCTGTTTGCAATTATGTCATTGCTGTCGGCGTAATATATGTGAAGTTTACAAAACTAAAAAAGTAAAGTTGTTACAAAACTATTGCACTGCATGGCATTTCATATTAAGCGTGTTTATGATATTGTGTTCCACTTGTAAAACTGTGCTGCAATCCTGTGCAGCAAGTGGTTATTATTCGGGTATCGGTTGCTGGTTTGTTGGCTGGGCGACTGATTCAGTGGGAAGATGCTGCCTTCAATCCTCCTCGTAAACCTCCAAAGTCCCAGAACCAAACTTGTATATTGAGGCATAATAAATCAAATTGAATATGCAATTTGTATGTGAGAGAAAGAAAATGTGCTCTGAAGTATATGGAATACATCCATGGTTGTTCAAACCAGGCAGTTTCTGCATATATAATTAGTGTATGTAGAGAAGTTGCTTTTCAGGTAACAGGTGATTAAAATCATGACGTTATTTGTAGCCATATATATATATATATATATATATATATATATATATATATATATATATATATATATATATATATATATATATATATATATATATATATATATATATACAGTGTGTATGCATACTGTTAACTCAGCAGAGATAACAATAAATTAAAGAAGTTGGAGAACAAATATTTCATTATTATTTTCATTCTGTTTTGCCTTTTTTGCATTTTGTATTTAGAAATAATGACATATCCACCATAAATGTATGCATAAAGATGCACCAATGTGCAGGAAACTAAGTGTTCTCACGCTAACAATTATATACCAATGTTTAAACCAAGTCCATCGGGTTAAATATTATTCAGTTGTTGATGTTGTACGACGTGTGTGATATTCCCGACGGTACCTGAAGGCAGCATCAATGTAGCGGGAGAGGCTGGTTCGTTGACTGACTTCGGCTGCGCAGTAGCTGGCGCTGACAAACTGGAGGGAGAGAGAGAGAGAGAAAGAGAGAGAGAGTTAAAGCCATTCAGTTGATAGGATGTCAACAATGTAACTCTCGTTGTGCGGCCGTAGCCACAGAGTCCGGCACAACACGAGAGTTGCCCGCAGATGAATCGCGGGTCATCGGACCAGTTTGTGACCAGTTAACTAGCTTAAAGTTAGCTTGAAGTTAGAAGACCGACAACATAGACGGCTGAAGTTCCTCCGGAGCGAATGGGTTAGTTTATGTAACGCGAGCAGGTCAGCCAGCCGAGGGCGACGAGGGAAATAACACCCGTTTCCAGATGGATTTCTGCCATAAAATCGTTTGTTTATTTAGGGCTGCGGTGTGAGGTCTTGGCGAGTCTGCTCGCACGTTAGCTGTCAAACTCTCGCTCGTCCCGGCGGCAGCGGCCTAGGAGGCGAGCAGCGAGCTAGCTAGCTAGCTAGCTAGCTTGTCTGCACGCCTGGCTCATCTTCCAAAGTAAGTGTTTACATTAATAATTTATTGACAGTTCCGGGTTGTCTAGCTGCTCGCACGTCAACCTATAACGTCATTAGGGGAAGTCGCTGAAATATATATTCACAGCGAGGTTTCTCTTTTATTTTTCTCACCAGTGTGTGTGGTCACTTAACGGGAGCTAACTCCCGTACATAGAGAGGTGTGATGTGAGTCCGTGACGTCGAGGCTCCTGGCGCTAAATTAGTTAATCTATTAGAGCCATAGCTAGCTGTCTGCAGCACGCGAGACCACGGCCTTGATGAGGGGTTGATCTGCCCGCTGGGTTTCTCACATTTGACCGGAAGCGTCCAGTTCAACCATCGATTTTGGGGGGGATTGGCAACTGTAAATAGCAAAACCCCCCTTTTAGGTGAACACTGAACGGACATGGCAACAATCGCTGTTCATGTAGTCTTAATGGCAATATTTAAAATGTCATGTAGCCTGTTTTGTGCTCCTGAAATGCAGGATATAGCTTATGCATTTTGGAGCTTCCCAGCAGAGAGTTGGTGTGAAGACCAGTCTGAAAGGATAAGAGGTGTATTTGTCATGCAGGCATCCTTTGTGTGTTTAGCAGAAGTTAAGATAATATACTAACTCCACTGCTGTCATAGGTGCCTTATCCTTTTTCTAACTGTATGTGGGAAGTGTTGCATTTAACAGCATGCTGGATATTTGTATATATTGAGAGTTTTGTTGTATATTTTGATCTTTTTTTTTTTATTCCTGTTATTTTATGTTCCCCTTAGGGATGAATAAACTATCTATCTATATGTTTCGGCTCGGTGAGCAAAGAAACATTCACATGCTGAATTAATTGGACCGTTTTTTATGAGCTATTGATAATTTGTCACGTACCAAGTACAATGTGGACCTTTCACTATGTTCAGTTGCTGCTTTTCTCTGTTTTATTGTTTTGCGTGCCTTGAAGCTCACTTTGTAGGCAATTCCCTTGGGATCTGAGGCGTTTTACAACACCTTCAATGATTTGGTGTGTTATGATTTTTTTTTTTTCTTCCCCCGAGTTTGAGTCAATTCATTCACTTTGGTATGATTATGAAACACAGTAGTATTAAAGGCATGAGTACTCACCATTCACACACAAGATAAAAGGGTGAATGGATGGTGTTTACAACAATAACATAATTCATGATTTCCATTGACTTGTTAGGGACTCTGCCTTATCTTTATTATGCCAGAACAGACCTCACTTCAGTTACTGGAATTTAGTTACACTATTAATACTGAAAACAGTATGCATGGTGGGCTGACTGCATGTAGAAACAAGGACAGGGCCCCGGCAATATCATAATCTATTCAAGATTATGATTGTGGAAGAAATATAACACCAGTAATTCAGCCTTCGGTTTGATGTACAGGGTTCATACGGTCATGGAAAACCTGGAAAAGTCATGGAAAATCATTGATCAAGACGTGTATGAACCCTGGATGTAATACTGTCTCTGAGGCTGAAAAGCAGCTATTTTCAATTTGACAACAATACATGTGCCAGTTAGAATTGTATAGATTATTTTACATGTAAACCTAAGTGGCCTAATTAATGAGATTCCCTAGCTCTCACTGAGAGCTGCCTGTTTTGAGAATTAGATTTGCAAATTGTATGTTGTATGACCTTCTTCCAGACCGTGGCTCCTCTGCCCTGCAGCTTCAGGGAACGTTGGAATTTTGATAACGGTTTATACAACAGTTGAGACATTGTAACCTCGCAGATCACAAAGTTATACGCTAAAAACAAGAAACCATTATTCTTTCTGCTCACATTTTTTTCTTCTCCATTTATCTGATTTTGAAGGTTTTCCGTATTGTTGACGGCCTCCCTGCCAGCCATGCACAACGTGACTGACACATGCCCCGCGGTGCACCAGAACGGGACTGCCCATCGGGAATCTCACAACGCGAGGCCGGCCGCCGCCGCCGCTCTGAAGCTTCACTTCTACCACAGCAGCCAAGGAACGGCCGACGCCGGCTTCCTCGGCTACCCGCCGGGCGACTACGTGGCCGAGGAGCTGTGCATAGACGCAGCCAAGGCCTGCAGTGAGTACCCGAACCATGCACGGCTGCATAACGCGCACACACACACACACTCGTGTGTTTTTGCTGCGACCCGGAGCGTAGGTCTCGAGATAAGGTTATCTAGAGGCCACAGGGAAACATAAAAATCGTTGGCTTGTTCGAGCGGGGGTTGTGGAAGTTCAATTTAAGAGTAAATAAAAGGTATGATGCAACTCCTACGCAGATCAGGGCCTTGCAGGAGGGATGCTAGACTAACCCGCATGTTGTGTGTCTGATGATAAACCAAACACAACTGACATTTGAGACAATCTTTATTGACCTCTGTGTAGGTACTCGAAACACATAGTTGTCTGGTGTGTGTCCTAAAGCATAACATACGATGTGCTCTTCAGAGTTTCCCCCTAAATTAACACAGGTTGTACATTTGTTTGTCCACTTAATTTATATAGATGAATAAGGAACCGATTTAGATCAAGCGAGTAATACACAGTATAGCAACCTTTTTACTGTTTCAGGGAACATTTCACATAATTAAATGGAGTGCATGTTTAGGGAACATAATTTGGTTTCTCCCTCTTTGTCTGCTTCAGGTATATCGCCACTGTACTGCAACCTTTTTGGTCTCTTCCGAGAGCGAGACAGCTTGTGGTTTTCACCCAACCACATCTTCCAGCTCGACGACCTGGCCTCTGAAGATGTGTTTTTCAGAATAAGGTAGCATACGTGTCTGTTTGCTCTCTTCAGTAACTTTCCCAGATGAAAATTGTGTTCTTCTTGTTGCTCACTGTCTTTTCTGTATTGCCGTTTACCACAGGTACTACTTCCCTGGCTGGTACAGCGGTGGGGCGTCCAGAGCGTATCGATATGGGGTCGTCAAGGGGTCAGAGAGCCCCATCCTGGATGACTTTGTAATGTCTTACCTCTTCTCTCAGGTGAGCGCGTCAGCATGCAACCACTCTTTTTATTCCATAAATTAAAGAAGAATCGATCCTTTATGTTGGCACCTTTTAAACTAAATATAAGGATTGCCCTGTATTGTAGATGAGGCATCAGAAAACAACAATCTTCAACTTTCGTTTAGATTTTTAACCCTTTTGATACACAACATGAGTCAAAAGGGAGTTTTAATTGGAAATATATTTCCAAGTAATTTATTTCAGAATTCCAGGAATTCTTCAATAAACTTGTTTTTGATCATCCCAAATTCTTATTTTTATTGGTCCTTTTGTACTTTTTTAATAAAAGCCATTTTTGTATCACAGCCCTTTTGAAGGCAGAACTTGATGTAAAAAATAAAAAAAATATTTTCATTAAGAAAGAAAACATTAATGATTTGTGCTAATCAAAAACAAGATATTTAATTAATATTTTGAATATTAAATGATGAAATACATTTATTTTTCATAAATATAGCAAAGAAACACTGCATGAAATAACATTGTAGGTCAATACGGGTCATTGTTGACCCATGTTGTGCCTTTATAAGCGGTTTGCATAGCTTGTGTATCAAAGGGTTAAAGCATTTCCCAGGAATCCTTGTAAAATGGAGAAGTGACAAACTGAGGAACCTTGAGTTTGTCTGGATGTCTGGTGAGAAGGATTTGAGTCAGTTGACACAGTTAAGTCTGTGCTGTAAAAACGAGGGCTGCCCATGAGAGTAAGTGGCAGAGCGTGTCCTGGTCTAGAATTAATTAATTAAGCCGCACAGAGGTAAGTTCCTTAATCTTAAATAACGGTTGCAGTCACAATGCAAATAAAGCTTTATTACTGACGGGGACCAGCCGAAAGCTGCCGTGGACCCACGAGGTGTTGTAAACGATCAGGTTTCACGTTTTAATTTGATTTGTGGAAAGGATATTTGCACCAGGTCGGCACAATATCCACAAATAAACAAAAAGAAAAGACCCAAACCAAGTTTTCTAATACTTTCTGTCTTTCTCAAAGCCATTGGCTTGGCTCCTGAAGATATATATATTTTTTTTTAAAGAAATGGCCTACAAATATAATAATATATATATATATATATATATATTTTTTAGAAATGACAAAAAAGTAATTTCCCAGGCCCTGTAGACATTAGCAAACGTTGCTAGACCAGAATAAGAAGTGCATGTCTTTGGGCATCATTGTCAGCCTTGAACTGCCGATTTTGTGTGGAATTTACTAAAAATAAAACACGTTCAAAGTGATCAAGAAAGACGTCACCCAGTGCACCATGTGGCTCATGTCGTTTCCCATAATACATTTCTACTCAAGGTTAACCCGGTCGGTTAGTCTTGCCACACCGGCTCACGTTCTGTACCATTGTGATGCCTTTAAGATCCTCTACTACACTTTAAATGCTGCTTTCTCTCTATTTGCTGCTTTCCTTGGATCAAAATCTGAGTTATAATAAAATTAGTGTTTTTCCACTTAAGAAAAATATATTTTAAGGAAAAGATTTGTATGAACGAGGGCTGAAAAGATTTCTTGAGTAACTTGATTACAGAAAATATGTGATCCTAATTCTTTGCATCAAGCTTTGTTGCAAAATTAGCTGCAGCTGCAGCCCTGTTATAAACCGTATTTCAATAGAAACAATGTGTGTGTGTGTGTGTGTGTGGTACAGGTGAATCCAGGTAACTGACACCAGTATCATGACTGCAGCTGAACCCGGAGTGAACTGAAGGATTAGGTGGCTTTGTGCCTGTGGAAATCGGCCTCGGGACGAGCCTGAAAGGGAGACAGGAAGCAGTAATGCGGGGGTCATTTGAGGGCGTAGCCGGTTGGCAGCCATTAAGTCATTACATATGCTTGCATCCACACCAGACAGATGTTTAGTTTTAGTGTTTTGCTCCGTGAAGGATATATCAAATTCCTCGCTAGTCTAATCTAAAGCCGAGCCTCTGTTTGTGATAAAGTAATGTTATTATGACTCGCTAAGGGAAGGGTGTCTCTGCTCTTCTACTCTGTTTGTGTTATATCTGTGAACGTAGCACCGCAACGTGTGTCCAGTTTAATTCATGTTTTGTATAAATATTACTTATTGTGTTACTTTCTGTGCAGTGGAGGAATGACTTTGTGAATGGCTTCGTGAAGATCCCCAACTCCCATGAAACTCAGGAGGAGTGCCTCGGCATGGCTGTGCTCGATATGACGAGAACGGCCAAGGAGAGACAGATGTCCCCGCTGGACGTCTACCACACTACAAGGTACGAGTGGAAAACAAAGGCTGCTTTTGATCAGATTCTCTGGGAATCATCGGTGTTAAACTCCCATTGTTTTCAGTATCTTTGAGCTACTTTGAAGAATATTAATAAAAGCCACACTTTGAAACTAAGAAGCTGACAGAGCATTCAATTCCAACTTTTTACCCTCTGTGGTTTAAACACATTTTCTTTTTCGTATTTCAAACCTTTTTGAAGTAAAAAGCTTTTGAGGTTGCGGTCCAAGTAACTTGCCTAGTGTTGGTCAATAGTTATCTTTATACATTACATTATTATTACATTTAGCTGACACTTTTATCCAAAGTGACTTACATGCTATACAGTAGACCGTAGACACAGCAACGGTGAGCAATGACGGTTAAGTGTCTTGCTCAAGGACACATCGACATGGACTAGCGGAGCCGGGGTATTGAACCACCGATCCTCTGATTGAAAGACAGACCTGCTAACCACTGATCCTCTGATTGAATGACAGACCTGCGAACCACTGATCCTCTGATTGAAAGACAGACCTGCGAACCACTGATCCTCTGATTGAAAGACAGACCTGCTAACCACTGATTCTCTGATTGAAAGACAGACCTGCTAACCGCCGATCCTCTGATTGAAAGACAGACCTGCTAACCGCTGATCCTCTGATTGAAAGACAGACCTGCTAACCGCTGATCCTCTGATTGAAAGACAGACCTGCTAACCACTGATCCTCTGATTGAAAGACAGACCTGCTAACCACTGATCCTCTGATTGAAAGACAGACCTGCTAACCACTGATCCTCTGATTGAAAGACAGACCTGCTAACGCCGATCCTCTGATTGAAAGACAGACCTGCTAACCACTGATCCTCTGATTGAAAGACAGACCTGCTAACCGCCGATCCTCTGATTGAAAGACAGACCTGCTAACCACTGAGTCACAGTCTTTTTCAACACAAGACAGCGTTAAAGTGATAATAAATCCCTTTCCACTGAAGGATACTCATAGTATTATTTTTAATTAAATACATGATTCCATTTTACACAATACGATCGATGCTGATGCATAATGTTTCCTTCTTGCTTACCATTAGCTACAAGTCCTTCTTGCCAAAGGATATGAGCGCTCAGATCCAGGACTGCAACTTCTTGACACGCAAGCGGATCCGCTTCCGCTTCAAGCGCTTCATCGAGCAGTTCAGTCAGTGCCGGACCACAGCGCGAGACCTCAAGCTCAAGTACCTCATCAGCATGGAGTCCCTGGAGAAGTCCTTCTACACGGAGACCTTCCAGGTCCGGGAGCCAGCCAGCGGACAGCTCATCATCCTGGTGGCGGCGGACAGCGGCATCCAGTGGTGTCGAGAGAAACTGAAGGATTCTGACCAGGTGGGTATCCTGACAGCACTCCCAAAATACTTTTTAGTTCCCAAAATACCTAAACAACACATGTTGGGAAAGTACAGGCTTCATACGGTCCTGGAAAAGTCATGGAATTATAAAATGGTTATTTCCAGGCTTGGAAAAGTCCTTGAAAAAAAAGAAAATGCCTAAGGTTTTGTGAAAGTAATGTAAATGTGTTATATTCATATGTTCATGACGTTTGAAATAATGAATATGCTTTTAAAAGAAAGACTCAAAATATAAGCAGGCATACGCTGAGTATATCTATAAATGTTTATTCTTTTAATCAAACTATTCTCTCATTCATTTGTGTCCTTTAAGGAATACTGTATGCTTTGGAATCCTCATTGTTAGTTTAAATACTACATTTTATCACTTTTTCATGGACACACCCAGATTTCACTAAATGTTTGGTCATGGAAATTTGGTTTAAAGTCCTGGAAAAGTCCTGGAAATCCACTGGTCAACATGTGTATGAACCCTGCTTAGGTATTTCAGAATACACTTCACATGTTCATTGTAATGTGGCAATATGTGTCAACCTATTTTTTTCTGTGTATTTAAAAGTGTTGTGGCAATACAGTAAGATTCATTTTTGGCTTTTTTTGTGGCAACCAAATTTCTCTCTTATGCTGTTTGTCCAGGAGATGCAGACCTTGTGCGACTTCCCTGACGTCACTGACATCAGCATCAAACAGGCGGGCAAGGAGGGTGCTGTAGAGAGTCGGGTGGTCACCATCAACAAGCAAGATGGCAAGAATCTGGTAAGTCGTGGACCAAAGCCAGGTTTAGTGAATCTGGTCCGCTATCTCCGAGAGGGCCATGAAAGTAGAAACACTTCCAGCGGGAAACAATGCGAAAAGCAATAACAAGATAGTTCAGGAATGATGGAAGTTTACACACATGATGTCTAAAAGTGTGTTTGTATATTTCAGGAGCTGGAATTCCTCAGCCTGCCTGAAGCCCTTTCCTTCGTGTCCCTCATTGATGGCTACTACCGGCTTACTACGGACGCACATCACTACCTTTGCAAAGAAGTGGCTCCTCCCAGACTGGTGGAGACCATCGCCTCCCATTGCCACGGCCCCATCTCGTAAGTGGACAATAACAAAGCTTAATTCGTATTTTACTACCAGCATCAGCCAGGCTAAAAAAAGAAAATCAAAGAAAAACATTTAGTTTGTTTTTACTTTATACATTTTTCTCCTAATCCTAAATTAGTTTTTATAGGAAAGACTTGTTAAGCTAATATGTGGAGTAGGGCAGTGACGTTTAGTTGTTTTCATGTCGATTACTGCATGTAATGTGGAACCAAGGGAAAGTTTTGGCCGTACGTCAGCCGACATTTCTGTGTTGCCAGCAGGGAAAATTGCTACTTTTTTAATAAAATGTTCTTCAGGCAGAATACTGAATAATATTATTGATATTTTTCAAAACTGCTTTCCTCAGGTCGTCGTGACTTATCCTTGCAGGTGGAGCTGTAAACATAATGTCGACTGTTCTGCTTTGTGTTTTTCCTGCAGAATGGAAATTGCCATCAATCGGCTTCAGAGGTGTGGAAACAAACAAGGATTGTACATTTTGAGATGCAGCCCTAAAGACTTCAACAAGTATTTCCTGACTTTCCCTGTTGAGGTAGGTAAAACCCATCTGTGGTGGTTGCCTCGGCTTATTTCAACACGTGTATTGACCACTTGGGAATACAGTCACAAGTCTTCTGTTGTGTGCTGCTCTAATCTAATCTTACTTGACACGGACATTTTATAAACTGTTTGGGCTTCTCGATTTCACCCTTTTCCTTTTCTTAAAATCAATCAAACCTCTCAGTGGTTAATGTCGTCTTTAACGTTGTGACAAACAGAAGAACTTGATCCAAGTGAAAGCTGACAAAAATAACATTTAAATCAGGAAATTCCTGATATCTGAAAAGCTATATAAGGCTACATGCACAGTAAAGCATATTCAATGAGCTCCCCATCCAAAGAATTGAATACAACTGGACTAAATCAGACTTGCACTTTATTTTAACTTTAATTGTATATTCTACTGTAGATTCAATTGTAAATATGTATTAATTCATGCTCACATGTATTGCACTCTGTTTATTGTTAAATGTTAAATGCAGTGGTGAGCCTTCTCTGCTGACCTAAACAGAATCAGAGTTACAGCTATTTTTATAATTTAATTGTTTTTCCACAAATACACTACATGTATTATAATCATCCAATCAGATTTTGATTGGATGAGAGCTCTCCTTAGGCTACCTAGACGGCCTTACAGAGTATTTAATGCCACAGTGTTGTTGGATTGTTTTGTCGTGTTTTGCTATAACTAAATGTGACTGGTTCCTGTTGATCTGGACTACATGCATTGTCCGTTAATGACGCAGCATCCCGCCATGCTCGTATTTATGTTTACCATAACAAACGGTCCAGAAGGCCAAAGGGAGAAAATGCACGTGAAAAACATACATGGCAATAAACGGTTCTGGTTCTGAAACTTTACTTTCCCACTGTCTGCTACTGTAGGTGTATGAGGCTGTAGAATACAAGCACTGCCAGATAACCAGGTCGGCCGTCGGGGAGTTCAACCTCAGTGGAACCAAAAGGAACTTCAGCAGCCTGCAGGAGCTTCTCAGCTGCTACCAAAAGGAAACCGTGCGCTCCAACAGCTTCATTTTCCAATTCAGCAAGTGCTGTCCACCAAAATCCAAAGGTAAATCGGACAGACTGTGGATTTATGTGAGAGATTAGTCAACTTTGGCAAAGGCTGTTTGTGCTCATCTGGGGCCGGTTGGCAGAGGAAGCTCGGGTCACGATCACGAGGAGATGCGTTTTTTTCTAGCATGTTTTTTTTCATGTGCATAAAACGTTGAGGAGTTCTTCTCTACGGTTGCCGAGCCCTGCTCGTCCTTCCCCTTTTCTTATTTTTTCAAAACCTGAATGGTGCATCAGAGTACCAACGGTCCTTCTCGTTCTCTCCATTGCCCCTCTGGTGCTGTCAGATTTACGATCGTATAATTAAAAGTTTTAGTGGATATAACCGGCCGTGTGGTGTTCATATGATGGGGGGGAAACAAAGACAGCGTATTGCACTCTTTGTCACCCAAAGGAGAAATCAACACTCATTTTCTGCAAACGAATATGAAATCAGTTTTAAAGTCAATAGTGAGGCAGAGCGTTTAGTTTCAGATTTGGGATACACAGAGTTCAAACTAATAACCGGAATGACTCAAAGGTGTCTCAGTCCTTTTTGCTTACGCAATGAAACCACGACTAGTCGGAATTTGGGCGGCGGATTCATTTCCACCGAAATGTTTCCATCGCTGACTCACATGAGTGTGTGTGACCACTTTCAACATATCAAACTACATATGATTTCTCTCTCTCTCTCTCTCTCTCTCTCTCTTTCCCCCCCCCCCCCCCCCCCCCCCTTCCACAGAAAAGTCCTGCCTCCTGGTGTGCAGGAGCAACAGGGGCTCCGAAGTGCCACTTTCCCCGTCCCTACATCGGCACAACGTCAGTCAGATGGTGTTCCACAAGATCCGGAAGGAAGATCTGGAATTTGTAAGCTTCGTTTGCATGTTCAGGACTATATGTCAGCCAATGCATGAGAATGTGTCAGCGTTACACCTGTCAGTGTGAAGGAATGACACCTGCAATGACGGTCTTCCTTCCAGGTGGAGAGTCTAGGCCAAGGGACGTTCACAAAGATCTTCAAAGGCGTCCGCAAGGAGCTGGGAGATTACGGACTCGTGCACCAAACGGAGGTTGTCATGAAGGTCCTGGACCAAGCCCACAGAAACTACTCTGAGGTCTGTGGCTTTCTGAAGCAGAGCAAAAACATTTGGTTTTGCGGTCACAGTTTTTCGGAAAAGGCTGACGGTCTGACACAGTGAACTTTAGTTTAATGTGACAGATGGAGCTGAAGTAAATTGCCGGTTGTTTGTTTTTGGGGAGTTTTTTTGTTTGTGTCATTTTTCTATTTTTAATGCCTCAAAGAACCGCTTGGAGCAGGCAGAGAGAGCAACAGTGTGAATCTTTCATACTTTAATTCGGCGCCTTTTTGGGCATCAACCTCGCGTTTACACACGTATTGTAAAAAAAGAAATAGACTTGAAGTGTAAATGAACTCTGGGTCCACTTTTCTAGTTGATCTCACTTTGGTTTATCGCCCTTTTCTTGATTTAATAAGCGCTGAATTATTTTCTCGATTCATTGATTTCAACAGATTTCAGTCATCTATTGAACACGTTTGAGCTTCTCATATTTTTTAATCGTATGTAAGCTTATTTATATTATAAAGCAATTTTTCACCATTCAATTTGGCTATTAAGAAACCCCTTAACTTTATCTGAAGTTGAGGCTTCTTCCAGTTCTTTCATACAAATGTCCTCTTTTTGTAGACCTGAAACCTTCTGAATCTCCTTTATTTACAGTGAAGATGATTGTTTGTTGTTGTTGTTAATCATGGGCACATAATTAATGTACATATCTTAACTGTCTTCTCTTGTCTGCAGTCTTTCTTTGAAGCTGCCAGCATGATGAGCCAGTTGTCCCATAAGCACCTGGTTCTCAACTACGGTGTGTGTGTTTGCGGAGAAGAAAGTAAGTCGGCCTCAGAGAACTTGCCATAAGCAATAAAAATAAACAGAATATTCTGATCCCCATGTGTTTGTCAGACACTACGAGCTTATGTTATCGTGGTCTAATGATGTCAACAGGCCTCGCTTTGCTATAATCCTGATGTAAAATAGTTCATACACAGTGTTTGATCAGTCGTAGATCATGTTACCATGTCAGATTCTCAAGTGTCCTTGTGTAACACCATTTGCAAAGAGGCTCATTTTTTTAAGAATTGCGTCGTAATTGCACAAACGTCCCCCGTTTCAGATATCATGGTGCAGGAGTATGTGAAGTTTGGGTCGCTGGACACCTACCTGAAGAAGAACAGGAACTTGATAAACCTCTTGTGGAAGCTGGAGGTGGCCAAGCAGCTGGCCTGGGCCATGAACTTCCTGGTAGGGATACGAGTGCGGCGCCAGGCAATTTGTGTGATTCTGGGATTTAATTCATAGCGATTCATAGTTTTCTGTGTTGGTAAGAGCTTGGTCGGACTCGCTCTCGACTACTAAAAGGCTGATTTATCTCTCCCCTCTCTCTGAACCCGCAGGAAGAAAAGCACCTCGTCCACGGGAATGTGTGCGCGAAAAACATTCTCCTGATCAGAGAAGAAGACCGGCGGGCTGGGAACCCCCCCTTCATCAAGCTGAGTGACCCCGGCATCGGCATCACGGTCCTCCCCAAAGAAAGTGAGTTCACGTCCCTCCTGTAATGCATCTCTTCAACCAGCAGGGGGCAGCGGCTTAACAAGCTTGTGTTCCTAAAGCCATGTTGTACAGAAGACACAGGTGAAATGAGTTCACACTGGTGTGTTATATAAAACAAAGAAAAATACTTTATATTGCTTTGTTTCCTCATTACTAGTCAAACTGTAGCTTTGCCTGAAATGTCCAGTGCTATAATTTTAAAAAGAAGAATTTACTAACGGCGGTGGTTTTCCTTGTTTTTTGTTCGGGATCAGTCCTGATCGAGAGGATCCCCTGGATTTCCCCCGAGTGCGTCGAGGACCCTGCCAACCCGAGTCTGGCTGCAGACAAGTGGAGCTTTGGCACCACGCTATGGGAGATCTGCAGTGGTGGCGAGAAACCATTAGCAACACTGGACAACTCCAAGGTAGGGCTTAAATAAATACCACATCAAGTTACATATCGGGTGATGTGTGAAATCATCTACTAACACTTTCCCCCCCTCACAGAAAAGCCTGTTCTACGAGGACCACCACCAGCTTCCTGCACCAAAGTGGACCGAGCTGGCCAATCTGATCACCAGCTGCATGGACTACGAGCCGTCGTTCAGGCCCACATTTCGGGCCGTTATCCGTGACCTCCACAGCCTCTTCACACCCGGTTGGTTTATATGCACCTATTGTTGTCACCACAGGGAATCTAGGTCACACCCGCGTGGAATCTCTAATTTCTCCGGACGCACAACCCCTTTTGAAGACGCACACACACACTCGTCACAGTGTCTTCAGAAGGCACGGCGCCGGCCTTTTAGCTCTAATTGGATAAAGTGGGGACTTTATAAGCATTTTGGGAAAGTTTCCTCCTAAAAGTTAGATGAGAAAATAAATATCTATCATCTCTTTGTGCTTAAATTTAGATATTGGTCCAAGAGATGATTTGCCCAGCTTGTAAACGTCGATGCGTGTTTGTCTTTGTGTCCCCAGACTACGAGTTGATCGTGGACAGTGACATCTTGCCAAACAGGACCGTCGTCTCGGGCTGGTCCACCGGGGGCTTCGAGAGCCAGGAGCCGGCTCAGTTTGAAGAGAGGCACCTCATATTCCTGCAGCAGCTGGGCAAGGTATGAAGAAGTGTGGAAGCTGTGCCCTTTAAGAGCTAAACCACCCACGTTAATACGCTGAGACCTATAACCTCGTCTCCTCTTGCAAGACGTTTGTGTTCGGCATGTGTTTTCATGATGATTTTAGACTTTTACTTTCATTAAATTACGGCTGCATGATTCTGGATGGGAAAAAAACATAATTGTAGGTCTCTGAATTGAGATTTTCTTTATTTACCAAAGATTTTTCGGCTGGAGTTCTGCAAACAAGTTCAATGTCCCGCGATTTTCTTTAATTTGATGGAAGAAAAAAAAATTCAAAAGTTGCTCACTTCCGTTGGTCTTCTCTTAAAGGGAAACTTCGGCAGCGTGGAGATGTGTCGGTACGACCCGCTGCAGGACAACACCGGGGAGGTCGTGGCCGTGAAGAAACTGCAGCACAGCACCGCTGAGCACATACGAGACTTCGAGCGGGAGATCGAGATCCTGAAATCTCTGCAGCACGAGAATATCGTCAAGTACAAAGGCGTTTGCTACAGTGCAGGTAGAGCGGACCTGCAATTAGTGGCATTATTCTCTGCAGGGGTTTGCAGGACTGCCTATATGCATTATATTTTTCTACTTTTCTCCTACAATCTGTGACATCTTTGCAAGTTCAAAACCGTTTGTGACCGGTCTTCTGGCTTCTCTCAGGACGAAGAAATCTCCGCCTCGTCATGGAATATCTCCCCTTTGGAAGTCTGCGAGATTACCTCATGAAAAGCAAGGATAAGTTCGACCACAAGAAGCTCGTGCACTACACCTCACAGATCTGCAAGGTACTTCCTGTTGCCTGGTTTTGTTCGTGTGCTTTGTGGAGCTGCTGGTACAATTGTATTTTTCTTGCATTTCCAGGGTATGGAGTACCTGTCCAGTAAGCGGTATATCCACAGAGACCTGGCCACACGAAATGTCCTCGTGGAGAGTGAGCTGAGGGTGAAGATCGGCGATTTTGGCCTCACCAAAGTTCTGCCTCAGGACAAAGAGTACTACATGGTCAAAGAGCCAGGAGAGAGTCCCATATTCTGGTGAGTCTCCTTTTAAGTCGATCCGTAGAAGACGTCTGCAGCGTCCTCATGATGCTGTGCAACTGCAGCTACTAAAATAAAGGATTTAATTAAAGTTATAAAAGGAACCTTCAACTGGTTATGAAACTGACTAATCTAATAATCTGGTGCACGTATACGACTTGCATGAGCATCATCTATATAGTGATGGCGGTTAGTCTTAATGCCCGTCGTTGGCTCTGGTTCCCTGCGATATCAGACAACCGACACCATGCCGCTGGAGTCCCAGGTCACATTGCTGAGGGAACGAGAGGCGGAGCCGACTTTCAGACCCCGCTACTGTAAAAGGGGAGTCTGGCAGCTGCAGATCTTATTGACATGAAACGGTGGTCGGTGGCGCTCAGGGAGACACTACAATTATTGTCCAAAATTCCCCACAAAATGAAAGTTCCTTGAAGTAACTTAAAAAAACCGCAACATTTCCTGTAATAACGAACGCTTAACTCTTGACTGTTGATCCACTTTTAGGATTTCTTGTCACGTTTCTTTTTGTGATGCCTGTCTCAGTGTTTAAGTCTACAAAGTTCACCACATTCCTAAAGGGGGCGGAGTCACTCAGGTGTGTTATTTTGCAGGTATGCCCCGGAGTCACTGACTGAGAGCAAGTTTTCTGTGGCGTCGGACGTCTGGAGCTTCGGTGTGGTGCTTTATGAGCTCTTCACCCTCAGCAACAAGAACTCCAGCCCGCCGGCAGTAAGTGCTCACACACGCACGCGCGCGCATGCATGCATGCACTGGCTTTTTTACCGCCTGTCCTACTTTATTTATGGACGCTGCTTTTCTTTTTTTTTTTCCACTGCGGATATTTCTGGTCTCAGGCCGCTGATCCAGAAGTCCGTTCATGCATGATTCGTGATTCATGTACAATTAAATTGTGTTTAATTGTGAGAATTTCTAAATGTGTACGCTTTTCCGCGCTGCACCGGACAAAGTAGATCCCGTAACTCCTTGACTGAGGTCATCTAGTAGTGTGTCATGTATACCAACGTGCTTCATAGTCCTTATCTTGTCACTATTCTCTTCCTCCAGGTTTTTATGTCCATGATGGGGAACGACAAGCAGGGCCAGCTGATCGTCTATCACCTCATTGAGCTCCTGAAGTCCGGCAGCCGGCTGCCTCAACCTCTGGGGTGTCCCACGGAGGTAGGAGTGTGTTTTCTCTCTGACTGGATCGTTTGTGTACTGTACACACAGATTTACACTCGCACGGTTTCACCTTGTATGCCAGTGTGTACTCCGTCATGTCCAGTACACGATGCATGCACACACACATGCACACAGTCTGTTGTATACGTTTTATTTAAGTGGTTTTGTTCTGATTTAAAAATGTAAATTAGATATATATTGCATTAATTCTGTAAATGTACATAGAAATGACAAATAAATAGGTAAATATGATGCAAACAATTGATATTAGATTGGCCAATGCAGGTTTGATGGTTTTGGAGGGCAATACAACATTAATTCTGATATTTTGTGTTTTCTGTTTTCTAAACAACGTATTATATTATATTTAGCTGAGGCTTTTATCCAAAGAGACTTACATGCTATACAGTAGACCGTAGACACAGCAACGGTGAGCAATTAGGGTTAAGTGTCTTGCTCAAGGACACATGGACTAGGGGAGCCGGGGATCGAACCACCGATCCTCTGATTGAAAGACAGACCTGCTAACCACTGATCCTCTGATTGAAAGACAGACCTGCTAACCACTGATCATCTGATTGAAAGACAGACCTGCTAATCACTGATCCTCTGATTGAAAGACAGACCTGCTAACCACTGATCCTCTGATTGAAAGACAGACCTGCTAACCACTGATCCTCTGATTGAAAGACAGACCTGCTAAACACTGATCCTCTGATTGAAAGACAGACCTGCTAACCACTGATCCTCTGATTGAAAGACAGACCTGCTAACACCGATCCTCTGATTGAAAGACAGACCTGCTAACCACTGATCCTCTGATTGAAAGACAGACCTGCTAACCACTGAGTCAGTCACCCCAGCATTAGTATTACAAAATTAAAAGCAATGATTGCTCTTTTGGCAATGTAAGGTAACATATCTTCAGAAAGAAATAACCAAATAATGAAAATCAGGTATAGGCGTACCTGTTTTGGGAGGAGTAGCCTTTAGAGATGTTCCTAAGATGATAAAAGCAATTACGGACGAGCTGTTTTGAGTGTGTCTCCAAAGACGTGGCCTGGTCAAACATAACCCCCAGGTTTCTGAGGCTGGGTTTGACAGAGAGGCCCAGGGAGCCAAGGTGCTGTTTGATCAACGTGATCTTATGGTCTGGAGCAAAGATCAGTGTTTCAGTCTTGTTTGAATTTATCTGCAGATAGTTATTGGCAAGCCAGTCTTTGATGGAGGACACACACTCTAGGAACAGAGACAAACGATGAAACTCAGCATCATTAAAGGAACAATACAACTGGACATCGTCTGCATAGAAATGATATGATACATCTTTGAAACAACCAATAATTTGACCAAGTGGCAAAATGTACAGTAAAAACAAAATAGGGCCCAAAACGGACCCTTGTGCCACTCCGCAGGACAAATTGGTTACATCGGACTGTACATTGTTTACAGCAACGTTAAAGGTTCTGTCATGTATATAGGACGAGAACCACTGAAGGACAGATCCTGATAGTCCCATCTCATTATGAAGCCGATTGATCAGTATACTGTGATCCACAGTGTCAAAAGCAGAAGTCAAATCTAGTAGTACAAGTACAGTGTAGCGGCCAGAGTCTGCTGCCATCATCACATCACTAGAGACTTTGATAAGGGCTGTTTCAGTGGAGTGTAATTTTCGGAAACCAGACTGAAAAGTATCAAACAAGTCATGCTGCTCCATAAAGGAGGTCAGCTGGCATGCCACGACTTTTTCCAAAATTTTGGAGATAAATGGAAGTTTTGATATGGGCCTGTAGTTTTTAGGTTCTGAAGGGTCAAGATTGGACTTTTTAAGGATCGGGTTTACCACAGCATGTTTGAAGTAGCTGGGAACTGAGCCAGATCTAAGTGACAGGTTAATTATTTTTTCCACACGGGCCGACAATATCAAACGTTTTCAACAATAGAGTTGTTGGGACAATGTCGGCGGGGCTCGAAGATGGTTTCTTATTTCCTGTTATAGTCTTGTAGTTCATCAAAGCCTACTAACCATGCTGTTTCACTCATGAACTCATTGTTTTTCCTCAGATACATGAGATCATGGAGGAGTGCTGGGACAACGACCCCGGCTCGCGTCCTTCCTTCAAGGAGCTGGCGCTGCGCATTGACCTGTTCAGGGACAGTAAGGAGTTTTAGACTGACTGAGAATCACCCAAAGTGCCCTGCTCGCTGCCCCGCTCGAGACAAAAGGCCAAAAACAAGATCCTTCTGCTGAGCGCTAGCGAAAAACCAGGACCGCTCATAAACTACTGCCGTGGGGCCTTTTAAGCAAGGCACTCAACCCCTCTTTCTGTAGTGGCAGCAGAATGGAAATGGAGGCTTGGATCAGCTGTTGGTGTTTGTTCGGTCTGAGATCCTGGACAAAGGTTTAAAGGAAGAGTTGGAGATGTTGAGGATACTAAGTAGATAATTGCCAGGCCAAAAGCTAGAGATGCGTGTGTAAAACAAGTTATCTCTCTGTGTGTGTGTGTGTGTGTGTGTGTGTGTATGAAGAGACTGTGTTGTGTTCTTATAAACAGCTAGCAGGACTAGCTCTGGCCATCAGCTTTTCCCCTCGCCTGAAGATAAATTGTCTAACAGAGCTGAGGGTTTTCTATGTATGTATGTGTGTGTGTGTGTGTGTGTATATATCCACAGTATAATGGTGTAAATATGTCCAGAAAAATTTTATAATTTTATAAAATGAAAATATAGTAAAGTACTATATTTGAACCTACGAGCAAGATGTCAGTATAAATGAAGTATATACAAAGGTGATTTAAAAAAATCTGTTTTATGTTTTTATTGTGAGAGGTGGTGTTAAAATTGATGAACAGTTAAATTAAATGTGTGTCTGTTCAGCAAAAATCTTGTGGTCCAATACTTTGAAAGTCCTCATTGTTTCCACACTATGAAATGTGCGACACTCAAAATATTGTTTTGAAAGTTAAGATCCCAAAGAACACAATATACTGAATTTGCCTTTTATTAGAAGGCAAGTATCTCAATACTCATTAAAATCCTCATACACTTTGTGTGTGTGTGTGTGTGTGTGTGTGTGTGTGTGTGTGTGTGTGTGTGTGTGTGTGTGTGTGTGTGTGTGTGTGTGTGTGTGTGTGTGTGTGTGTGTGTGTGTGTGTGTGTGTGTGTGTGTGTGTGTGTGTGTGTGTGTGTGTGTGTGTGTGTGTGTGTGTGTGTGTGTGTGTGTGTGTGTGTGTGTGTGTGTGTGTGTGTGTGTGTGTGTGTGTGTGTGTGTGTGTGTGTGTGTGTGTGTGTGTGTGTGTGTGTGTGTGTGTGTGTGTGTGTGTGTGTGTGTGTGTGTGTGTGTGTGTGTGTGTGTGTGTGTTGTGTGTTGTGTGTGTGTTCCAGAAAGTGGACCTACTTTAATGTAAACACAAAAGACTTGTCAAAAGTATTCAATAAGCACTTGATTTATTTCAGGTGATGCAGATGTGTGTAACTGAAGCTGTAGTCCACATAGCACTATCATGCAGGGGGAAACTGGTGGAAATGAATAGTTTCCTTGTAGTCTTTTAACAATTTATTACAAGATAAAATATAGTAATATTATAACAAGGTTACAAGTCATCACACCAGAACTATATAGTACAAACAGAGGTCATGATATTCAATTGAATGGTTCAGAATTTCTTCATCCTACGAGAAGATGGAGAATCGTCTGGCACTGTTTCTCCAAGCAAGCCGGGTTTAAATACTGTTCAGAGATCCCTTTTCTCTCCAAGTATGTGTGGTCAAGACTCATGCATACACAGATGGAACATATAGGTAGGAAAAGGTCACAGGTCATGTGACCCCAAGAGGTCATGCTTTTCCCTGTGGTAGGAAAAGAAGAAGTTATATCTGGCAAATGTTAAGAGGCAGAGTCATACAGAGTTAATTTCTCTCCGACAGAAACATTTTAACCTTCTGGATCCACGCAGGCCGTGATACCAACGGCCCCTCATGATGTAAGTGCAGTAATGGAGACCTTAAGGGGGCCATGGAGGGGTTCCTCCAAAGGGCCTAAGGTCACTTTGACAGGAGAACTCAAATGTGCCTGTGGAGCCATTTAGTTTGCAGTTGAGTAGTTGAACATTTAAATAATAAAGTACATGTAGCAATACATGTAATCAGGGTTCATAGGGTCATGGAAAACCTGGAAAAGTCATGGAAGTATAAAATGGTTATTTCCAGGCCTGTAAAAGTCCTTGAAAATAAAAAATAAATAAAAAGTTTAGTAAAAGTCATGTAAATGTGTTATATTCATGTGGTTCATTTATGCTGAGTTTGAAATAATGAATATGCTTTTAAAAAGACTCAAAATATAAGCAGGCATACGCTGAGTATATCTATAAATGTTTATTCTTTTAATCAAACTATTGTCTCTCATTCATTTGTGTCCTTTAAGGAATACTGTATGCTTTGGAATCCTCATTGTTAGTTTAAATATTACATTTTATCACTTTTTCATGGACACACCCAGATTTCACTAAATGTTTGCTCATGGGAATTTGGTTTAAAGTCCTGGAAAAGTCCTGGACCTCCATTAACTAGAACTTAAATGCGTAGCTACCATACCTAACTAAGTTCTGGCATATTTAATATACTAAGTACAATTCTGGGGTTCTTGCAATTTGTTCTTCATCCAGGCAAAGAAACAAAAGAAAACAGATGGAAAATGTATTTCTAAATCAAAAGGTTTTTTTTACGATAAGAAACATTTTCCAAAAACATACAGTATATGTCAAAATTTTCATTTTCTAAGTCAAAGTTGTAGAATTATTTGTTTTATGACTTTTAAACTTTCTCTGACTTTTCTGTAGAAATATTTTGCAGATTCAAGCTGGAGGAAAAAGCACAGCCCGATCGACAAAATGCATGTTAACTTTATATATGTATTCCACAATATTGACTCGTGGGAATAAAATCACCGTTGTAAATTAAATTCATTTTGTATTTTATTTTTTAAATCCGGATGTTGCGCGCGCTGCGGATGCGCGGGCGCTTCATCACAACGAGGACGTCTCAGCTGTTTGAGCGCACGAGCCGTGTTTGGGGCACGTGAACTAAAGGTGGCATTAAAGTCTCAGGCGGTCGCCTCACTTTAGTTTTTTTTTTTTTTATTGTTCGGCATTACCTTAAACTTCTGGATAAGAGCGCGCGCTCGGTCGACGTCACCGCGTGCACGCGATGAATGTTTAGTTAGAGAAATGACGCCGGGACCGGCTTTGCAGCGGAGAGGAACGTGAGCTTTCTGTTGTGCATTATTTATTTTTGGTTGTTTTGAGGCTAGATTTTAATCATGCTGTTGTATTAGGCTGCTGTTTGTTGTATTTTATACCACCCACCTCCCCCTTTTTATATTTACTTATTTTTTAGCATGTATGAAGGAGCTCAAACATCAGAAAATGCAGAAATCAAAAGAATCAGGCTTTTTTTTTTTTTTTTTTTACATGTCAGCGCAATGATTTCATTAAAATGAACACTTAATGTCATATATGGGACCAATTCCTCTCATTTTAATACACAACTTTATTTGCTGGCAACTTCTGTATTGTCTTTTTACACGTGATGGAGTACTTTTACCACCACTGGTATATCACAGAATGCTACAGACATTAAATCCCCCTTTTTTTTTATGCATCTGTGTGCGTCCTCTTCAAGAGCCCTGCTTTACCTTTTTGAGCTTCATCAGTTTGTTGCATGACCTGCAGAGTGGCCGTGAGGATGAAGGCCAGGGGACCCCCTGACGGGGGGTACGGCTGGGTGGTGGTCATGTCGGCCTTCTTCACCATGGGCCTCACGACTGCCGTCCTCAAGAACATCGGCCTCTTCTTCCTGGATATCCAGACTCACTTTGGCGTCCTGACCAGCACCACCACATGGGTCACCTCCATCACCATCGCCGTGTTTCACCTGGCAGGTAAATGCGTGGTTTCGACTGTAGCTCAGTGGTTAGCAGGTCCGTCTTTCAATCAGAGGATTGGTGCTCACCGTTGCTGTGTCTACGGTCTACTGTGTAGCATGTAAGTCGCTTTGGATAAAAGCGTCAGCTAAATCTAATGTAATGTTTCCGTAGCTTCAAGTCATTGTTTTTGTTTGTTTTTTTAACTCAAGAATGGTGTTTCCATTTTCCTCTCAGCTCCAGTGGCCAGTGCGCTGACAGTAAGGTTTTCCCAGAGAGCGGTCATCATAGCCGGAGGTCTGCTATCGGCCTCCGGCATGGTGCTGGCATCTCTGGGCCTCAGTCTGCCCTGGCTCTACCTCACCATGGGCGTCCTGCAAGGTAAAGAGCACACACTGTAGACAGTAAAAAACTAATTTAGGGGTTAATAATTGAGAAAATTATGAATTGATGATGAAAATAAAGGTCAGTTGCAGCTTATACCCAATCTTGCTTGTTTTCACCTAATAATCCGTTTACATGAATCTAAAATCTGATCTAGCACAAATTATTATCTTGCTAGGTAGTTTATTTTGAAGGTGACCCCAATCTTCCACCATGCTTCCGTCGTCCGTTTCCAGGATTGGGCATTTCCTTCACGTGGATCTCGGCCAACAGCATGGTGAGCCACTACTTTGTGCGCTGGCGTCCCATCGCCTACGCCATCGCCAGCTCCGGGGAGTGCGTCTTCGCCACCATCTTCAGCCCCTTCTTCCAGTGGCTGCTGGAGCTGTACAGCTGGCAGGGGGCCCTGCTTGTCATCGGAGGCCTTCAGCTCAACCTGTGTGTCTGCGGCTCTGTCATGAGGCCCCTGGAGGAGGTCCGGATCCCGACGCAGGAAAACCAAGAAAACCAAGAAGTCGACGCCCCGCCAAAGAGGAAGAAGGTCCTCTTCCAGTTCTCCTTGATGAGAAAACCTGAACTCCTCCTCTACATAGCGTTCGCCATCTTTGCGGCGATGGGGTTTTTCATCCCGCCACTCTTCCTGGTGCCCTTCGCCAAAAGTCTGGGGATGGATAGCTACTGGCCCGCCTTCATCCTCTCCGCCCTGGCGTTGGCGGACCTGGCGGGGCGGCTGCTCTGCGGGTGGATCGCCAACATGAGGCTGGTGAGGAACCTGCAGCTGCTCACCATGGTGGTCACTCTGCTCGGGGTGATGCTCCTGCTGCTGCCCGTCAGCCACAACTACTGGGCCATCCTGGTCTTCGCCTCGCTCTACGGCTTCCTGTTCGGCTGCGTGGTGGCCATTCACGTCACCTCCATCGTGGACATCGTGTCCCTGGAGGGGTTCGACAGCGGACTGGGGCTCTTCATGCTCTTCCGGAGCATCGGAGGATTCATCGGTCCACCTACTGCAGGTGAGCAGATTTATATCGTCGGGTGAATGAGGGCGACTGTGGGTCAGTGGTTAGCAGGTCTGTCTTTCAATCAGAGGATCGGTGGTTCGATCCCCGGCTCCGCTAGTCCATGTCGATGTGTCCTTGAGCAAGACACTTAACCCTCATTGCTCACCGTTGCTGTGTCTACTGTATAGCATGTAAGTCTCTTTGGATAAAAGCCTCTGATTGAAAGACAGATCTGCTAACTGAGCCACAGTCGCCGTATATTTCATTAACCATTAGAAGGGCTGTCATGTCAGTTCGTGTCCGCCACAGGAAGAATATTAATAACTTTGGTGGCTCAATTGAACACTTTGTTTTGTAATCAAATACCTGCAAAAGTAATCAAGTTACGTTGCACATACAAGGAACGTGACTACAAGGTGCACAACAAACATAGACGTCGGATAAAACAATAAACATGGTAAACATTTAATTGAATATTGACATTCACACTAAGATGGTGAATATGTTAAATATTCTATCCAAGAATAATGAATGGCTTCTGCTTCCCTTTGTACGTTCATACGTTTTGCATGTTTTGAGGGCCTTTATATTTTTAAGTTTTAGTTATCGTCACCAGTTTTTGTCTAAGTTAAAAAATGCAAAACCATCAGTTTTAAATGCATTTTTTATCCATATTATTTTTCTGCTTTTAAGTTTTCCAATGTTCGGCATGTTAGTATTAGCTTTGCTAGCAGCATGCTGCAGGTACCATTTAGCCCAAAACACCACTGTACCGAACTACAGCCTCACAAAGCTGGAAACAAGGCTGTATACCAGAGTCAGGGTTCATACACATGCTGACCACTGGATTTCCAGGACTTTTCCAGGACTTTAAACCAAATTTCGATGACCAAACATTTTAGTCTGGGTGAATAAGTTAAATATTATACATGCTTAACCTTATTAGTGTTTTCTTTGCTCGCAGCACACTGCTGTTAGTATTTAGCTGTGAATGTAAGAACCCCTGGTGTAGTAAAAAGACAACAAACAGTATAAGTATGCCATAATATGATTAATGGAAATTGTCATGATGATGAAATAGTCCCTAGGGATTGAAGAATGGTGTTTTTGGTTGAAATGCGCTCTAAAATATTGTCATAAAACCAGAAAATTCTATACTATGTCTTGAAAATGTTGTGCAACCTGCCATCGTACAGTATGAAAGGAAAATTTCAAAATAAAACTTTGAGATGTTGGATATTCAGTGAAATGGTGTCTCGCTGCAGGTCTCCACACGTCTGAAGGCCGGTCTGTTTACTTCTAACCACTAAGAATCTTCTGCTTCCTGTCTCTGGGCATCTTCTGCTTCCTGTCTCTGGGCATCTTCTGCTTCCTGTCTCTGGGCATCTTCTGCTTCCTGTCTCTGGGCATCTTCTGCTTCCTGTCTCTGGGCATCTTCTGCTTCCTGTCTCTGGGCATCTTCTGCTTCCTGTCTCTGGGCATCTTCTGCTTCCTGTCTCTGGGCATCTTCTGCTTCCTGTCTCTGTGCATCTTCTGCTTCCTGTCTCTCTGCAGGCTGGCTGGTGGACCAGACCAACGACTACAGCGCCGCCTTCTACCTCTCGGGCGTCTGCCTCATTTCATCCACGGTGTTCGTCGCCCTGGTCGACCGCCTGGTCCAGAGGAGAAAGTCTGCGGACGCTAAAGGTCAGGACGACTCAGAGACAGGATGAGTCAAGTGAGACTTTTGTTTTTTTTAGCATTTTAACCGGATTATAAGCCCGAGGTGCCAGAAGGAAGGGGCGTTTGATGGCGTGCCAAATGCCGGGTGGTGTGACCTGTGAGACGGCTCCAAGTCATTATTAACCCATCAGTACCAGCAAAGTCTCGCTGTCAATCAACCAAATCCTGACCCCTGATCCTTCCGTTTGTATAAATACTCCATCATAAATAATGAATACAACTATCAAACCAGCTAAATTTGTTTTTTTTCTAAAGAAATGAGTGCAATATATCCTTATTTGAAGCCAACGAGAGACTTTAAGAGGTTAACAAATGGCTAAATGTGTTTTTCCGTGTCCTTCAACATGCAGAGAGGATTATTTAACTCGGAGTGACTGTTAAGACCTTTAGGTATTTTTGAACCAAAGAAATACTCTAGTGTGGAGTGATGATGTAATTGTGGGTCTTTGCATCAGACTGATCCTGTAACTTGCCTCAGTAAGTCTGAAGCTGTAGATAACTGACGTGGGAACTCAAGCACTCTGCTCTCAAAGGGTGTATTTAATCATGGTGTAGGTTTTTATTACTTTAATGTACACGTGTAGCGTGTCCAATTAAATCGGTTCTTCCTGTGCAATAAAGACTAAAGAGGAAGTTCTAACAGGAAATGACGTTTGAAAACGACTTAAAATGTGGATTTTCTGAATGTTTTTTTTTTTTTTTAAGTACTGTAATACTAGTTCACTAGACGCACCATTTCTAAAAAAAATAAAAAAATATTTTGTATAGCCCAAAATAACAAATTAGCCACAGTGGGCTTTACAAGCTATACACGTACGACATCCCTGTCCCGATCAGGAAATCCAGTGTGTCCATGAAAAAGTGATAAAATGTAGTTTTTAAACTAACAATGAGGATTCCAAAGCATACAGTATTCCTTAAAGGACACAAATGAATGAGACAATAGTTTGATTAAAAGAATAAACATTTATAGATATACTCAGCGTATGCCTGCTTATATTTTGAGTCTTTCTTTTAAAAGCATATTCATTATTTCAAACTCAGTGTAAATGAACCACATGAACACATGAATATAACACATTTACATGACTTTTACTAAACTTTTAGGATTTTATTTTTTTCAAGGACTTTTCCAGGCCTGGAAATAACCATTTTAAAATTCCATCACTTTTCCAGGTTTTCCATGAGCGTATGAACCCTGCATTGCTGCAAGCATGAAATGCATATATTTGTATTTGAAAAGCCTCACAGAGTCATCATTACTTTGTCACAAATGTAAATGTATGCCCTCAGGTAATTCAGTCAAAGAAAGTCAGTATATTTTTAGTAAAGTATGCTGTGAAAGAAGTTATGAGTCATGGAAAGTCGTAAATGTCAGACTAGTAATCCTACTATACTGACCTGTCAGTCAAATGGTACAGAGTCAAACTTTTTTTTTTAAGTCAAAGGTATGTCGTAAAAAGCCAGTTGGTATGTCAAGAAACTAAAATGTTACAGTATAGCATATCAAAAAAGTAGTAAGTCTTCATTTAGGGTTTTATTAAAACAAGTCATAGTACCTTGTGGAAATTTAAAGTCATAGCTATAGCATATCATAAAAATGTGATCTTATAGTATGTCGTAAAAACATCACTAAAGTCATAAAGTGGTGTCACAAATGAGGTTAAGACAAATCTTATACAAATGTTGTATGCCATAAAAATGTCACGTCATAATGAAGTTACATTTCAGCTTAAGCCATTAGAAAGGAAATATATAGGATCATAAAGGTATAAAGGTCCAATATAAGTTGAGATAAAAGTCCCATAGCGTCCCAGAAGTGCTTTTCTACCTCTTGTGATCCACTTTGTCACCACCAGGTGGGGGTGTTGTCTCCCTTTAGTGTATTTGTGATCCACTTTGTCACCACCAGGTGGGGGTGTTGTCTCCCTTTAGTGTATTTGTGATCCACTTTGTCACCACCAGGTGGGGGTGTTGTCTCCCTTTAGTGCATCTTACCCACTTCACACAAACATGAACACACTTAAAGACAAACATGTTTAATACAGTTTTTTTTTTGGATTAGAAAATAACACATTTAAAGTTTAGATAACCGTCATCTACTTGGTCAACAAAACACATTGAAACATTTTATACAACAAATGAATATTAACAAAAGCCTACAATTTAAAAACCTGCTTTGTCAGACTATTTGAAGAAAAAAGGGGAATGTCAAGGCAACTATTTTACACAACAGAAATGAGGCACCAAGGGCATTTTTTTTTATAATAGACGTTGGGAGTCTAGAAATTGAAAAATATACTCAACTTAAAATACAGTATTTCAGGTGTTTTACGTAGCGGCCTATGTGGGGAGGGAGTACTTATTTTGCCACCTGGAAAGCAAAACTTGCACCTTTTTGATTAAACATCCTATAATAATAATAAAAGAAGCCAATTATTCTGTGATTGTGTATCCTCCCCTCACATGTTCACTGAGCAAACAGGTAAAGTCTGTAAGATTTGAGACATTGGGACTGGACCACGAGGAGCATCTACGAGGAGGCCCTCTTCTCCTCGTACGGGGACTCGTAGGCCTCCATGGGCGGACAGGTGCACACCAGGTGCTGGTCCCCGTAGATGTCGTCGATCCTGGAGATGCTCGGCCAGAATTTGTTCTCGGGTCTAATGAAGGGCTGGAAAAAAGGGAGGAGAAATGTCACAAAGTCATTTGATGAGACTTCAATTAAGTGTATGAGAAGTGATGAAATCCAAAAGTCTGAAAGTACGCTGTGGAATTAAAATAACTATTTTAAAAATCAGGAAAATTGTCTGTAGTCTACATAAAAAAAAAAAAAAAGTAACTCAAAGTGTCACATTGAATGTGATTTGTATTTGCCTCTGTTGTGGGCTGGAGGCAGAAATCTTAGACATGGATATTTCAAAATCTGGGCAAACGAAAAAGTGCCTGCATGACCACATTCATGTTAAATACTTTGTGATTATATTGTAGAAGATGAAATTGCTGCAGTTACGGAGGTCATTGTAAGTCAACAGAATGAAACTAAAGTTAGAGTTGCACCGGTCATTGAGGGCATTTCTTAAAAAAAAAAAAAATGAATGAGCCATTCCTATTTAATGAATGAGCCATTCCTATTTCTGGCCACTAGATGGCGATAAAGACCATAACGTCTCTTCTCAAAAACACCATTAGCGCTCCAGAAAAGGTTGTAACCGGGATTGTGTAGCAACATCAGAGGGAGGCGGACACTCACCAAGGGGAAGGCGGCGTGCTCCCTGGAGTAGGGCCTGTCCCAGGTGGAGGAGGAGATGCAGGCCAGAGAGTGAGGCGCCATCTGCAATCACATGAGGAGGAGGAGCTTCGCGTCAGCTGCTGTGAGGCACGTTTCCATCTCGTATGAATAGACTATGAATCGAGAAGTTGCCGTACCTTGAGCGGGTTGATGCGGGAGTCCATCCTTCCCTCCTCGATGTCTGCGATCTCCTGTCGGATGCCGATCAGGGCGTCGCAGTACCGGTCCATCTCTGCCTTGTCCTCCGACTCCGTGGGTTCGATCATGAGGGTACCGGCCACCGGCCACGACATGGTGGGCGCATGGAAACCTGGACACCAGCACGAAAAAGAAGATGTAGATCAGAATCAGCTTCTATTGGTTATAATAAATCAATAAAATCTAATTTTGTTGTGTTTTTGTACAATTCAGGGTTCATACACAAATCTATTGGTCAACATGACCAATAGATTTCCGTAACTTTTCCAGGATTTTTAACCAAATTTCCACGACCAAACATTAAGTGAAATCTGGGTGTGAACATGAAAAAGTGATACAATGTAGTATTTAAACTAACAATGAGGATTCCAAAGCATACATTATTCCTTAAAGGACACAAATGAATGAGAGACAATAGTTTGATTAAAAGAATAAACATTTATAGATATACTCAGCGTATGCCTGCTTATATTTTGAGTCTCTCTTTTAAAAGCATATTCATTATTTCAAACTCAGCGTAAATGAACCACATGAACACATGAATATAACACATTTACATGACTTTTACTAAACTTTGGAGATTTGAATTTTGTCAAGGACTTTTCCAGACCTGGAAATAACCATTTTAAAATTCCATGACTTTTCCAGGTTTTCCATGAGCGTATGAACCCTGATAATTTCTTTTGAAGAAAAATGTAGAATCCTGTATATTCAATGTCTAGAAAAAAAAGGAATCAACGAAGCGCTTCCACCAAATACTGCTGCATATGCAGCATCTTTTGTATTACCGTACAATCACGGAGGAATGCAGTGTATATAATCTAGCGTACCATAATCTTGCAGCCGCTTGGCCACGTCGACAGCTTCGATATTGGCGGTCTTCTTGAACGGCCTCACGTCCAGAATGAACTCGTGGGCTACGAAACCTGCTCAGACCAACAAGAACATCAAGCAGAGAGTCTGAAAATGTGACATACGTTTTTTTTTTTTCTTATTTTGAAATGCAGAGAGTAAATCAACACATAAATAAATAAATAAATGAATGAATGAATGCTTTCCCCTTTGTACCTTTCCTGCCTCTGAAGAGGACCTTATAGTGACCCTCCAGCCTCTTGGCCATGTAGTTGGCATTGAGGATGGCCACCTCTGTAGCGTGAACGAGTCCTTTGGCTCCCATCATCTGAAGACAGAAATGATTATTAGATATTAGCAGAGATAGTGGAAAACTTCCATTGGACAAATTGATGATAATTTGCATTATTTACGTAAAGAACAGTCAGAACAAACTCTTAGTAACATTTCTTCCTGAAACTTGTCAGCCAGGGGACAAAAATGCAGAAAATAAGGTTTAAATGCCTGAAAATGTCAGTTACAGTAAATAATGTATTTACTGCTAAAGATTGAGTCCCATCCAAATATCTTTCCATCCTCCTCTCCGTGCTCTCTGGTATCAACGTTTGTGAAACATGTCAACAACACAAAATGAGTGATCGCCTGCCCCGACCTTGATGTAGGCCCAGGAGATGGGCAGGATGGCGCTGGAGCCCCAGGGGGCGGCGCTGATGGTGCCCAGCGAGCTGCTGGTGTTGACTGCATGCATGGGCACCACAGGGTGGCTCGGCAGGAAGGGGGCGAGGTGGGCCTTCCTGAGGAAGACGAGCGTAGGATGAGGTCACTTCTCCCGAGGAGGGATGCCAAATGTGCATGAACTCTAATATGACTCATTAGCACAGCAGCATTCATGCAACGTATCCAACGAGTCACCACTTAATCTCCAGACTTACACTCCGATCGGCCCCATGCCAGGTCCTCCTCCGCCGTGAGGAATACAGAAGGTTTTGTGCAGGTTGAGGTGAGAAACATCAGAGCCGTAATCTCCAGGACGACACAGACCGACCTGGAAAACAGTCAGACTTTTACTTTTACTCAAATGCCAACATTTAGCTAATGGCAATTTCACCCCAGAAACACTGATCATTTTGCAGGCCAACACGTTGAGTGTAGAGCAGATTAATCAGATCTAAACTAGATCAGGGCATTACCTAGTTTAAGATCTGACTAACCCCAGAACACCAACGAGCGATTGTGGTTACGTTATTTTCATTGTGTTGCTTTTGTCTGAGCTGTGTGGGTCCTTGTGTAGCTTCATGCTGCTCACTGATGTTATGGAAGGTGGGCGTGTCTTTATTGAAGGTGGGCGTGTCTTTATTTGAAGTGGGCGTGTCTTTATTTGAAGGTGGGCGTGTCTTTATTGAAGGCGGGCGTGTCTTTATTGAAGGCGGGCGTGTCTTTATTGAAGGCGGGCGTGTCTTTATTGAAGGCGGGCGTGTCTTTATTGAAGGCGGGCGTGTCTTTATTGAAGGCGGGCATGTCTTTATTGAAGGCGGGCGTGTCTTTATTGAAGGCGGGCGTGTCTTTATTGAAGGCGGGCATGTCTTTATTGAAGGTGGGCGTGTCTTTATTGAAGGCGGGCGTGTCTCTCTGCTCCAATCCCTGGTTGTTTCAACCTTCACGTGTTACGTTAGTGATAGAGGGTGAAAACATTCCGGATGGTTTTCCCATTGAAGGAGACTTTTCCTTCACAGGACAAGGCTCACATGTCCCAGGAACATGTGGACCAGAGAACAAGTTCATAGCTCCATTATTTATGTTTTTATTCAGGTTTTATTGACCATTCCCTAATTTTTCACCTGATTTTTAGCCTTTTTTCAGGGTCCCCCCATGAAACCTGTTTTTAGTTTTATGAGAAGTTCTATAGGGTAAAAGAAAAGAAAAGTACTTCAATTTACCTTGTATTGTTGTATTTTAATATATTTTGATGAGACGTATATTTTATCAGGTACATTATATCAGGTGAAATATACCCAACTTCAGAGTTTGAATTTATAATTCTAATGAAAACAGTAATTTACATTTCATTTGCAGCACGAGTATTAAGGCGACTAGAACGATGACTTATGCAAGACATTTCAGTTAATAACCCAAAACGAATGCAAACATCTTAAGTAACCTCCTCGAGAATCATTTGAATATCTTAAGTGACTCCAGAGTCCTTAATGTGATTTGTTATTCCCGTGACTTAAAAGATAAAGTCAGTGGGGTCTGCAGGTCTGTCAGTGATCTCGAGACATTATCTGGATATCATAGAGAGCGAAGGTTAACTATTTACAGCATGATAACATGCATCCATAAACCTTGATCCCATTCGCCTTCAGTTTCCACGCAGTTTCACTTTCCGCTCTCTTTCTGAATATTTGTACGTCTCAGAACTGAAACTTTACGTTTTCATGTTCCCGCTCTCACCTGGGCGTTCATGTTGGCGCCGTCCAGGTACACCTGGCCTCCGTTCTTGTGAATGAGGTCACACACGTCTCTGATCTGCTCCTCGAACACGCCGAAGGTGGACGGGTAGGTGACCATCATGGCCGCCAGACTCGCCTTGTGTTTATCCACCTGGAAGAGACAACGACATCATTATTGCTAAAAAAAAAATAAAAATAAAAAAAATAAATAAATAAATGCATTACAAAAGTTTGGGGAACCGACCACATTTGACCCGGGACCTCCGAGCTGGGATAAATAAATCACATCAATACCTCTTTGTTATTTGTATTTTTTTAACTTCAATTCAAAGCTGCCTATCTTTTATTATAATAATAATATCTTTTTATTCTTCATGTTTACACCCAGATTTCACTAAATGTTTGGTCATGGAAATTTGGTTTAAAGTCCTGGAAAAGTCCTGGAAAAGTCCTGGAAAAGTCCTGGAAAAGTCAACATGTGTATGAACCCTGTTCTACATCATTCTCCAGCAGCGTTGACCTTCAGGCGTGAAACCGGTGGAATGAAAACGGTCCGGCTCTCACCAGCGCCTTCAGGTGTGCCAGGTCGATGTTGCCGTCCTTGTCCACCTCCACCACCTGGACCTTCATGCCGGCCATCTGAGCGCTCGCCGGGTTGGTGCCGTGGGCCGACTTGGGGATCAGGCAAACCTGGAGGTGGAGGGAGAAACATCAACGGAGCGTAACAAGAATATTTGCCTGGGAGCCAAATTCTCCTTTTATTCAGTGTGCTTAGAAAAAAAGAAAGTTTGACTAATAATATTTCAGTATTTATAGAGATATGACCTCTTTATCCAAGATCAGCTGAACATAACACCTTCAAATTAAGACTACAAGAAATTATTACAATGCATCTCCTTGACCTCCTGCTTTGTACAGAAAAGAGACCTAAAGAAGTCATGAAGTGACATTTTAAAGACAAAATGTACAAAGTTAAAAATTAAGTACTAGATACTGCAGTAGAATATGAAAAAGCATAACTTGATTTTACAAACAGAGCTTCAGGGTCCAGTCTGTGTTGGTGGAGGCTGTCCTCCAGCCACTGATCTGTAACCTGCAAGTCACTAATTGATTTTATACCTTATTAGGGCGACACTTTTGCAACTCACACAGGGTCACTGTAACTTGTGTGTTGGGCAAAACAGACTAAAAAACACTGTGCAACTGTGCACTGTGCAATGTCACTGCAGTTCCCGAAGTGTTAAAATCTCCAAATATGGACCCTTGAAAGCCGATGGCCTGCAGTGGGATCGCAGCGCTTTCAGCCCCTTTGTTTGCACACCGCTGGTAGTTTGGACCT
The DNA here is from genome assembly GCA_023566465.1 of Cottus gobio. NCBI lineage: Eukaryota > Metazoa > Chordata > Actinopteri > Perciformes > Cottidae > Cottus > Cottus gobio. Next base: position 5,425,303 of record CM042218.1, read on the forward strand.
TGACTGTTTCAAGGGCTCAGGCCACTATCTAAGATCTGCTCCTGAGGGATCTTTAAACCCCCCCCAAAAAAAGACGATTTACAGTACAGGAAAAATAGTGTAGTCAGCTATTCTTTAATCTGTGGGGGCGTCTTATCTCGCCTCGAGCCAATCAGCACGTCAGGAAACCAGAATACCTGAAACATGTTAATCGGAGATGTCAAAGTGACCGGTTGTAACCTGGGAGCCGTAAAGCCGTCAGTAATTCCGACTGATAGGGTGGCTTATGTTCTCATGCACTTTATGGACCAGTGTCAGCATTATCAATGTCTGCAGTCTCGGATATCAGAATACGCAATGGCAGTATTGCTTTGCCTTTAGAAGTACTTTAATCTCATTGAAAGACAGGGAAGTTTTATTTTGAATAAAAAGGTTTGTGGACCAACTGAGGCTTCATATGTTTTAATGTCTCTTTCAGGATGCTTTGGCGCCTTTAATCCTCTTTGTGATGCAAATGCTGATGAAGTTCAAGTGATATTTGGGCATTTTGGGAAATATTTGCTTTTTTTGCTTAGCGCCATGTAGCGTCATGTAGCGCCATGTAGAGTCATGTAGCGCCATGTAGCTTCATGTAGCGCCATGTAGAGTCACGTAGCGCCATGTAGAGTCACGTAGCGCCATGTAGAGTCACATAGCGCCATGTAGCGCCATGTAGCGCCATGTAGAGTCACGTAGCGTCATGTAGAGTCACGTAGCGCCATGTAGAGTCACGTAGCGCCATGTAGAGTCACGTAGAGTCATGTAGAGTCACGTAGCGCCATGTAGAGTCACGTAGCGCCATGTAGAGTCATGTAGAGTCACGTAGCGCCATGTAGAGTCACGTAGCGCCATGTAGCGTCACGTAGCGCCATGTAGAGTCATGTAGAGTCATGTAGCGCCATGTAGAGTCACGTAGCGCCATGTAATAATAATAATAATAATACATTTTATTTGGAGGCGCCTTTCAAGTCACCCAAGGTCACCTTACAATAAAAATACAGGATAAAAGATAAAAGCATGAAAGATAGAAACAACATTAAAACAGATCAACATAAAAACAGGTGAAGTGCACAGGATCCAGTTACAAAGAGTATGCCAGTTTGAACAGGTGAGTTTTGAGTTGAGACTTGAATGATGTGATGGAGTCTGACTGTCTTGAGTCAGAGTCACGTAGCGCCATGTAGAGTCACGTAGCGCCATGTAGCGTCACGTAGCGCCATGTAGAGTCATGTAGAGTCACGTAGAGTCATATTTAAGACGGACAAGTATCCATCTTAGGAGTATACGCACACATCCGATCCAAAGCTGCTTAGCCGAACATCTTCTGATGAAGAGCAGTGTCGCTTAAGATGTCACTTAAGTGTGATAAATAAGTGGACATGGGAGCCCTGCAGTGTGCGAGCTACGCATGGGTTTAATTCAGTGTTATGCATCCTCTCATCAACCCTTGCCAAGGAAGGAAATAAGTGTATTTCCCAAAATGTCAAACTATTCATTGAAGTACATTTTTCTCTAGTGGTCTCTGCATGGGGCTTTGCTGCGAACATTCCTCTGTATCGTGTGTTTGCAGTGCAGATGATCTGGAAACGAATCATTCCACTTGTGTTTGCGAAGATAAAAGCCTCAAACTGTCATTAAACCCTATTAACTCTAATCAGGCACCACACTTACAGTTCTCCCGCTCTCTCCCTTTGAGTTCAGGTAGGCTTTGATGGCTGCCAGGCCGGCGTATTCTCCCTGAGCACCACTGGAAGACAAGACAAACACACTATGGTCATGTACCACACACACACACACACAAGCTTGCTGCATGAAAACGGTTCATAAACCCTCTGCTGCTGATAAAGTGCTGATAGAAAGCCTTTGACTACTGGATACCGACTAAAGTCTGAAACCAATTCCAAAGTCCCAGACAAAGGGAAACTCTTGGTTTTTCTGGCTTCTACTTTTCTACCCTCAGAGTTCTGGTAACCATTAAATCTCTATTCTATCAAATTATGACAACAGGATGTGCAAATATTGAGCAAACATAATCATGCATCAATAAAAACGATGTGCTGGAGGTTTGAAGGATAGGAGAAAAGAGGACGACCGTCTATTTTTAACTCATTAGTCTCATGGACGTTATTCCGAGTGACTTTAGGGCAGGGGTGTCAAACTCATTTTCACCGCGGGCCACTTCAGCATCATGGTCGCCCTCAAAGGGCCGGTTGTAACTGTAACACTGTATCAATTTAACTACTACCGAACACATTGTTAAATAACTGTCTTTGTATTGTTTATTCAAGTGTAACAATATTGTACATTATATATATATATATATATATATATATATATATATATATATATCATTTCTACCTGAATTGTTTGAGCCGGGACTTTGCTTTGGTCAAGTGACTTAAACGCAACTGAACTAGCTAGGGTTAAAGTGTACTTCTGTAATCCAACTGTACTTGGGACTAGGCTCTAGTTTTACTTTCTACTTTAGAGGTAAACAGATCCTGTCCTTGTTCACTTTTGGCAAAAAGCAGCTGTTCTTGTGAAACTCTCACCTCACTGATTAAAGGGAAAGCCTGCTATTGTCCTGAGCCAGAGCACTCTCGATTGGAGCCCATCTCACTAACGACCTGGGGCGTAGTCAACTCAGCTGTAGATAATTATCGCTATCACCGGTATAGAAGCAGGTGTGGGTTTGAAGCGTCAGCTGTAGCGTCAGTGAAGACTCGGAGGATAAAGACAAAGGAGTCTTTCGTTGGAGTGAAGACTCGGAGGATAAAGACAAAGGAGTCTTTCGTTGGAGTGAAGACTCGGAGGATAAAGACAAAGGAGTCTTTCGTTGGAGTCTTCGGGGGCGGCTGAGCATTAACACTTCTCTGTGAAAATGTGCTTCCCGCCCATTCCCGTGTACATATCAACTCGTAGATACTTTAGACCTCGGACCCGTTCTTACTTGCATCAAAATCCTTCCGCATGGATTTATCCCTCACGCTCCACACAAACCCAACACCTCGTCACAGGAGGCCTCTGGAACTGCCAGTCAGCTAACCGCAAGGCAGACTTCATCTCTGGCTTTGCTATCAAGCAATCTCTGGACTTCCTGGCTCTCACTGAGACCTGGATCACCCCAGACAACACATCTACCCCTGCTGCTCTCTCGTCTGCCTTCTCCTTCAGCCACACACCTAGGCCCACTGGCCGGGGTGGTGGTACAGGTCTACTCATCTCCCCCAAATGGAGTTTTTCTCTCTACCCGCTTCCATTGCCTACACCACTGTCTTTTGAGCTTCATGCTGTGACGGTTACCCATCCGGTTCAACTGAACATTGTTGTTCTCTACCGTCCACCTGGTTCCCTGGGAGATTTCTTGGAAGAATTAGACGTCCTCCTATCAAGTTTCCCAGAAAACGGCCCCCCTCTCATTCTTCTAGGTGACTTCAACATCCAGACCGAGAAGTCATCTGACCTGGTGCTCCTACTGTCGTCCTTTGCTCTCTCACTCAGTCCTTCACCTCCGACTCACAAAGCTGGAAATCATCTTGACTATATTTTCACCAGAAACTGCTCAACATCCAACCTCACTGTAACTCCACTTCACGTCTCCGACCACTTCTTTATCTCCTACTCTCTCCCACTCTTGGGAACTGACAACCCTCCCACAGCAACAGACTCTGCACCTGTGCGTCGCAACATTCGCTCCCTCTCTCCCTCCTCTCTGGCCTCGTCTGTTCTGTCAGCCCTTCCTTCAACTGACTCTTTCTCACTCATGCATCCGAACTCTGCCACGGACACTCTCCTCTTTACTCTGTCCTCCTCTCTTGATTCTCTCTGTCCTCTTACGACACGTAAGGTCTTCAACTCCCCTCCAGCTCCGTGGTTGTCAGACCCGGTCCGTGTCCAGAGAGCCACTTTGCGAGCATCAGAAAGGAAATGGCGAAAATCCAAACACGCAGACGACCTGCACGCCTATCACTCTCTTCTCGCCTCCTTCTCTGCCTCTATCTCTGCAGCCAAAAGCCTGTTCTACCAATCCAGAATTGAATCTTCTTTCTTTAACCCCAAAAAACTCTTCTCCATTTTTCCAACCTCCTTGACCCCCCCTCTCCTCCTCCTCCCTCCACCGAACCACTTTGTCGACTACTTTACAAAAAAGATAGATGACATTCGCTCCTCATTTACTGATCCCCCTCCCATAACTACATCTCCACTAACCCTATCCGCCTCCCCTTCGCTTTCCACTTTCACCCCCCTGTCTCCCGATCAAGTTCTTACCTTGGTAACCTCTGCCCGCCCAACCACCTGCCCCCTTGACCCCATCCCATCTCACATCCTCCAGTCTATTGCTCCTGACCTTCTTCCCTTTCTCACCCATCTTATTAACACCTCCCTCTCAACTGGTTGTTTCCCTAACTCTCTGAAGGAGGCAAGAGTTAACCCCCTCCTGAAGAAACCCACTCTCAACCCGTCAGAAGTCAACAACTACAGACCTGTCTCTCTCCTTCCCTTTCTTTACAAAACCCTGGAGCGAGCTATCTTCAATCAAGTCTCCTCCTTCCTCCATCAGAACAACCTTCTGGACCCTCACCAGTCTGGATTCAAGGCAGGCCACTCAACAGAGACTGCCCTCCTTGCTGTCTCTGAGCAGCTTCACACTGCGAGAGAAGCCTCTCTCTCCTCTGTCCTTATCCTTCTGGACCTTTCTGCTGCCTTTGACACAGTGAACCACCAGATCCTCATCTCCTCCCTCCAGGACCTGGGTATCTCAGGCACTGCGCTCTCCCTCCTCTCATCCTACCTCAGCGATCGGACTTAACGGGTAACCTGGAGAGGATCTGTGTCTGACCCTTGTCCTCTCACTACTGGGGTCCCTCAAGGCTCGGTCCTCGGTCCTCTCCTCTTCTCCCTGTACACCAACTCTCTTGGCTCAGTCATTCGCTCGCATGGCTTTTCCTACCATAGCTATGCTGACGACACCCAACTGATCCTCTCGTTTCCCAAATCGGAAACACAGGTAGCAGCACGAATCTCTGCCTGTCTGACTGACATTTCACAATGGATGTCCGCACATCACTTGAAGATTAACCCTGACAAGACGGAATTACTTCTCCTTCCAGGCAAAGTCTCCCCCACTCACAACCTGACGATTACTTTCAACAACTCAGTCTTGGCCCCGACCCCGACTGCCAGGAACCTCGGTGTGACCCTGGACAGTCAACTCTTCCTGACTGCCAACATTACCGCAACAACTCGTTCCTGCAGATTCATGCTGCACAACATCAGGAGAATACGTCCACTTCTCACCCAGAAGGCAGCACAGGTTCTCGTCCAGGCTCTGGTCATCTCGCGTCTAGACTATTGTAACTCCCTCCTGGCGGGTCTACCTGCTGGTGCCATCCGACCTTTGCAGCTCATCCAGAATGCTGCAGCTCGACTGGTCTTTAACCTCCCGAAATTCACCCACACTACTCCGCGACCTTCACTGGTTACCGGTGGCCACCCGCATCCGCTTCAAAACACTTGTACTGGCGTACCGTGCTACGAACAGATCTGGTCCAGTCTACATCCAGGACATGGTAAAACCTTACACCCCAACTCGTGCGCTCCGCTCGGCTTCTGCCAATCGCCTTGTAGCTCCGTCACTGAGAGCTAAACACTCCACAAAGTCTCGACTGTTCTCTGTCCTGGCTCCTCGATGGTGGAATGAGCTCCCCATTGACATCAGGACAGCAGAAAGTCTCTACATCTTCCGTCGCAAACTAAAAACATGTCTTTTCCGACTATACCTTGAATAAAGGATGTAGCACTATAGTAGCACTGAAATGGCTCTTACTGATAGCACTTTGTAGTCGAACCTTTGACGAAATTGTACCTTCTTGATTCTTGTTGTTCTGATTCTTGTTTGTAACCGTAGAATGCACTTATTGTAAGTCGCTTTGGATAAAAGCGTCAGCTAAATGACATGTAATGTGTGTGTGTGTATATATATATATATATATATATATAAACCCACATTACTCTATCAAAGATCAAACTTAAAACAGAAGAAAACAACAAAGACAAAGATCCAACAATCGTTGTTGTATTAACTTTGTTCAAAGCTTTTTTTGTCACAGTTGAGAAGGACATAACTAGCCAATAAGAACATGCATGTGGTCTGGGGCAGTGGTTCTACTGGTCTGGCTGCACCATCACCCCTGAATGAACCGAGATCCAAAGCAAGGAACATGCTCAACTTCTCAAATGGATATAATGAAAAGATGGTGCAGTTTGAGCCTGAAATGGTACAGAATCTCACATGCCAACACAAAAAAACTAGTTTGAAATATTCCCTTTTACACTCAATTAAAAACCCCAAAGTGCATCTTAAGGACACAAAGTAATACCTCACACATAATCATTTTATAACTTCAGCCTTTTTTAAACAGACTCAGCAGTGCTTTCATGCACAAACATAAAAAAAAGGTCGGGAATGAAGTGAACTATCACAAATAGTGCGTGTGTAAACTCATGCAAGCAAAGTGTGTTGTGAATGCAGCACTGAGGAGTGTGATTAGACCCCACTCTGCTGCATTCAAAATTCCCTTCAAAATAAAATCACAGGATTTTTATATTGCCCATGCAAAGGTCCGCAACCCACTGAAAACGAGTCCGCGACGAACCGGAAACGGATCCGCGACAGACTGAAAACGGGTCCACGGTGGTGATCATGCCTTCCAAGCCGTCGCGGGCCACATAAAATGACGTGGCGGGCCTTGAGTTTGACACGTGCTTTAGGGGTTCAAACCATTAATAAAAAGGAGTGTTTCCACAGGAAATGCTTTAAATGTGTTAAATAATGCAGCTGAACAAATGGAAATGTTTCAGAGCTGGTCATCAGGGACTAATGCTTGATGGTGGTGGGCTGGCATGTGCAGGTATACCTGTTTGGCTGGAAGGAGATACGGTCGTAGCCCGTCACTTCACAGAGGTCCTTCTCCAGCTGCCGAAAGAGAATCTGGTATCCGTCGGCCTGGTCCAGCGGCACGAAGGGGTGGATGTTGGCAAACTCCCTCCAGGTGATTGGCTAAAGAGGAGAGCGGAGCAACTTCTGGTTAAGCTTGCAAGTGAATATCCACAGAAGAAGGATGATATTTCCATGAGATGCACAGATGATGAAGTGGCTTTCTGGAATGACTCACCATGAGCTCTGAGGAGCTGTTGAGCTTCATGGTGCAGGAGCCCTAAAGAGGGAAACCATCATCTTTAACCATCACGTAACTTCAACTTGTGAATTTTAACTGTTTGCTAATCTGATTGACTCAGTGAATCGGCTCGTACTAACCAGTGGTATCATGCTGTGCACCAGGGAAATGTCTTTGTTCTCCAGGCGCTTCATGTAGCGCACAATGTTGGTCTCGGAGTGATGACTAATGATTAACCAGGAAGACAGAATTAGGATCAGCCGATTGCATATTGAGCCCAGTTGAGTGAGGGAAAGAAGGTCAAATGTCCTACTGCTGTGCTCAGTAAGCAGACTACATATACATTGTATAGCACAATGATCATGTCAAAGATTAAATGGAGGACTTATAATACATTGATAGCAGATATATATATTTTTTAAATGGCACTAATAAAGACAGTAGCTCATGTTGCTACTGAGGCCAATTTCTACTGTAGACATAATTTTTTACAATGCTTCCAATGTTACACACAAAATGATTATTATTATTGCTTTTTACAGTAACATCCTTTGCTCAAAATAATAAATTAGGCCAGATATGAATGGATTGCCAGGACAGCAGGGATTCCTATCAGAGAATTGGTAGTGAAAGGTCTGAGCACTGCGTTTGACACCAGACAATCAATATGGAAAATCTGATATGCATTGCCCAACATGTCATAAAGACATAAAAGACTTATCATGTTTGTCCAATTGGTTTTCATTGGTATAGTGTTCCATTATGTGAGAATACCAACCTGTTAAAGACCTGGTGCATCAGGTACTTGCTCGTCCTCTTAAAAGGACTTCCCATGATGCCTTTCACTCGCTCACCCATCTTCTCAGCGATCAGCTCCTACAAATTGATAAAAAAAAACTGCTTATAAATAAAAATCACTATGAAACCCAGAAGCACAGATACAGAAGAAACTGATAACTACTTTTAAGTAACAGATGAAATATGAACGAGTGAATAACAAAAATCAACGTACTGCTGAAGATTCACAACCAAAGACCCAGAGCAGGTCGTCCAAGTCCCTCTCAGTCACCATCTCATCCAGAGAGACACCCAACTGTTGGCAGAGAGCGTTAAAGACACATTTTTACATTTTTAAACAGCTCTGATCTTATATTGGATATTCATCTGGCATTGAGTGATAACCAAGGAGTAGGCAATCCAATTTATCTATACTATATATTATTATAGATTAGGTCCACCAAATGGAATAGCTTGAGGTCTGAACTTGAATATGATTTAGACCAAGCATAAAAATCATTGAAAAACCTATTTATCTAGAAATCATCAGTACTTCACATACCCAATATAGATATTTCACAAAGCTCAAGACTTCATTTTTGGGGTTTGTAATAATTGACCTAAAACCTTTCTTTAGTTTATGTATGTTGTTGAATGGTTCCTGGCTCTGATTGAAAGACAGACCTGCTAATCACTGACCCTCTGATTGAAAGACAGACCTGCTAACCACTGATCCTCTGATTGAAAGACAGACCTGCTAACCACTGATCCTCTGATTGAAAGACAGACCTGCTAACCACTGACCCTCTGATTGAAAGACAGACCTGCTAACCACTGATCCTCTGATTGAAAGACAGACCTGCTAACCACTGATCCTCTGATTGAAAGACAGACCTGCTAACCGCTGATCCTCTGATTGAAAGACAGACCTGCTAACCACTGACCCACGGTCGCCCCCACACAGTCGTGTCATCATGTTGCAGTTTGTGGTGACGTTTCATATAGTTGTGTTAATTTGAAAACACCCTGTATTGCTCATCATTTCTGTCCGAAAGGTTCCCCCTGATGACTATGATCCACCCGTGCAATGCTTCCTAAGGAGACGCTGTCCTCACCACTTCCTCGGTGTAAACCCTCAGGTTTATCTGCCTCTGCACGGCTCTTTCTAGGATGTCTTTGGCTGCCACGCTGCAGTTGATCTTGAGAGTGTCGAAGAACATCTCACTGTGCAGACGGTGTCCGGCTCTCTTCAGACCTGAAACAGTACATGTACATGATGTCTCCAGATGCATAAATAACTGAATACATGTTTATTTATTTATAATGCAAGTAAGAACTGGGTAATGAAATGGGAAACAAAAAAATATGTTTTTGTTTTCCCCCCACAAGACATGACGTAGCAATGACATATTGCTCTGTCCAGACCCTTCATTGGATCATTAGTCCATTGTGCGTTTGACTTAGTCAATAATTCAATATTATACATCTCACCACAAAGTAATGGCTTTATAAATATCAAATATCACGTGTTAAATACAAGGAGGGCACTGCACTATGTGTCCAGAATATTATCCTGGTGTCGCAGTAATAAAAGCTTGATTTCAAGCTAAAAACACAACCCAAATGTACCTTCAGCGAGGATCAAAGCAGCATTGTGTGTCCTCTCAGCGATGTGTTTGAGTCCCTGAGGACCATGATACAGCGCAAACATAGCAGCCATGTTGGCCAGCAGTGCCTAAGAGTCAGAGGTTGAACAAAAGAGATGTTTTATGTTTTTAAAAATGCACAATCACCCAAATCGTGATTAACATAAATTCTGAAATGATAGGAATGTGCAAAATCCTTGTTGTACCTGTGCAGTGCAGATGTTGCTGGTTGCTTTGTCTCTGCGGATGTGCTGCTCTCTGGTCTGCAAAGCGAGCCGATAAACCTCCTTACCGGCTGCATCCCTGAAATGCAAATGGTTGGACCCGAAATGTTGGTTTGAAACTTTTTTTTTTCTTCTTCAATTCAAATGAATTCAAAGGAAACAAAATCTTAGTTCCTCAATATTGTGACCGACGAGCGCCTCACCTGGTCACTCCGACCATCCTGCCTGGCATCATCCGGACCAGGTTGTCTTTGACGGCGAAGAAGGCGGCATGGGGGCCACCGTAGCAGAGAGGAACCCCAAACCTCTGGGAGCTGCCCAGGGCGATGTCCACGGCAAACTCCCCGGGAGGACGCAGCACACAGAGGGCCAACAGATCGGTGGCACAGCAAGCCAGAGCCTGGACAGGGAGGGACCCAGGTACAGCCAAGTCAATGGACATAATCACTTAAAAAGCATCTATCCTGACTAATTTGAAGCAGGTGGTTTATAATATAAGGCTGCACAAAGCCAGGTCTTCAATGTAAATATACTACGGTGTCATCAGCATAGAACTTTCAATCGGAGCTGCTGTAAAAAGGGGGAATCTAGGTGTACTGCATCACTAATGAGAATTAAATTCAGATATGGACAAAGACAAAGTTGCAAATCTAAGATTGGGTGCCTTTCTTTTGATATAAAGTAATCACAGACTTGCTGAGTCGCCTGAAAGCGGGTTTGTTTACTTGGTCAAAGCTGCCTTACCCCTGCCTTGTGCGCCCGGTCCACCAGGGCTGTGAAGTCTTCCACCCTGCCATCAGTGTCTGGATACTGGAAGAGCACGCCGCTCACATCTTTCCCACTGAAGTCCATCTCATGAGGAAGATTCAGCACTGTCTTCACCCCGATATAGCTGCAATATGACAGTGAAAAATACCATAAAAGATTGTTTTACTAAAGAGTAGCTCAATGGTTATCAATGCAACGGTTTTGTTTTTGATTTCTTCATATAGCGCTCGTACGTTGAGCGATTGTAATACATACTTGGCTCTGGTCTGCACCACAGCAATGGTCTGGGGATGGCAGCGCGGGTCAATGTAGAAGGTTCTTTTTTTGTTCTGTCTGTGAGGAGTAAAAACAAATAGCTGGTCACTCACACACACACACATATATATATATATATAAATATATATCTCGTTTATGTATTGAAAATGCAGGAGTTTCTTCTTGTGGCCAAGATGCATTTATTCCTGAAGCGTGACAGTTATTAAATTCATTTGATTTGATTCCACTGCAGAGCCCAATAGGAAGAAGTAAAGATTGCTTTCCAGGTCTTGTTTCTGTGGTCAGCTTGTTACCTGTGGCAAAGCTGCATGGCCTCAGCAGCAGCCGTGGCCTCGTCCAGCAGGGAGGCGTTGGCCACAGGCATCCCGGTGATGTCGCAGATCATGGTCTGGTAGTTGAGGAGCGACTCCAGGCGACCCTGAGAGACCTCGGGCTGGTAGGGCGTGTACTGAGTCACCCTGGGGAGAAGACGGACATGAGACAACAGCGCAAGGACAAAACCCGGGAACCCCAAGGAGAAAACGTGGGCATGGATGGTAGATTTGGATTTGCATGAAAGAATTTGTACATAGCAAGAGAGAAAGAAGAATTTCATCAGATCTCAGGAGTCACAAGGCTTCCCATTAAGGGCACCGGATACGCGTTAAATAAGTAACTACACTTTAGGAATAAACATTATTAGATTTCCGTACTGAGAGGCAACAAGGTTTCTCTTAAGAGGGGGGGGTCACCTGAAGTCACTCACCAGCCTGAATTCTCCAGGAGGTTACGCTGGATGGGCGGCGGCACGAAGCAGTTGTAGTAGCCCATGCCGATGTAGGACCTCCATACTTTGTTTTTGGATGCGATCTCCTGTAGAGTGTCCAGAACCTCATTCTCACCTGTAAAACGTGTCATTGGTTTTGCTTTATTGAGCGTGTCACTCAAAGAAAGAGATTTTTTGGGGGGCTTAAAGTAATTAAGTAACTTCCAGACGCATCTCTTAAAATTCACTGAATAAAAAAATAAAACAGACATTCCCCTTAATGTCTTAACTTGATGTCTTAAGTGTTTCTCAATGGAATATACAGCAACTTATCTCATCACAATATACTGTATGTTGTAATATAAATCATAAAACAATACACTTTATCCATATGACCCAAATGTAATATGGATGCATGTGAGCAAAACCACAAATACAAATTATTCAATGTAATTAGAAACGTCTGTTTCAGTAGGATGGCATCAGTAACCCTCCTACTGAACCTGAAATAGTTTTTCAAAGTAGAACTTTAGAAGAAGAGTATATAATGTCAACAAAATATCACATGCAAAAAAAATAAGTTGTATATGCCATTGTTTTCTCATCCCAAGTTTAACTGTAACAGTTTCCCCCATCTCAGACTAGACCCATTGTTTCTTTCCCGTTGGTTATTTAGCCTCATTCGGTGCTGTGAGGAACCAATGAACAACCAGCCTCAGAGATTCCTCTGGCCTTCCTGGCTGCCTAGCAACTCCGAGGAATGGACAATACCCGCCTGAACCGAGAGCCCCAACTACTCCTGTTTTTAGAGAAGAAAGACCCGTCAGAGTCTTTGGAGCCGGTATACAAGTGGATATTTACAGCTTCTTCTAAACGGTGCATATTCTCAGTCTGGAGGTGGGGAAATCGGCTAAATTCAGTATAATAAATAAATAAATGTGTTTTTAAAAGGATCCTCAGCAGGTTCAGGGTGAGCTGTTAGTGTGTGCGGGTTTGTTTCAGTGAAGTGGACTGCTTTCCCATGCTCCTGGGCTTCTACAGGGCAGCAAAAAACAGCCTGATTCAGAAGCATCCAGGTCTATTGTTGGGGAGAGAATCCCTTGCTGGCTTTTGTAAACCAAAGCCCTCCAAAAGCTGAACCAGCAGAAAAACTAGCGCTGCCTCCAGTTTGCTCCTTCAGCATGGCTTGTTGCATTACGAGACCTGACAGACTCAGCGAAGGGCCCGGTACACGGCGGGACAATGATGACGAGGAGCTGTGGGAAACCTCACGATAGCTGATGGTTTGAGTCAGATGTTGGGTTTTCCTGGTGTTAAAGCAGTCATAAATCATTGTCAAATCGATGATGCAAGTATATGGCTGCAGAGTTATGCAATAGTCGTGTCAGCGTTTATGTATCGCGCACAATCGCACAAGGTGTCTCAGCACAGCTCACGTTATACTTTGTAAAAAAAAAAAAGTCTATGCTAGGGTTGTGGTATAACTGATAGTTTATGGATTTGAGGTGGTGCTGGATCGTGACACGTATTGAGATGGAACATCCGATGTGGATGTTCCATCTCAATACATCAATATAAAATTAATCTGTAGCCATTTTGAACATTGAGTAATCATTTCAGTTATTTGTAATCAATACATTGGACAGACATTTTCAAAGAATTGAGAAAACATTGAGCAGATTAACCGATAATGAAAGTAAGGGTTATTTGCAGCACTTATTATATTTTACTAAATTCTGCTAATTGCAAGCAAACTGGGATTAAAAAGATGCACATTTTGTTTTGTACATTAAGCCTTTGTTTTACATATTTTAAGAGTTTAAGTTGCATGACACCTTTTCAGAGCAAAATATAAACAATTGGCCATATTTTACCCAATATTTGATTTTTGTTCCTTATCTTATTTATATTATTGAAAGTCAATTTGATTGTTTTTAATGAAATATTGCATTTATTTGGAATATCAATATATATAAATAAATACAAGACAATATTGTTCTTAATATTGCTGAGAGGATGATTTCATCTATGCTCCCCACCCCCATTGTTTCCTTTAATTTTGCACATCTTCATACATAACAGCCCCAGTTCAATAAATTAACATAAGCCTCCCTCTAAGCAGATAATTGTATTATGCAGTCATCTTTTATTCTAAACTGCTGCTGTTTACATCTGCTACTAAAGCCAATTTACTTTAAATCACTGCCTAATCTCTTCCACTGTTTACTGGGAATCCCTTGTGATAAAACCACTCATCTCCTCAGCCTCTAGCTTGTGTGCTTGTTGATTTTCTCCAGAATAAATAAACCAAAAACAAGCTTGATCACCGGGAAGACACACACACACACACACACACACACACACACACACACACACACACACCTTATTAGGAAGCCCCTCGGCTGTGATGTAATGTGGACGCTGTAACCAGATTGAACTGGACTCGGGGACCGGAGCTCAGGGCTAAACTTTACACTCCAGTTGCCATCCTATGAGCGTCGGCTTCCCCAACAGGAAATTGGTGCCGCTCGCCGAGTTTCGCAAAAACAACTCCAAATATGTTCAGAGGAAGACTTCACAGGGGAGCGCGCGCCACGGACGCACAATGGAGCGGCAGCCTCCATTCCAAGCCCCTCACTTGGCTCCATTCAGAGAATCCTCCCAGTGCACAAGAACTGGAAACCAGTGCGATAAACAGCGATTTTGTGCACGTTTTATCAAGCTGATATTTAGCTTTTTAAAACCGGTATTTTTCCGCACAGTTGCGTCGAGGATGATGCTGCAGCCTTTCGCCACTATAATGCCACATACATGTGTGTTTATATCAATAATTCATATATTTTTTAAAATGAAGGTAAACTTACAGAGGGGGTCATCCATTCTCATACTCCGCTGCATTCGGATGGAGGACGGAACTGTGTTTTCGATCAACTGGTCGAGAGACTGTGGGGAGGGTGGAAGGGGACACATACATGTAAAAAAAGCGTGCAAACATGGCTGTTATGCTGAATACAGTCAATGTGGTGCTCAAAGTAGGAGCGCGCATGTTGGGGTAAAGGAAAGCGGGGTTTTGCGCCCTATTCGGTGGCTAGAGAAGCTTACCTCGACTCCCAGAGCATCCAGCATTTCCCTCTTCTCCCTCTCACCTGGACCAATGTGCCTCTCCGCGAAATCATCATGCCTGGGTAATATTCTCTCGATCTGCCTGGAGGAGGAGGCGGCTGCAGACGTCCGCAGACCCCGGGCTGCCGCCAGGAAGGATGCGCCGCCGCCTCGGACCCTGCGCTGAAGTTTCCAAACCACGCGGCTCTTGTCACTCAGATGCCTGCATGGTGCGCCGGGACTCACCGACTTGGCCAAGAAAATCCCCCAGGACTTGGCGCAGCTCTGCATCTCTAAATCACTTCGCGAGACAAGTGTGCAGAAACTGGAGAAGCCTCTTCTTCCTTTCTTTCTTCCTCCCCTCGCTCGGCAGAGTTTTCCCCACCACTGAGGCTGATGCGATCCCTGCAGGAGACTCTGCCAACTCCGGCGAAACTGCAGAGTTTATACAACTGCACCGTTGCACAAGCGCGGACCAATCAGAGCGGAGGGGCCGCGTGACGTAGTGACGAGCCCCGGTCTAACAGCTGCTGAACAAGAAGAGGAGAAGGTTTTGATGCAGATCATATTTCATG
Source organism: Cottus gobio (assembly GCA_023566465.1). Taxonomy (NCBI): domain Eukaryota; kingdom Metazoa; phylum Chordata; class Actinopteri; order Perciformes; family Cottidae; genus Cottus; species Cottus gobio. The sequence continues at coordinate 5,440,612 of CM042218.1, forward strand.
AGCAGGATGTTATTGCTAAGTCTTTGGTGGGTCTTTGGTGTGTGTGTGTGTGTGTGTGTGTGTGTGTGTGTGTGTGTGTGTGTGTGTGTGTGTGTGTGTGTGTGTGTGTGTGTGTGTGTGTGTGTGTGTGTGTGTGTGTGTGAAATGATCAGCAAGTTCTCCAGAAACGCCCTCAAAGGAGACCAGCCACTTGTAAACGTATCAATTATAAAACATGAAAGTCTAAAAGCAGGTTTAGAGGGTGAACACATTAATATTGAATCATTTAAGCCACCACTGAGGCATGTGTCCAAACATTGAAAGGTGAAGAGGGAACACTAATGCATCAACAGCTGCGCTGAAGGAACAAGCAAACTCCACTTATTGTGTTAACCCTCTTGTTACCTTCAAATGTACTAACATCTGTTACCCTTGGGGTCAATTTGACCCCAGCAACTTAAACCTTCAGAGAATTATTAGAGTTAATATTGTTTCCCAAGTTTGAGTGTCAGGTACTTTAAGTTTGTTTGTTGACTACCTAAATAGCCCTTTAAAGAGAAAAGAGAGCAGAAAGAGAGCACACAGAAAAACCAAGAAGACTGCTGTGCAAGCTTTTATAAGTTTGCTCCACTCGTCATGTTGTGTGGACTATCAATGTCTTCACGGGAACCGTAAGTTCCCGCCCCCACCTTTTGCAGCTGGGATCGAGTCTGAGCAAATCAAGACTGGTTCTCGCAAGACGGGGTGGGAACGTGACAGCAGACAGGTGTCGGTGCTTGAATTCAGCAACAATGTTGCAACCTTGTGCGGGAACAGGCAGAGGCATAAAAACCTGCACGCGCACACACACACACACACACACACACACACACACACACACACACACACACACACACACACACACACCACAAGGGTTATGTAAGGTTAGGGCCCTAAAACTTTCTGAAGATTATATAATTGTTTGTCATAGTGACCTCAATATGATCCAAAACCACCAGAACCAATGTGTGTAACATGTTGATATTTCTTTTATGTTTTACACAGTGAAAAACAGCTTTGGGGTCAAATTGACCCCGAAGAACACCGATGCATACAAAGTTGTGTACAGGAAATTGAAAACATATCTTCTTGTTCATTTTATGTTTACCCAGTTGTCCCCAATACATTAGGAAAGGTCATGAAATATGAAGCAAAAAAAAAATGATGTCAATAATTTATTTAGAGACGTTAAACATTGAATGGGGTCAAATTGAACCCAAAGGTAATGGGAGGGTTAAATTAAACTAGAAAAATATAGTTTCTAGAAGATGTGGCCAAATTAAAAGCCAAGTCAAGACCGGATTTCTCTGTGACTGTGACTGTGGATTCCTTAAATTAAATAACTGCTTAATTCAATTCAATGTATTAAACATTCATGGTGAGGTGAGACACTGGATCAAAAGGCGATGGGCTACAGAGACACAATGTAAACATGCTATTAGATTTATAATCCTTCAGTTTGAGTGCAGAAGAGAAGGGCATGCTGGGAATCAGAAATATCTCAACAACTTTAAATGGATAGCTATATAAATTGTGAACATAAATTCTTGGCAACCAGAGGATGAAACACAACGTTGGTGACCACCATGAGGTTCGACTCCCTAATAGGTCAACATTGTAATCCAGTTGTACTTTGTGTTTATTGCTTTTTTCTCCCATCTAATTAAACTGCCTTCAGGAAAACCAGCACAAACTGTTATTAATTCAGTCGTATAAGTAATTGTGCAATGTTAGTATTTCGTCACTAACCCGGGACACTGAATGAATCGATGACTCAAAGCTGCAAAAAAAACTAAAACAAAGTCGAGTCACTCTTTCTCCTTCAGAATTGGCAGCCGCTGCCTGAACGGTGTCTCCTCGCTGCCAGTAAAGTGCTAATTTACAGACGGCAATTACTGTCGCAGCTGCCTGTAAACACCAGTCGGGCACTGGGATGGCAACAAAAACCAGTTTACACTTGAAGAACATCACACACGTTTCTCCAGAAATCAGAGTGCACACACACACCATACGGGCGTTTTGACTCGTTTATGTTGAATCAGTTCTTCAGCATGTGTCACAAAAATATATGTAATTTAATAATACACTTTATTTTTTAATGCACTTTTCAAAACAATGTTTAATTTACTTTGCCTGACTGGTCAGACCTGCTTATACCGTTTCATGAATGCAGATCAAAACATCCTATTGGACCCGTTTCTCTTCAAGATCGGGTCAAATGAGGTCAGACTTCTCCATTTGGCTGAAATTACAATTATGCGCCCCGAATGCCCCCAGATGGGGGGCTCTGGGTTTGATCCTCTGAAACTGATTATACCAATATACCACTAGCACATATATGGCCTTATTATCTATCTTCACAAGGGTTTTCTGTATATTATAGCTATTTCAAATGTTTCAAATAGACCTTGTGAATGAGGAGATAATCAGGATTTAGTATGAAAAAAAACATTCGCAATTTTGGCTGAAAAATGGTTGGACGAATGAGGTTAAGAGTGTGCTGAGCGTGTGCGTTTGTGAGAAAGTCAAACACACAATGCAACAACAGAGTCAAACACAATGCAACAACAGAGTCAATCAGTTGCCGTGTGATTTGGTTTCTACAGTTTCTCAAATATGGACCGATTAAAAGCCTCTGAGTCAACAGAAGGATGAAGTATTATGGTTGTTGTGTGACTGTGTGTACTGTGTGTATTGTGTGTGTGTGTGTGTACATACATACACGGCTGGAATGGTAGAAGCAGTCGGTAAAACCAGGTGGAACAAGCCTGCCGCCTCTTCAACAGGACAATCAGCAGCACACGCCTGCTATCAGCATCTTTGTTCTTCCCTCGGCGACATTCACCCGGAGATCCAGAAATGGGATTGACGAGCGTGTTCTGGGAACGCCATCAGATCCTGATGCACCAATTTTCCTCACTTCCATTCGCTTTTTTATTTTTTTTCCTTGCTAAACGGGGATATCTGCCCCTGACATACAGGTATGTGATTAGAAATCGATTGGTTTGTATTGTGTGTTAAACTACCTTTTCAAAGCAACGTGTCGAGTAATTGTTATTCCTGGAGCCGTGTACTCTTTATACTCTATTAGTGTTGGCATTTCGATTTTAGTCGGATTTGTGAATCAAATGGAATATGAAATATAAAAAACCCAATATTCAACAGAAGTATTTTTTTTCTTCTTCTCATATTCATTTGTTAGCATTTCATTTATCTGGATGCATTTTGAACTTATCCATTAATTGAACTATCAATTAATCTGCAGACCATTTTAACGATTAACCGTCTGGCCAATAAAATATCAGGAAATTATGTAATTTGAAGTCTTTCTTGATCTCATAAAATGTCTTATTGTCCGACTAACAATCCAAACCCGGATCATCTTCAGTTTACGATCATATGAAAGAGATGAAAACAGCGAATATTGCAAAAAAAATATTGGAGAAGCTGCAACCAGCAAACTTTCACCACTTCTTGCTTAAAAAGCCTTGACGTTGAATCCATAATCCTGATCGTCATATTGATCTCTCCGTCTGCAGGTACCTGTTTGTGTCTGTTGGCGGCTGCGTGCTGGCCGTGGTCACGATGGGCGTCTACAGCTCGCTCCTCTTCACCTCCGTCGTGGTCTTCCTCCTGCTGGTGGGCTCTGTGGAGCCCAGCTGGGTCCACGCCTGGGTGTTTGGCATACAGATGTCGTGGCAAACCTTCTGGCACCTGCTGATACAGTACAGGGAGTACTACCTGCATGAGCCCGTCAGCATCAGGTACTGGTCTTAGATCAGCATCAGGGTCTCAAATCAGCATCAGGTACTGGTCTCAAATCAGCATCAGGGTCTTAAATCAGCATCAGGTACTGGTCTTAGATCAGGTACTGGTCTTAGATCAGCATCAGGTACTGGTCTTAGATCAGCATCAGGGTCTCAAATCAGCATCAGGTACTGGTCTTAGATCAGCATCAGGGTCTCAAATCAGTATCAGGCACTGGTCTTAAATCAGCATCAGGGTCTCAAATCAGCATCAGGTACTGGTCTTAAATCAGGTACTGGTCTTAGATCAGCATCAGGTACTGGTCTTAGATCAGCATCAGGGTCTCAAATCAGCATCAGGGTCTTAAATCAGCATCAGGTACTGGTCTTAAATCAGGTACTGGTCTTAGATCAGCATCAGGTACTGGTCTTAGATCAGCATCAGGGTCTCAAATCAGTATCAGACACTGGTCTTAAATCAGCATCAGGGTCTCAAATCAGCATCAGTTACTGGTCTCAAATCAGCATCAGGGTCTTAAATCAGCATCAGGTACTGGTCTTAGATCAGCATCAGGGTCTCAAATCAGCACGAGGTACTGGTCTTAGATCAGCATCAGGTACTGGTCTTAAATCAGCATACTGGTCTTAAATCATCATCAGGTACTGGTCTTAAATCAGGTACTGGTCTTAAATCATCATCAGGTACTGGTCTTAAATCAGGTACTGGTCTTAAATCAGCATCAGGTACTGGTCTTAAATCAGCATCAGGTACTGGTCTTAAATCAGCTCTTCAGTATGTGAACCGACATGCTTTTCCAGAGCATCCAATATCAATTAAGTATTCATGTATTAGGCCCCATCAGTACCAAATTTGGAACACTGGGTTTCAGCCTCTGGGACTGAGCATATAAAAAAGATATAAGAAAAAGTCAAATAAAGAAAAGATTTTAATAAAAAAAATAAAAAGGTGAGGTCCACTAAGGACGAGCTTCGAACCCACGTTGCTGGACGCTACTGTGCTCTTTGCTGTGGCTGGAAACATGAAATGCACACAGATATTCAAACATGTATTCCTCTATCTGACATGAAGGCTTCTTCAAATCAACTTCCTCCACTTCCCAGATTGTTTTGGGCGGTGTCCTCTTCGATGCTGCTCACCCAGAGAATCACCTCGGTGTCCATGGACCTCCAGGAGAACCCGGTTCGGCTGACGTTCAGCCGAGCCGGGTTCTCCTCCTCGGTCCTCCCTCTGATCGGCTACGTCTGCAGCTTCACCACCCTGCTCGGAGGCCCGCTGTGCTCCTACAGCCGCTTCCTGTCCTCGATGGCGGGGATCACCCAGAACCCTCCACCTAACCCCCTGGGCGTAGTCTTCTTAAAACTGATGCAGGTCTTACTGCTGGAGTCGGTACGGTACTGTCTAGTCCAGTGTCTGAACTCCCATGATCCCTCCAACTCAACCTCCCTCCATGGCGTCCTGTGGGTTTTGGGTCTGGCGTTGGTTTTGAAGATCCAGTATTATTCCCACTGGAGGATCAGTGAGTGCCTCAATAACGCAGCCGGGTTGGGGTTTTGGGCTCACGCACCAGGGGGGCCCCCGGACTGGAGCGGACTCTCCGATGGAGATTTCTGGACCATCGAAGGGTCGAGCCGCATGTCCGAGTTCGCCCGGCGGTGGAACGCCACCACGGCCTCGTGGCTGCGTCGGCTGGTTTACGGAAGGTGCCGACGTTTCCCGTTGTTGGCGACTTTTGGTTTCTCCCTGTGGTGGCACGGGGGTCATTTCGGCCACTTTGTGGGGTTTCTGACCTGGGCGGCGGCGGTGAAAGCAGATTATCAGATACACGGCTACCTGCACCCAAAGCTTTCATCAACGTGGAGGAGAGTGTACACCTGTTTAAGCTGGATTAACACTCAAATGACGATCGCTTGTGTTGTTACAGCCGTAGAATTAAGAAATACGTCTGGTTTGAGGCTTTGGTCGCTAACGTACATAGGTCTGTTTCCCCTTTTCAACATAATTCTGCTCTTTGTGTTATTAAAACTCAACACAGTTTAGTATTGTAGTCACGTGAACATACTCCCAGACCTACAACAGGCTTGTTGTGTCATTTAAATATATGAATGGGCTTTATGTTGCTCTCAACACGGGGAGTCTGCAATCGTCTTTCTCTATCGTGGTTCTTAGTCTTGTTAATACCGTTTGTTGAATAGGCAAAAAATAATAAATTAAGCATTACTCAGGGTTCATACACATTTTGACCACATGATCGTGGTTTTATGCACAACCCAGCCCTCCAGTAAGGCTGCACAAAGCCAGGTCTTCAACGTAAATATACTACGGTGTCATCAGCATAGAACTTTCAATTGGAGCTGCTCTGAAAAAGGACATCTAGGTGTACTGCATCACCTCGAAATTAAATTCAGACAAAAGTTGCAAATCTAAGATTGTGGGCCTTTCTTTTGATATAATCAGGGTTCATACACATTTTGACCAATGGATTTCCAGGACTTTTCCAGGACTTTAAACCAAATTCCCATGACCAAACATTTAGTGAAATCTGGGTGTGTCCATGAAAAAGTGATAAAATGTAGTATTTAAACTAACAATGAGGATTCCAAAGCATACAGTATTCCTTAAAGGACACAAATGAATGAGAGACAATAGTTTGATTAAAAGAATAAACATTTATAGATATACTCAGCGTATGCCTGCTTATATTTTGAGTCTTTCTTTTAAAAGCATATTAATTATTTCAAACTCAGTGTAAATGAACCACATGAACACATGAATATAACACATTTACATGATTTTTCCAGGCCTGAAAATAACCATTTTATAATTCCATGACTTTTCCATGACCGTATGAACCCTGGTATTAAAAAAAAGCTATTATTCACAGCAGAGCAATGGATAATCTTATTCAATGTCAGCTCAATAGCCTCCATCAGCTTTCCTGCACATATACTGCATAGTTTAGAATTTTATTCCCACGTGTGACTCATCTAATAACCCTCGTATAAACATAATTGTACAATTCCATCAAACAAGCTGAGGCAGGCTGTGCACCCAATCGACCTCGCATGAAAAGAGGAGAGTTAAACTAAAGACTCCGATATGAAACCAGTAAATACTTCTTACGGTGGCCATTTGTCGGCTCCCTCGTGGTAGAAATTGCTTATTTTTGACCAAAAACAACACAATTTCCCCTAATTATGCATGTTTATTGTAACTACATGTTGCTGATGTTTGTGTTTGTTTGTGCAGCCACTGGAGGTCCACTTGAGGTGTATTATTTAATAATTTAATCTCAACAATATCCATTGAAAGGTACATTGTTTTTGTTGTCTCATAAAGCTGTGTTCAGAATTAAACATCACCGGTTATGATGTTCTGTAAATGTCACAAAAATAAAAAAAATGTTATCTGACTGCATCCTCGTTTTGCATAGAAGTCTCTCTTCTTTCTTTCCACAAATTGCCGGCAACAATGCCTAAAAGTAACAACAGCCCGAGGTTTCTGTTTGAGGAAAACTTCTTCCAGCAGTCCTCCGGTTTGTTAATGTCCAACGTGTAAATCTAAAAAAAAGAGAGGAGAGTAAATATCACGCTTTAATGTTAGACAACTAAAGCCTTTTGGCACAGATCCAACCCCGTACAGCGCCGTGCTCCTCACCTGATGCGTGAGGTGAACGGCCACCGTGGACAGCACCGCGTAGTAAGGCAGCGTCTGCTCAGCGTTGACTCCGGTCACCACCAGGCCGGACATCATGGCCACCATGAAGCCGCTCAGCCACGGCTTGGTTTGCTCGTTGAACCGCAGCGCAGTCGATTTCACCCCGACCTTGATGTCGTCCTCCTTATCCTGATTATCGAAGAGTTAAGTGAGTACATAAAGTTTTTTTATTGTGAGCGCCTGAAAATGCCAACGTCAGTGCTGTTTCTATAAAATATAAATAAGAACTGCGGAGCCCCATACTTCACCTGATGTGCGTAGATGGTGTCGTATATCATCGTCCACATCACTCCTGAGAAATACAGCGGGAGGCATACGGACCAATCACAGGAGCCCTGGACAGCGGACCAGCCGAGCAGCGCTCCCCAGTTGAAGGTGAGGCCTGGACAGAAGTTATGGAAGACACATGAGGCCATCTTTAGTTTTGCCTGAGGGGGACAATGTTAGGCCGGATTAACACCAAAATTTATTTGAATATTTTTATTTAGAGCCGCGGCACATTTTCTACAATAAGAAAATCTCGGAACACGCCAACAAACAAAAAAGTTGTTACATTGTAGCATAATACAGCATATATGGTGGGTAATTATAGTGCTACCTACTGGCATGGAAGAGTATTTAATTACTAGGCCAGCCACTATATTGCAGGCTCAGATGCTCAACAAAATTATTAACAGCAACTAAATATATATTTTTTTGGGTTGATTTTTGATTAATTCGGCTTCAATTCTTCGCCAAAACGCACTACCCACATTCACGAACGCATGATTAGGTGTGAACGCAGCCTTGGTTTTAGATGTACAACGCCACAGGAGGATCTCATACAGTACCTACCCAACACCAACTGTGGCCAATACGTAATCCTCTTCATCAGCGGGTAGGTGATGACCAGCGCTAACGAGGCAGCGCCCAAAGCTATGCTGCAGAGATCAAACAACGATGAGCCTTCAGATTCATACACAACTTGTTTGGTCTGTATTCTAACATGTAGTCCTTAAAAGCTCTTTAAACACTCTGCAAGTTACACATCTATACAAATGCAAGCTTTTGTTCCAGTGTTTGTTCAAAGAAAGACATGTTCAATCTGACTAAAACAATAGTTATGAGCAAACATGAGCATTGAAGTATGTTTTGATTTCTGTAATCATTCCTCCTTTTCATACTAGATATGGAATATGCTTCCAGTGACGGGATATATATACACACACATTATATATATATATATATATATATATATATAAATAACAGATCTATTTTTTTCCCCTTCGGCCTCAGAGATATAATACCAATAATGTAACAATGGGACAGCACAAGTGTTTTTTGTCTGAATTTGCTCCAACTACGTTTCTTTAATGTTCCTGAGCTGATCACAGGGTACCTGTAGTAGTTGAGACACAAGAGGACCCCGAGGCCCAGTGAGAGCTGCCCCCCTAAGAAGGCCAGCGCCTGCATCTGAGAAACCTCTCCTGATGCAATGGGTCGAGTCGCCGTCCGGGCCACCTGCACAAAAACATGAACACTTTCAATAAGCGAGCGCAGAAATCAAATTAGGAATGAGAACATCTTGCTATAATGTAGTAGAAAAGAGGGGCTTATTTGCTGTGGCTATGTGATGTAGGCACTACATCCAAATAACATGATATTATTAGGTATTATGGCTTTGAAGACATAGATGTATGATCAAAAAATAAAGAAAACAAAAGAAAACATTATCAAAACCTGTAGAAAATGGCATTTCTAAGGAAATATCTAGTTATTAAAAAAGAGCTGACAGGGCAAAGCATAACACTGCTTGGGAACTATCCTGATAAGCCACCCGTTCCTCTCAGCTAACGTGTAGATGTCTAAATATTAGTTCCATAAACCTTTTTGTCAAAGTCTTGATCCCACATGTCATTGATGGTGCAGCCCGCCCCCCTCATCAGCAGAGCACCCACACCGAACAGGGTGAGCATGTCCAGGTGGGGGAGGCACCCGGGGTCGGCAGCCAGAGCAATGCTCCATGTAGAGGGGAGGTAGAGCAGCCACGTCCCTACAACACAACACACACACACACACCACCTGTCACTATGATTACTAAATCAAATATTAATTAAAAAAAGATAATTATTGGTGAAATAAAATAGAGATTAGCATTCGAGTACAAGCTCTCCTGCCTTTCTGAAAACCTTTGTGAGTAAAACTTGTTGTTTTTTGCAAAAATCAAACGCCACTATGTAGTACAGCGTTTGTGTATCTTTTAATAATAATAGTATTGTTACACCTTAGAGACGACATTTCAGTTTCATGTATTTTAGACTTTTTTTTAAAAAGGGAAGCCCTTTGGTTAAACTCTGATTTTCACAGCGATGCACAGAACATCACACTTTAAGTTAGAAAGGCAGATATAAAATGTAGGGATGTATTTACATGGTCTTTTGAAGCTTAGACAAATATCTTTCATAGCACATGCCACCTTTAATATACACTTTTGGAAATGTTTTTGGAAAATGCAGCTGAAAATAAAGTTTATCTTAAGGTCATTGTGTGCTTTCTAAAACATAATTATACCCTTCAAAGTTGTTATTACACAACTGGGTGAATTACTCCCAAAGAAATGCAGATTTGACAACGTTCCAGGCGTCTGCACTAAAAAAATGCCAATAAAAACAATAGTTATAGTGTATACACACACAGCATCAGTCTTTGTATACAACGTTATAAACATAAACATATAGATGTGAGAAAAACAAAAAGAAAGCACCCACCAATAGGTTTGTCCAGCCTCATCAGCCGCAGGTACGGCTGCACAGCAGCGGGGGCTGAACCCACAACTGTGGCAGCCGATAAACCGAATGATCTTCTCCCATAAGGCTGCGTTTCACGTGGCGGGGGGAAAACACTCCGGCCATAAAGTCCTCTCTTCAACACACTGGCATCCGAGCAGAGACTCACATCTCTGGTCCTCCCTCCGTCTGCGTGAAGGAAGACCTGCGACGGGGAGTAATGGCCGCAGTAAAGAGCTCCGTGGTGGATCCTGCTCAGGGTGTTCAGGGTGAACCGGCTGGTCAGCTTGGATGGGAACATGGTGATCCTCTGAGGTCGGATTGATGCCAGCTAATGCCTCCCTAACACACACACACACACAATGGCTGCTTCACAATAGAGGACTGACTTGCTGCAACAGGCATTCCTTTTGTGTCGGAGTGAATCAGCTCAAACACAGAGATGATCACGTGATCATCTCTGTGTTTGAGCTGATAAAAGTTAGGTTAGCTTGTTAGTAGATACACCAAACACTAATACAGCTGTCATGCACTTAATACTGATGGTGTAAGCTGGCATCAAGGTGACAAGGAGGAGACTGGTGAGAGACCTCAACACCAACAACACTAAAGATGTGTGGGAGGCGATCAATGTCAACATCCCAGCCAGCATGGACCCTCACCAGTTTGCATTCAGAGCCAGCAGATCCACGGAGGATCAGGTCTTCACCGGCCTCAACTCAGCTCTCACACATCTGGAAAAAACAACAACACCTAAATCAGATATCTCACACACACCTAATAAAACTGATGAGTACATTTAGCAATCTGGGCATCCAGGCATGGGTACCACACTGTGCCACTGGTTATTAGACACACCTTCACTACCCTAGAGATGAGACTTAAATAAAACCTCACTGTCTACATCAATGAAGCTGAGGTGGAGCAGGTAAACTGATTTAAGTTCCTGTGAATCACAAACAAACTGGCATGGTCATCCCATGGCTGTAAAACCATTAAAAGACATCACCCACATGAGACTGCTCAACCTTGAGCATGCGCGTTAGCCACAAACCTAACTTGCTGCTCACTCTAGCTTAAGTTACTGACGTTGACTTGTCTTAAAGACAATAAAGTGTGCAATAACGGTAAAATAAACTTACACTGAAGGTTACATGAGAGAAAACAGGTGGATAACCGGTGACAGCTGAGCGTTTACTTCTTTTTCTTCTTCTGCTGTTTTTACTTCTTCTTCTTCTGGTTTACGGCAGTTGGCGTCCAGTGTGTTGGTGCGTTAGCGCCACCTACTGCTCCGGAGGGTGGATCAGCCAATAGACTTACAAGCTTTCCCCCAAAACAAAACAATAAATAATAATTTAAAAAATAATATCACACATAGCATATTAACCTATATTTTATCCTCCAAGTTTTACGATCCTGATCCAGATAAATGAACGACATGAACACATGAATATAACACATTTACAAAACTTTTGGGATTTTATTTTTTTCAAGGACTTTTCCAGGCCTGGAAATAACCATTTTAAAATGCCATGACTTTTCCAGGTTTTCATGACCGTATGAACCCTGTCTTTAAATCCTGGTAAGTGTGTGTGTTCTCTCTCTCTCTCTCTCTCTCTCTCTCTCTCTCTCTCTCTCTCCAGCTGCACCACTGCGCTGTTCCGGAGTGAACAACGTCCGCAGCGGAACCAATAACAGACGTAGCAGATAACGAGGGACAATCTCACTTCGAAGTATAGTATAATATTGTATAGCTCTAATTAATAACTTACGATTCTAAATAACGTATTTAATTAAAAGTATTATGTACAATGTCTTGTAGACATTTTTACTCCTGCTATTTTTGCATCATTAATGCAGAAGATTTGGATAATAATTATTATTTAGGTGTAATATATGAAAGTAGTATTTTGAAATTGTAGCTGTGAGGTTGATTTTTACTAAAGACTAAAATGTTGTGTGGATTACACATTTTCATCTTCAAAAAATATACATGTTGTGGAGTAAATTGTATGCAGTAGAGTTAAAGTATCATGGAGCACACAATGGAAATAAAGTACAAGTATACCCTACTTGTAGCCTGATGTATTTGCTTATTTTCCGTCATTGCAATTAAGTTGAAACCCTTTTGTACAATCTTTTAGTAAGATAATAATTAGTTTTCACACACAGTAGTTGACTTGATTGTTTATTCTTTTTTTAAAGCAAGAAAATATAATCTCCACATGTTTAAAAGGAGCTCAAATAAAATGTTGCATTTGAAAATATAAAATCTGAGTGTTTGATAAAATACTGCATTCAAAAAAGTATATCTATTAACATAAACAATATGTGTAACCCACTCAAACCCATACATTTCACAATATGAGCAGTAAATATGCATATTAAAAGGCAATACACTAACGTGTACAATAACATCTCTTGGTTTTGGCATGTGCATCGTCTTCTTGCATTGTTTTGTTCCATGTGAGGATGCTTGGCAAACACAAAGTATACATCCTATTATTATTTTTGTTTGTGTCAAAATAAGACACCAGTGCTAGTTTTACCAGCAGATGTAAACATCATAACATTCACTTTTATAAAATGTCCCTGCAGAGTTTGCGTCTCTCACTCCTCCTTTGGACTTCTGGCTGACCTCAGCAGAGCCAGAGGAATAATGAAAGAGGCCGACGTGAGAAGAAAACAGATCTGAGCTCCAGCTATCCAGTAAACTGTGAAGAAAACACAAACAAAATTTTTTTATGCAAGATTATTTATACATTGTACCCCAGTCTGTAAAAACTGTCGGTTTCCATGCTATTTCATCTTAAGAATAAGGTATTACAACTGAGGAATTTAAATATGATCCTCTCAAAAGAGTTAGTGGCATGTGTGTGTGTGCTGCCTAATGTTTCATAAAGTGTGTTGTTTTCATAAATGCTACTACTGCCATGTGGCTTCCTTACCAGAGGAGGACACCACTGGTCCCAGTGCTCTGGCCAGGGCGCCCAAGCTACGCAGGATCCCCATCACTGTGCCCTTCTGATTGGCCGAGCCTGGAGGAATGTCCACAGATAGTCAGTAACAACATGCACATTCTAGTCCAATCAGAATGGGTCGTGAGTTTCCATGAACATGAACTAATAGCGAGGCTCACCGTGGTCAGAGACAAGCGTCGACAGGCATGGAACTACTATTGCAGCCGCTGTCACGAAAATACATAAGTTACAAATGACATCAAATGTAAACACACACATAAATAAATACATCCTCTAGATGTCCGGTTTTACATTTGTATGCATTGTTTAAGGCAGAGGTTCTCCAATGGGGGTAGGTGAACCCCTGGTGGTAAGTGAGATTAAAAATATATATATATATAAAAATTAGCATCCATTAAAAAATCCTTTAAAAATAGTTATTTAATAAATATTTTAGAAAACATAAATGTAAGTTCATGAAGATAATTTAATATATTCTGTTAAATCAAACAAAGATGGCACAGGGATGTGTATTATATAATTTTTTTCAACCCAAAATTATTTTGCACTGGTTAGGGGGGCTGAAAGAAATACTTAAAAAAAGGTTGAGAACCACTGGATATATGTTGTATTTTAAATTATATGTATCCTTTATTCAATCAGGAAGCCTCTTGAGATTCGCTATGGCTGCCAAAATGCCTGCATAATTAACACAAATACTAAATAAAACAAATACATACATATAGCATAAATCATGTTTTGCTTAGGCCATTGGGTTTGGGCTGGCCATTGTTTTATTTGATCAACCAGATAATTTATGCAGGGCTTATTATTTTTCTTCTTTTAAGTTTTTAAATATCTCATATCCAGTGCAAGCACTATGTAGTTTAACCATTTAGTGTTTTCTTTTACTCTAATGGACTCATATGCATCAGCTCTTGATGAGGGGTTATTATACTGGTGAGCATGCACTTGCAAAGTCTTTCAGATTTGTTTGAGGGTTTGATATTATAAGTTTATCGGCATTTTTCCTCTCCATCAATCTATCCCATTTTTCTAATGTGACCACCAAAGTGCTTTAAGCCATTGTTTAAGCAATAGCACATGTTCTTAGGTACAATAAATATCTTAACGTCTCCAGAGGGCACATACAATATAAAATGAGCTCACCAAAGGAGTACAAGGCCAAGCCAACGTAAAGCATCGTTACGTTCCACGAGAGCCCGATGAGAACAAACGCTGGGATCAAAGCTATAATGGCCTAAAAAAGGAGAGAACCGTGGTTATTTAAGAAAACAAGTGTGTAGTGGTGCATCATCAGCATAATCCATGATTTTTCGTGACGTGAACAGAAGAGGCTCCTACCACTCTAACAGCCCTGATATGCTGCCCGGGTTTGATTCTGCGAGCATAACCTCCCTGGATTAAAGCCATGATGACACCGATGAAGAAGAACATCTTCCCCTGCTGCATGCTAGTGAGAGGACAATGCTCGTAAAAGTCAAAAGGTTGCAGCTCGGGTGCGTTTCACCGTTAATTGACAGCTTTATCTTTGAGCTCTTACCTGGTGAAGTGGAAGCGTTGGTGAGTCAGAAAACTCAGCGTGAACTCCAGACCGGAGAACAGGAAGAGGTAGCAGAAATAAACCAGACCCAGGGCCTGAAGCGTCTGCATTCCTGTAAAGACGTTTCAACCTTTTATCTGTCTGAGTTCATTCAGGCCTTATCTGGGTCACATGGCTGTGAGCTGTGCGCAGTACCCACTTTCTTTTGGAGGCGGGTCTTTTGTTCTGGTCACGGCTGAAAAATGGAACAAGGACAATGGGTTCAGGAGGTCCCTGGAGTCCCCGAAGCCCGGAGATGAAGCCTAGGATGAAACAATGAAAATGATCTATAAAGGAGAATAATGTTGTGAGAAAAAGAAAATGTTCAGCCAATTAAGGGAATATATACAGTGAGTAGTGATGATGTTTTAACCTTTAATTATTGTGTGAAAATAACATTTTACTGTCACTGCTGTGAATTTCTGTTGGATTTTTCCACATTTTACAACACAGGGTTGCACAATGAATAATTACTCAAACCTGTATATACATACTGTATATACTTACAGACTTCTTATATGTGTTGTTTTGTTTTACATATTTGTATTTTATGTCTTTAACCTCCTTTTACCCATATTAAGCTCACACAGGTGTTTCCCAATTAGGCCTCTTTTGTGTATGTATGAACTGCATTTGATTGACAGCTCCCTCCCTCTTCTGTTTGCTTTATGGTATTTATTATGACAGGACAATGTACACTGATATTGTTCTCAGCTCATAGCGTTCCAGGTAATTCCCAGCATCGTTCCACCCATTTTCGGTCCGACAACAGGAATAATTACTTCCTGGAGTCTTTGTCAGGTGAAACCACAATAGGCCGATTAAATGAAATAGAAAGCTTTAGAGTTGTTAACTTTGGGGCGGAGCCAGATGAGCTGTTTCCCTCTCTGTCAGCTTTTCTACTAAGCTAAGCTAACTCACTTTCACCGTACAGACATTAGAGAGCGGCACCAATCTTCTCATCTCCGCTTGAGTGACACTACAACTGATTCCGTTTCCATTGCCGAACCTTGACGTCCTTCGTGAGCGTCTCTGGCATCACGACCCAGATGAACAGCAGATCCGCCGCGCTGAAGGCCAAGGCGAGCAGAGCCGGAGTTTGGTAGAAGACGTTCCCGGTGGTCCTGGAGCTGAGGGCAAAGTAGGCCCCCATCAGGGGCCCCACGGTGAAGCCGAGGGAGAAGGCAATGCCGATCATAGCCTGGCGGCGATGGCATTAAAAGTTAGATTTCAGGACATTTGCTTTGTTTTCATGTATGAAGCTCCGGCAAAAGATGGAGCGTGCATCAGATCACATTACGCTGCTTTTGGATGCCATATCTAAGGCGCCTACCATTCCCCGGTTGCGTGCTTTTGGGCAAGGCAGGTCGGCCACGATGGCAGTGCAGAGGCTGACGTTGCCCTTGCAGATGCCCCCGATTACCCGAAACAAAAGGAACATGCTGAAGCTCCGGGAGACGGCCCAGACCGCGTAGGAGGACATCAGCCCCAACTGGAACACACCACGAGAGCCGAGTGAGTCGGGGCGCAGGGTGAAAGCTGCGCGGTCGTACGTTTGAATAAAAGTAGCGCGATCCGGCGTTTCACTCACCGTGGTGAGAATGAGCAGAGGGCGTCGGCCGTGTCGGTCGGACAGAGCGCCGGTCACAGGCGACGACAGGAACTGCAGCAGAGAAAACAGCGACCCGATCAGACCTGAGAGGAGAGTTGGAGAGCGCACAAATGCGTTGTTACGTTTGTAATTAGTCGTTAGTGTCGTGAACAGCAGAGCTCCACGTGAATTTTTTTTTTCTTTCTTTTTAATGTCTTTTTTCTAAATATTTATCATGCTTATTGTAAATGTGTATATATGTGCAACGAGAGCTACGTGTAACCGGAGTCAAATTCAATGTGAGTGCAAAAACACATGGCTGATAAATAAATAAATATAAAAGCTGAATAAATAAAGCTGATTCTGATTCTGAGTTCAATTAAATATGAAATCAATCCAATATACCTCCAAACAGGACACTGTTGTATTTCTTCTCCATGGGAATCCCCACGGCCTCCCTGAACCAGTCCACAACACTCTGCAGAGACTGGTACACGCCATCCTGTGACGTACAACAGTACAAACGCACAATAAAAACACTACTAAATATGTCTGTTCAGAATGAGTCAGCGTGCAGACTCGCACACGGACTCGGCGCAGGACTGCTGATCTAATCACTCAGGAGTTAGTTATGGTTTTTAATGGAACAGCTTCTTCGCACAAGGCCTCCTTTGTTCCACAGAGCATCTGCACATTGTGTCTCCGGCACGAATCAAACAGCAGAGTGCGGTTCTACTGTTGGAAACTGTAAACACCGGTTCCATCAGGGGAACCGTCATGCCAAGGGGAACAGAGCAGTGTGGCACCCATAGGTCCCAAACCAGTCTGGGGATTCAACCGCTGAAGTATCTTAATTCACATGCAATCAAATGCAACTCAAATAGGAGGTACTGTACTGCTGGTTGAGTCACCTACAACTGAAAACACACACACACACACACACACACACACACACACACACAACTAACCCCTGTCTGTGCATAGTGGTCCAAAATAGAAGGAAGTAGAGGTAGAATCAGGGTGAACCCCAGCAGGTCCAACAGCAGCGTGACAAACACAATGTTGATGACCTTCGATGAAAAGGAGCTTCCATCCTCTGCAGGTTTGTTTACGGCCGACATTCCTGGGACTGAATATGGGGTCTCTTCTGTTCCTGGTCATGCATAAAACATATAGTACATGTTAGAAAAAACATGAGAAAGTACAACACTTATAACAGACAGATTACTTCTTACAGGTTTGTAATTTACTACTAACTTTCTTTAGTTATTTAGGACTAAATCCACACATATATTATAGAGTTCAGCTAATATTTGTACATTTTCTTGAAATGCTGCTCTTTTAAAACCCAGTAAATATTCCACTAGTTATTAAAATCTAACATTTATCCTTCATATATGTTGCAAGCTGGATTGTAGATTGTATATGTGTGCATCTTCAGATGTCCTGAATATAAGAATAACTTGAATTATCTCAGTGTCTCTTTAATTATTATTCCACATTACAGTAATTACCAGGACACTTCCTGTGATTTGCAGTTACTTTCTATAAAATGAGTCAACAGGAAAACTGAAAAATAAAGCATTCATACAAAGTTCGTTATCTGCATATTATTGAAAACAGGGTGAGTTGTTTAACCACAGTGTGAACATGTAGATATTGTTTACACGACTCTGGTATGCTATAAACAAAACAAACGGAGGCGGATGTACGCCAGTAAAGTTGCAATCAACTAGTCTCCATTGACTACTTCCAGTAAGTCATCAGGAAAGACCTGAAAAAAAGGTGTTGCTCAAAGAGGAAGGAGGAAACAACTGTAACGCAACATGTCAGAATAAAGTTGATCCCGGTCTGTAACAAATAGAAAACTCCTCCGTAAACGCATTAAAAAACACATTTTAAATAGAATTAGTTAAAAATCGGTGTCTATGACTAAAGAACAAAACACTGCCTGTAAGTAGTTGATCAAGAGGCGGATCGATATCGATGAGCATCACCTCTTCTCCGCCGCTGCAGCAGCTCTGTCCTCGCGCTGGATCCCGAGACTCGAGCCCCTAAAACCAAACCGATCCCACGGAGGACTTACCGGACTAGAGCAGGTCTACCTCTCCCTCATCGGTCCATTATTATAAGTCCACACCAGGAAGCGGTGTCTTCTTACACTCGGATGACAAGAATGTGGCAACCAACCCAACGCCGCGCAGATGCTGCCTTCAGGTGTTCATCGTAAGCTCGTATTTTGCGGCTTCCGGATCCATTTATGATGTGTTGCCTCCTCTATGGCCGTTGCTCCGTGATATTCGGTCAGAAAGGGGAGATGTGTGTATTTTGTGATGCCACATATATAAATATGTCCAGAATAACTAAGTATTCTGATAGCTTTGTTTGCATTGTGATAAATTAAGTGTTCGCAGTTCTAAATGAGGTGCCGACAATGTTTACAATAAGAGTAACCGACATATAACACAAGGGGTTAAAAAAAGTTAACAGAAGTTTATTTCAAACAAAATACCGTTATTGTTTTTACTGGTAAAATTAGTTAATCTTCAATGCAAGGTATACAACAAAACATATTCAAATAACCAACAGCACCTGAAGGGAGCACAAGCGTTTCCACAATCTGTGGTTTTGAGGTTGGTCTAGTAACAGGTTTACATGTAACAATTCATCAGTGTCAAGATTGTTGCATGTTTTACAGTTTTAAGGATTAATATCGTCACATAAACTGAATAGTAATTAATGAATAACCATTACTGTCTTTAAACAAAAGAAATCTAAATTAGATGTTATTGTCAACTTGTCACGCTGAATACAGTTAAAATCTTAAGTTTTAGTCAATGAAACTATATCCTACGCACAAGAGCCATCCCATAAAAACATTTCAATAGAAAAAAGGGTTTAAATTCTACAAAACATGAAACATGTATTTGCAACCAGGTTGTACAGATTTACACAGTAAGAGAATCAAGGACAGTTCATATAAACAAAAAATCAAGCTTTCCAAAAAAACAAAAAATACTTCTAAAAAATAATAATAGTGAAAGCCCTTGCAGCAGTCCTCAACGTAATAAAAAACATTATAATCCATGTCGCGTGATGTGCCGCTCCAGGTCAGAGCTGTTCATGAGGTTTCGTCCACAAAACTCACAGGTAAACGGTTTCTCCTCGGCGGCTGCTGGCAGCGAGACTTCGGCTCCGCCGGCGGCTGCGAACGCACCTGAGGATCAAGAGAAAGAGGCCGGTGTCAACTGGGTATTAATCTGACGTCCCATCAATCATCTCGTCAAAAAATAGCAACAATTAATAATCAGAATTAACAAGA
Organism: Cottus gobio; assembly: GCA_023566465.1. Taxonomy (NCBI): domain Eukaryota; kingdom Metazoa; phylum Chordata; class Actinopteri; order Perciformes; family Cottidae; genus Cottus; species Cottus gobio. The sequence continues at coordinate 5,460,353 of CM042218.1, forward strand.
GGCCGAGAGATGAAATCTGATTTTAGCCATTTTACGGTAAAAATATATACAATTTACCACAAAGCAAACAGGAGGAAAAAGCAGAAACCCCCCACATTTGAAAAAGTGGAACCTGCATATGTTTAAATGTGAAGAAATAACTGCTTTTTTGGGGGGGAGGGGGGTCTTGTTTGCTGCCTAAAGAGAGAAGCAGTTGTTTTTTTTAAATCACAAACGACTAATTTCAGTCAATTTTCAAGTTAAAATACCAAATTACTAACGAGCTACAATGATGCTTTTCTCCGTTATATACGATAGTAAACAGAATATCTTCGGACTGCTAGTCAGACAAAAACAATTAATTGAGAAAATGATCAGCTGATTAGGCGATAATGAAAATGACAGCGTGTTGGGGCCCTCTCACCGATGCAGGGAAATTATAATGCAGTGCAGGCTGTTCGAAACAACTGGCGTTTTGTAAATTACAATAAAATAATGCACCCTCATCGTCTTTAATTCAGTGTCCTACCTTGGGGAGTACCGGCATGCTGCAGGCCTTCGCCCTCCTCGCGTTTCCATTTTCTGCGTCTGCTCTCGTCGTCTTTCGTGGCCGCCTCGTCTCCTTCGTCCCTCTTTGGCCCGAGGCGATCGCTCTCATCCTCCTTCTTGCAACAACCGGGAGGCTGCATTTCTTCTTTGAGGTATTCATTCTCGAGGACCGGCATTTCCCCGTACGGCTCCCTTACCTTGGCACTGGTTTCCTGACTGTGCACTCGTTCCTTTTTGCAGTTTGGGAACGACACCCCTGAGCTTTCCTCGCGGCTCGTCTTGAGTTGTGCACAGTTGGACGAGAGCGTCAGGAGATGCCTCGCGATTGCAAAGCACCCTTGAGGCCTGCTGTCATTATCCTGCATCAGATTTGCAGAGATGGAAATTTGATTTTGGGGGTTGTGGGACAGAGGGCCGCCGCCTCTTTCGTCTAGTGATACCAGCTCACTTCTAACATGATCTTCGACCTCGGTCTCAATGTCCTCCGTCTTAACCGCCCTACCCTGATCCGCCTTCTGATTCGTCCTGCAGATGCTGAAGTCCTCGGCGTTCTCCCCGTATGTCAGTGAGCTCCCTTCTGCCTCCTCTTTCTGCCGTGTGACCGCCACGCCGCTGTCCTCACTACCTCCGAGTTTGGGTCGGGCAGCAGCGTTTGGTTTTGCGTCCAACTCGGAGATCCTGGAGGGGATTTCTTCCTTCTTTTCCGAAGTTCCTACATTCTCACTGCCGGGTCTGCGGCGCTCCGAGTTAGACGACGGCTCCTCTTCCGGCATCCCGTCGACTCTCGCCTGAAGCTGATCCAGGCTGACCTGACCCACGAGCTCATGATTCCTCACAACCTGCGAAAAGAAATAAAATAAAAACATTGTGTATGCCTTTCACGACACACTGGGTCCTGATTTCATGGACAGGATATCTAGGCGCAGCCGTGGGGCGGAGAATGTCAGGTTCGGGGATCTCAGGATAGCCTCTCTGCTGTTTGCAGATGATGTGGTCCTGTTTGCCTCCTCGGACCATGACCTCCAGCATTCACTGGGGCGTTTTGCAGCCGAGTGTGAAGCGGCGGGGATGAGAGTCAGCACCACGAAATCTGAGGCCATGGTGCTCTGCCGGAAACCGGTGGATTGCTCCCTCCGGGTGGGGACAGAGTGCCTACCACAAGCGAAGGAGTTCAAGTATCTCGGGGTCTTGTTCACGAGTGAGGGTAAAATGGAGCGGGAGATCGACAGGCGTATCGGTGCGGCTGCAGCAGTAAAACAGGCGTTGCACCGGGCCGTCTTGGTGAAGAAGGAGCTGAGCCGAAAGGCAAAGCTCTCAATTTACTGGTCGGTCTACGTCCCAACCCTCACCTATGGTCACGAGCTTTGGATCGTGTCCGAAAGAACGAGGTCGCGGATACAAGCGGCCGAAATGAGTTTCCTCCGTAGAGTGGCCGGGCTCAGCCTTAGAGATAGGGTAAGGAGCTCGGACATCAGGAGGGAGCTTGAAGTCGAGCCGCTACTCCTTCGTGTCGAAAGGAGTCAGCTGAGGTGGTTCGGGCATCTAATTAGGATGCCTCCAGGACGCCTCCCTTTAGAGGTTTTCCAGGCACGTCCATCTGGTAGGAGGCCCCGGGGAAGACCCAGGACACGCTGGAGGGATTATATCTCCCAGCTGGCCTGGGAACGCCTCGGGATCCCCCAGAATGAGCTGGTAGATGTTGCGGGTGAGAGAGAAGTCTGGGTCAGCCTGCTTGACCTGCTGCCTCCGCGACCCGACCCCGGATAAGCGGTGGAAAATGGATGGATGGATGGATGGATGGACACACTGGGTGCCACTATCATCAATATTAGAATATACGGGTTATATAGGGTAGAATATATACGGGATATACGGGTTATATAGGGTAGAATATACAGGTTGACTGGGTTGACTGTGGCTCAGTGGTTAGCAGATCTGTCTTTCAATCAGAGGATCATTTAACCCTAATTGCTCACTGTTGCTGTGTCTACGGTCTACTGTATAGCATGTAAGTCGCTTTGGATAAAAGCCTCAGCTAAATGAAATGTAATAATAATAATACGGTGGATATTTCTATAACTGTTTATGGGAATTAAAAGCAAAGCTATGTTAGCTTCCGTACTCGACCCCATAAGCCTCCAGCCTTCGGGGAATAACTTATATTTTCTATAAATCCTATTAACGGCTCCTGAAAATGTGAAACAAAGACTGAGTCTGTGATACTTTGAAAGTGGACACTTTCTAATTCCTCCGGACACAAAGGTGGACCAGTGATGCAGAGAGGGGGTTCGGCAACACATCCTCACCTGATGCTTATCACTCAGGTGTGCCTCCAAGTCGCTCAGCCAAGTGCAGTCGAAGTAGCACAGCCGGCACTTGTAGGGCTTGACGTCATGGTGCTTCGTCATGTGCGAGCGCAGGTTGTCGGCACTGCCGCTGGAGAAGGTGCATTTGTGGCAGCGGAAGACGACGCCTTTGAGGTAGCGCGACAGCGCCGGGCGCCGCACCTCTATTGGCACAACGCGCTCCTCTGAAAAACAAAAAGGAGACAGTGAGGCTCAAGGTGACGGAGGAGGAGGATACGAGAGGATGTGAGGACCGAGTCCCGGCGAGCGTGGAACCTACCGCGGTGCAGGACGATGTGATCGATCATGCTATTCCTGTTCCTGGTCTGGTAGAGGCAGAACGGGCAGCGGAGGTCTTTCTCGCGGTTTGGCTCCGACTGGCGCGTGGCGTGACCCGCCTTCATGTGCATTTCCAGGGTTTTCCTGAGGAAAAGGCCAGAGAAATAAGTGACCAGTGTGTTTGGAGACCACTTTTCTTGCATATATATCGAAAATTAAAGGCACATTTTACATTAAAACAAAGACTTATGGTGCGTTCACACCAAACGCGGTGAGAATTATTCGCGCGAGTAGATTACATGTAGAGTCAATGCACAGAATTCTATGGAAGCCCATTTCCGGCAGCAAACATTTTTTATTTTATTTATTTTGTACTTTTTCCGAACTAGTGGTTAGTTCAATGGTGGATGGCGGAAACGGTACTGTTTTTACGGAGATAAGCCCCGCCTTCAGGTGCAAATGAAGCCAGTAGCGAATGATGCAGATTAACCACATAAAGTCGAGCGACTAAACTCACGCGAGTAACGCTGTGAACGCACCTTTTTAACGGGTTGCAACTTACCTGAAAGCGGTGAAGAATTCGCAGTCCTTGCACCTGAGGATCTTCTTTCCGTGGCGATTCAGATAGTGCCGTCGCTGACTGGACAGGTGCTCCGTGTTGAAACTGCAGAACTCGCAGTGAAGAAGCCGGTTGTCATGTGACTTGGTGTCTTGCAGGTTGGCTTCGGACTTCACCCTCGAGCTGTAGTGGTTTAACTGCCGCTGCACATCGGGGGGCTCCAAGTACAGCGACTCTGTCGGAGCACAATAAAGCACCATGTAACCTCTGCTGCAAAGCCCGTGTCCTACATATACATTTTGACAGTTATAAACACATTATGGTTTGTAAAACACAATAAGGATGACTTGCTTTCAGCAATTTCCGGTTCCTCGTCAGGTTCAGGCCAAGAGTCCACATTCTCTGAGGAATTAAAGGGCTCACAGTCGGCCCTCTGATCGCTCTCCTCATCCGGGTCGTCTCTCACAGCAGCATCCACCATGACGTCTGAGCATCCATTATAGGTACAGACATGGACGGAAAGACAGAGGATTGAATCAATAATACAACACAAGCGCTAGTCCAGCACCGTAAAGCTCATTGTTAGAACACGGCCGAATTCCAACACTTTTACAACACACATAAACGAGCACAGCTGGCTATTTAAATACAATACACAACAATGCGATGTCACAATATTCATGTTAGCTGGATGTCTGTGTTGCTAAACCATCCTGATCAAAGTCTCAGTGAGCTGCAATAGTTTACATCTACACTCATCCACACTCAAGCTAGTGAATTACAACATGGCCGAATTCCAACACTTTTACAACATACAAAAACAGGCACAGCTGGCTATTTATGTACAATACACAACAATGTGATGTCACAATATTTATTTTAGCTGGATGTCTGTGTTGCTAAACCATCCTGATCAAAGTCTCAGTGAGCTGCAATAGTTTACATCTACTCTCAGTGGACATTGTATTGAGTACGGCTGGCTAAAGCTAGTGAATTACAACACAGCTGCAATCAATTCTACCTTCATGAAGGCTATAATGTTCAGAGGAATGGTTCAAATTAACTGTGTTGGGTTATAGGAAGAGATGTTTCTCATATTTGGCCCACCCTCATTTGCTTTAATAACATGCATGCAGTAAACAGTGTGCATCACCGTTCACGTCATTGAATGTTGGGTCCAGGTTTCTTACCTTGATGCTCTTTCCTGAAGTGACACCTCCAGAGGCCCATGACGGTCGTCCGGTAGGAACAGAAGCTACAGAGGAACGGCTTGATGGTCCCGGCTTTGTACAGGACGAATTTGTTAATGCTGAAGAGAGAAAAGAAACATCCAGACAGATATTATCACCGTGATATCAAAATAATAATAATGCTGTATTTGTGATACTGGGATAGTGACAATTAGCTTTGCGAAGCTATTTGAATGTATGCAAATATAGCCAACTGGAGAACTTTCATGTATTTAAGTAGAAGCCCAAGTAATTTTAAACCTGTTTTTGTTACATGAACAAATATGTGACTTTTATTTTGGATAGATTGCACTGCAAAGGACCCAAGTAACAATAATAATAATGCTGAAGACACTCACACACACACTTCTTTTCCCTCTAATTCCTAATTGAAAACCCCAAAAATGTCTCCTTACTTGTGCTTTAACACTGAGGTAGGTGCATTGTTCAGCTTCTTGATGGCCGCCATGGCTACATGGCTGCGCTCATGCGACCGCAACCCCTTCAGTGACATGAACGTCCTCCGACACCGCCTGCAGGCGTGTTTATCTTCTCTCGGCTGCTCTTCGTCGGCGGGTTTGGACAGCGGTGACAGGGGGCTTGGTGGGGAAGAGGAGGGCTGAACTGATGTCTCGTTCCACTGGGCCAGTTCGTCCACGATGTCCACCGGAACGAGTTCCTCTTTCACGATGAGCTGAAAAGGAAACGTCGGTTAACAAGGCGGAGCTGAAGCATGCAGCAAAAGGATCAAGAGTGTGAAAGCCCATAATTGGCAGAGTCAACTTACTTCCACTGGTTGGTCCTCTGGCGATGCCGCCATCTCCGCAGCCTCCGCCCTCTTGATCGCCTCCATTCTGTGACAATCCAGGTGATAGCACAGCTTTTGAATTCCATTCATTTGTTTGCTGCAGTGGACACATCTGTACAGACCCGTGCTGCCCTTCTTCTTTCCTTGGGACAACACGGTGAAGTCCAATATGCAGTCCGAGCTGTGGAAAGTGCTATAGTGGTCGACAAGCAGCTGGGATGAGTCAAAGATCAACTCTGGACACTTCTTACATGTGATGGCTGCCACTTCCTCGGAGTCCGCTTCAGGCCGTTCAATGGTCTTTTTGCGTTTGTTGTACTTCTGTAGCAGCTTGCGTGTCGTATGTGGATCCAGCTTGTGAGTCTTTTTGTAGTGAGATAGCAGGTACCTTCGATAAAATCCCTTATAGGAGCACATGTGGCACTTGTACGGCGTTAACTTGTTATGCAGGGACAGTGTGTTGGGTTGAGCCGTCTCAGCGGGGCTCTGGTCACCGAGGTTATTTCCTGTGGCGCTCACCGCCGGCGTCTGGCTTTGTAAAGCCGGCTCTGATGCCAAAACCTGAGAGCAGAGTTCAGGTGGTTTGTCGGCTTCAATGTCAGCCGAATGTTCGGGAGCCGCCGGCAGCGCCTGAGGGTGGTCCTTCCCGCAGTGGATTTTCAGTTTCTTCAGCGACGCGTAAATGAGCGGACATAATTTACAAATGTACCCTCGTTCGTTGGCGCCTTTCCCAACCGTGCACGCGACCAAGTTGGTTTTAAGTATTTCCTCCGTTTGAAGCTCATCCGCCCTGGCGACGATGTCCGGGTGCTTCATTTGGCAGTGGGTGAGCGTGCCGTGGTAGCTTTTATTCAGATAGGGACAACTTGGACACCTGTAGACCAACAGCATCGTCGTGCTGGTTTCACACGCCTCTTCGGCATCTTCTGGTTTCTCAGTTAACGGCAGGTCGTGAGATGTTGACGGTTGCTTCTCCTGGACCTGGTTGTATACCGGTGCGTAGTGTTTCAAGAAGCTGTCCCTTCCGTGTTTCCTAATATAATGGCTTCCAAGTTGTACTTTCGTGTAATAAGAACAGGAACACAGGACGCATCTGTACACGCAATCCAGAGCCTTGGAAGCGGATGCCGTCTTGTGGTGAATACGCACGTGTCGGTCGAGACCGAGTTTTGTGCTGCAACCATAAATGCAGTACTGGCATTTGATCGATGGATAGCTTTTCTTACTTAAGAGGGCCGCCTGTGAGAACGGTCCCCGATTGCTTAGGATCTTTAATCGTTTTCTTTTACCCATGGGCGGTGGTTCAGGGGCTGGTTCCAGCGCGCTGGGCACTGGGATGGCCACAGGCCGAGCGTGGTCCTTCTCAAGGTGCTTGTTCAGTTTCTCCTGTGTCGCACAGATCTGTGGGCAGGTCTCACAACTGTAGCCACTAAGCTTCAAATAGCCAGGACCTTTTCGCTTCAGAAAATCACCCCAGTGGGATAATTGCGCATCGTCCATGGGAAGACTGTGCACGCTGGATTCGAGGGTATGGTGCTTCATGTGACAGTGACTGAGAACTCCTTGGTGACTGGTATTCACGTAGGCACAATGTGGACACTTGAAGACCGACATGAGACTTTGGATTTTCTGTTGATATTGATCTGAATTGTCGTACTCAGCTTCATGGTGTTTCATTCCGCAGTGCGTGTTGAGCCCGTGCTGGGTGTTAAATTTGGCAGGGCAGTAGGGGCACGCGAGATGCGTGGAAGACTCGGCGGCTTCAAATTCAAGAGGCATTTGGTAAGATTCGAACGACTTGGGCGCGACGTCGCTCTCTTCCACCTGCCGGTTGGCACTCGGCCTCTTGCTGTTGACGACGCCGAGGACCGAGCCGTCTTCTTTGACGGACCACGGGTGAACCGCGCGGTAGTGGCTCGTGACGCCTGACACTGAGCCGCATTTGAATGAGCACGCTCGGCAGGAATAAGTCTTGGGTTCACTTTGCCCCAACGGCGAGCTGCCATCGGAGCCATCGCAGTCACCGGTGTACTTTACTTTAGGTTTCTTCCTTGTGAGAGGCTGTGAATCGGGACCGACATACAACCGGGAACTCACATACTCAAGGCTCGGGCTTCGTCCTGGGTGTTGCTCCTGGTAGTGCTCATGGACCGCTGCTGCTCTTTCGTGAGAGAAAACGCACATGTCACAGTGATACCCCGTCTGTAAAGTGCCTTGTTTGTAACACACTCTTAAGACATCTGCGATTGAGCGATTTGCCCGGTGGATTTTCCATATATGCCTCCGCAAAGCATGCAGATACTGAGTGCCGTAAGGGCATCTATAGCAACGAAGGATCCTCTGTGGTTGTGAGGCGGTTATTGAGGGTGGTGCTGAAGCAGTAGTGGGTAGTTTGTCGGGCATCTTTATTTTTCTCTTTTTATTTCCTTTCCCCCCCAGGGACGCATGAGTGACGTCTTGGTTTGCAGTGTCTGTCTTTTCATGAACCATAGAGGTATGCAGGCGGATTTGTTCGGCCGTGACCGCGTAGCCGTGATGTTTTTTGATGTAATGCCGCACTACATAGTCCACCGTACTCTGTCTGTAGTTGCAGAAGTGGCAGAAAAAGGCATCTTCGTCGCCCTCGTTTATAAAAGGAAGCGGTAGACGCGTAGAAAAGGAGAACGCCTTCGCTTCGAATTTGGTTTTCTTGATTTGATCGCGAATCCCAGCCGTATGCTCGAGAATGCGATCCCTCCTGTAAACGAGGCTTCTGTGGATTCGGTTTTGATGGTTCGCTATACCTTTTAAAGATGGATTTCCATAGTTGCACTTTTGACAGTAAAACATGTTTTCTGCACGTGCGTACGCATTTTCTTCCGTCGCGGAAGCGTCTGCTGCTTCGTCCTCTTCACGTGGAACGTCTTCACGAGGTTCCTCAACTTGTTTACTGGTATTCGAATTAGAGGACGCGGTTTTTGCTGCGGCCCTGGCTTCACTTTGAAGTTTCTTATTCTGCACCTCGGCACTATAACACAAGATCTCATCCATACACGTTAGCGCATACACAGAATGTTTGGCATTATGATGGCCGAGAACGCTTTTGATATTGTTACTTGAATAACTGCAAAACTGGCAGAAAAACGATTCACTCGGTGGAAGGTCGGACGAACTGATCTTCTTTTTAGACATTCCACGAGCGCGTTTTTCGGGCAACTTGCATTTACCTTCGTCTTCAGTAGACTCCGCTTTCTTGGTTTTGGAAGAATCCGTCGGAGTCTTCGAAGCTTCCGATGTGCGCTTAGGCTGCGACCGGTCCGCTTTGCTTTGCGTGTTCCGAGAAGAATCGGAGACGTTTGTTTGAGGTGTAGATGCTTCCGTTGTTGTCGCAGAATTCAGAGACTTGTCCGGCGTCTTCGGCGGTGTCGTGTGCGACGTGACGCGGGTCGACCGTTTGATTTTGTCTATTGTGATTTCTTGACCTGGGTGGCATTTTTGGTAGTGGACATGCAAAACAACTACTGACTTGTGACTAAACTTGCAGGTGCTGCAGTGGTACAGGACCACATCTGTTGCCTTGGCGGTGGGATGCTGGGCTGCGGAGGCATTTTTGACTTCCTTGGCTGGCGTACAGGCAGATTCAGGAGAAACCCCTGCTGGTCTCTGTGGACTTTGTGGCTTTTCACATATATTTGACTGAGTTAATCCCTCTTGGCATTCAGTCGCTAGATATCTGCAGTACAGCAAGGAATTATCCATGCCATGTGTTGGGTGACTTTCCTTGTAATGCGTTTTCAATGCCTTCAACTCGTTGGTGGTGAACATGCACAAAAAACATTTGAAAACCAAACTGAGATCACGTGAGTGCCTCGTGAATATGTTTGGGGCCTCGGGGTGGCTTTCGTGGTAGTGTCTTTTGAGGGCAGATACACCCACAAACTCAACTGGACACTGCAGGCAACGAAAGGTAGCACTCCTATCGCTTGGATACTGAACGTAAGCAGCGGTATATCTCACATAAGGGTGATTGTTCTGATAATGGGCGGCTGCACAAGCGAGGCTCGCATCACTGTAAACACAGTGCTTACAATAATACACCGTTGAGCTTTCGGAGTCTCCGTTGACGAGACAAAGCTCCTTTTCCCCTTCGTCTTCGCTAATGTCAAACGGAAACTCTGTGTTGCTTGGCGCTTGTTGTTCGGTTGCGTGTTCTTCGGTTGCGTGTTCTTCCTGTGGGAGCTTTGTCTCGTCTTTGTATGACTTTGCTTTTTTAGCAGGGGGACCTTTGAGGGTTTCACGGTTGATCCTCTTGCCGATCTTATCAGGAACCATTTCTCTGGACGGTTCCTTGGGTTTTGGTGCAGTCGGGTCAGTAAGCTGGTCGTTTTGCAAAAAACGGTGCGAAACGCCACCACTACCGATGATATCAATCATGGACTTTGCGGTGACTTTAAACACGCCGCTGCTGTTTGGGCTGGAGCTTGAGGGAGATTTTTTCAAAATGATGGTTCCTTTGGTGCCATCTAGGAAATTTGGGCTTTCAGCTGAGTTCCCTGGGGGTTTCCCATTTGATCCAGACGATGCTGCAAAGTACTGGTCTATGGTTTTCAGTGGCCGCTTGTATGTCTTAAGATCCTTCGATGAGTTAAGTGTGCATAAAGATTTTGAGGTAGACGTCACCGATAAAACGGAGGAAATCTCTTTTGCTCCTGCAACTTCACTGTACGGGTTTGCTGACGTAACAATCATGCCGGTCTCAGGGTTTTCAGGAATGATTTCATTTTCCTTAACATCTTCTGCGGTCTTGTGACATTGTCTCTCGTGTTCATTTAAAATGTCCCGACTATATGCTTTAAAATCACAGAGCCGGCATTCAAAATAATCTTCTGCAGGGTTGCAATTGCTGTCAGTGTTGGCTTTGTTATTTTCAGGGTATTTTAAACCAGCCTCTCTGAGAGCAGCGTCTACATCACAGCCGTGCACCTTGTTGAGGTGCTCAAAAAGGAAAGCCTTGGACTTGAAGAGGAGTATACAGCGACTACAGTGGAAAGACTTCTTCGGGGATTCTTGAGTGAAAACCTGATTCTGTTTACTGTTGCCAGGGGTGGGAACGTTCTGCGAATCTGAAAGGGGATGAATAAAAGATGATGTTGAACACTTAATTTCATGCACTACATTGACACACAATGTCAAATGATTGACTGATATATATACCTTCTTGCATCTTGTATTCCTCTCTAGACACAAAGCCCTATGAAGACGCCGCTGTGACACACCTAGAGGATTGAAAGCACACATTAAAGCATAGCTTAACGTACAAAATCAGAAACATAAATGTGATTATTTGCTTTCCTGTTAAAGTTGAGTGCACTACTGGGGGATTACAGAGGGGATTTCAAAATGACATCAAGACATTGACAACAAGAGACATATAGTATTAGAAGGAAACTCGATTGAAGAGCAGTACAACAATGGCACCAGAAACAACTTCGGACCTCAGGCAGGTCGAGTCAGGTATGTTCAACAGGAAGGAAACGTTAGGAGTCAAGCCCCTTTGGAGACAAAACTGGCACGAACTCTTTCAACAAAACAATATAAAGACAAAGTGGACTCATGCAACTCGCACAAACACTCAGTGCACACGAATAATGTACTCACGCGTAGAGATAAACATCGGATGAGGCTTATAATTCAATATGTTCAATAGCTGATGTTGAGAACGTGAAGAAACCACAGCCCTCCGCCATCTTTTCCCGCGAGTACTCTGGTTTGTGCTGCTTCCGCTCCACCAGCGAACCATCAATGTATTTTACATCATTTCCGTCAAAAGTCGTTTAACCTTCAAATTAAATGTAAACTTATTACACATTAACATATATTTACAATAAATTGTAAAACATTTCCCTTCAATCCGAACATGACATTTTTAAAAGGGTTCAAGAAACCCCCAGATCATTCATAAATAAAGAAAACAGAAAAATAAAAATAACTCAGGCCACCCGTGCTTTAATTGTGAAATCCGAGTCAAATTAGACCGGAAGTCATTGGATTCGAGACTTGCCAGCCTAACACCAAATGTAGCACTTTCCCTTGAATAAAAACCGTATTTATTTGTGATAAAAATGTCTGTCTAAAAATGTTTCATAGTATGGCAACATCATTTACTCCCCTCGTTCGCCGTTATCGTTACTTTGCAATAAGGATGCAAAACTTTGATAAAAGCCCAGACAAACTTTTAATAAAATAAAATAAAAATATATAAAATATTGTTATACCTCGTTGCCCAGCTATTTTAAAAAACATGAATACGGATCCATGTGAATGCAACACTATGAATGGCAGTAAACAAATATCTGAATAACGTTAGCTGTCCTCCACTGCTGATTTTTACAACAAGCACCTTGTGAGTGTGAGATGTTATGGATAAGTAAAAGAAGAAAAGTATTAATATTTAAAAGAAAAGTATTAATATTTATTTTCGTGTTTTTTTTTTATGTTGATCTGTGAATCTCTGAGCCGGAAGATGTCGCTGTAAACTCTCCTCCTCGCTCTCAACGTAAACATCAGCTGTTCCAATGAGGCTCAACGACAGCTAGCAGCTAGCAAACAAGTTGCTGAGCCCGGATTGCCAACAAACTGTTGCGGTAGTTGCATACAAGCTACATGTGGCGCCGATGTAACGAGTGGGGACCTGACAACACGTGGAAGATCGACTGAACATGCGGATATGTGACTGCACTTAAAAAAACGTGAAAATGGACACGGTAGAAAAATAACATAACGGTTGTGGGTTTTTCTTTTAGCTAGCAAGCTAGCCGGTGTTGCGGTTTAACAAGCGACCGTGTTAACTGGCGACTTTCAGCCAAACGCGTCTATTGTCGTTGTTACGACAGCTGTTGAAAATAGGACGAGAGCACGTAGCTGTCCTCGTGAATACCGTATTGTTATTTTGTATATGATATATACGATGTATATGAAAATGGTTGACATTGTATTGAAAAGTAAAACAATGAGACATTCACGAGGACAGCTACGTGTTCTCGTCCTATTTTCAAACGATGTCACCAGTTAACACGCAACCCTGTTTAACCGTAACACCTGTAACGATAACGTATGTACTTTTTAGCTAGCTGTAACTTTTAGCTAGCTGTTGCGAAGGTGTAGTTTTATGATACTTTAAAGTTTACAGACGGGTTAAAGACACCAAATCAGCTGTTGGTTATTCATTTTGTAAAATATAAAGTTTTGTTGACAGGCTACACAAAATAAAAGACGATGTAACGTCAGCTAACATAGCGTTAAATGTTTTTGGAGTTAACGATTAGATGGTTTAGTTCACTAATGTTAATCGTTAACCAAAAGTTGTACCAAACTAATTTCGCCGAGTTCAGTGTGAGTCTATAATGTGGATACAGCGATCAGATGGTTAAATCTTAAATCTATTAAATAAGCGTGGCGGCACATGGCTTCACTTCCAGCCAAAGGTCGTCTTCCTGCAGACTGTTAATGACAGACACTCTTTATTTGCAGTCCCAAGGGGGCAAACTGTCCCCTACTATCCAGCCTTGTGACCATAAACAGAGGAAATGGGGGAAGGAGCCTGCTGAGCCCCACACAGACACACCACCACCTCTGATGTTACCAAATCCACATGTGTCTGATCAGAGCTCCAGAGGGTAGGAGGACGATCGCAGATGTTTACTGGATTCAGCAACCATTCCTTGAGCTTAACGGTCTGATGTCAAGCCTCTTATTTGTGTGATTGTCTGAACTTTTGTTAAGGAACATGAGGAGTTCAGGTCTGAGCCAAAAGCTGCATACAGCGAATGCAAACGGGGGAGGAACAGGGGTCGATGTGTCCAGGAGCCACGGCTACAGCAGCAGCCGGCGCGTTAGAGAGACCGGTGAGGATTTCCTGCAGAGAGACCGGTCCACACGGGGTCCTCAAGCCAAGGTGGGTTTGTTTTTTTATGGTTTTGATTATCAGAAAGATCAGATGAAACAAAATGTCTTTCGTGAGATTGACTTCAGGGATTTGTATCCATCTCCACAGACACCGAGAGGCAATAATGGCTCTCCTGCTCAAGGCAAAGTTATGGGCAAGGTCTCACTGGATGCACAGAAAAAAGGTAGAAAATGTTTTCTCATTTCACTTTTGATTCATTTCCATTATGTACAAAGCACAACATTCCCATAGCAAGATGAATATGTACTGATTATTACCCAAGACAATTTTAAATTACATAATTTAATGAAAAACAAATACATATAATATAAATGGCAAAAACAAATAAGACACTGAGGACACAGCAGCCTTCAAACCTGCCGATTACATCTCCATTGTAGTGGAACTTCCATTCCACACTGTAAATTCGTCAAAGTAAATTTTACACAAATTGAAAAAAATATAACATTTGGTTATATCTAAATATAGTAAAATCTACTCTTGCCTCAGAGTTAATAATGCAGTATTGTTTTACTCTATTCAGTGTTCATATATGATCATTTACTAGAATTGGATTCAACTCCCTTCAGCTCTCATCCGTCCCATAAACCGTCAGCTCATTCTTAGTGAGAAGTGTCATGGCGGCCGTGGTGGGCGTGGTCACGCTGTTTTACTCCAATAGATTTTATTCTGAATATTTGCTTCTGCTCTACTGGCTACGGACTAGTAATGGCGCTCCAAAATTATGAAATATTACTCCTTTTAGAAGGCAATAACAGTAACTCTATAACAGGAAATCCACATGGCATCTTTAACTTTTTCCTGAATGATGCACCTCAGGTCATGAATCCTACATCTAATTTATCTTACTTTAATCAGTAAAACAATGATATCGCAGCATTCTTTATGGTAAAATCTTGCCTTTTCTTATAATTTCTCCACAGGTTACACAGTTGCCAGATCGCTCCCAAACTCGGTAGGGAAGTCCAAACCAGCGCAGCCGGCCCCGATCCCATTCGAAGTGAAGATGACTGATTTCCCAGAGCTAGCGAGCGGCTCGCTGGGCAGAGCTCGGCCTCCTCTTACTGTGAAGGAGATCTGGCGTCCGACTCCTCCACCCTCAAGCCCTCAAAAGCAAACGTCGGCATCTTCCTGGAAGGTGAGAGACGCTGGAACATCAGAAATGATATCAATAACGTAGTTAAACTCCTGGATTTGGTGCTAATATCATTTCTTTGTTGAATAGTCCGTCAGGAGAGGATCCCCAACACAACCAGACCCCCAACAAACTGCCAACACCGCTGAGCCAGATTCACCAGGTAGGTGAAGTCCCCGTAGTCAGTCGTTTTGGTGACTATAAGACCGTGTCATTTAATAATTTCTTTCTTTTTTCGTGAACAGCTCATCCGGCTGGGAATTCCTGGGCGAATGTTGCCTCTCAGCCTCCGAAGAAGCCGGTCGCTAAAGAGATGACGACCAGCCGCAATCAGGTTGGATTACATTTTTTTGGATTCTGGCTTCTTGGCATAACTTATAGCTTCATTTGTATATTATATTGCAGGTCTATAAAAGTGTTCAATTCATTCAGGCGTTAGAAGGTATCAACAATCAGAATCAGAACCATTTATTGACATGTTTGTTTTCACAATCAAGGAATTTGTCCTGGTGGAAGGTGCATAACATTTAACATTTAACAGTAAACAGAGTGCAGTGGGAATGAATGAATATTTACAGTTGACAGTAGAATATAAAAATAAGATAAAGTGCATGGAATGTGAGTGTTGTGTTAAAGTGGCAAGCAAGTCTTAAACTTGAAGATTTGTTCTTGGCTGATAATCGTCTGTTTAGTCTCTCTTAGGTCGTGACATGTAGTCTTTCTTTAAAACTCTGGGCTTTTCCACGTTCTTAAACTCGTTTTTCTGTGCCTTCACGTTTGCATCTCTTCAGACGGAGGAAACGGCGGCCCAGCGGGAGGATGGAGCTCCGGGGAAGAGAAAACGGAAGAAGAAGAAGAAGAAGGCCAAAGATGCTGGCGAAGATGCGGAGGATGAGTCGGAAGAGCCGGCGATGTATCAGGAGCTTCCAAAACTTGAGGTTAATACAAAAAAAAAAAAATAATTAGCGTCCATATTTTTATTCAAATTTTGTTTTTTTGCAAGTGATGGAAGATGATTTTTGTTGCCGTGGTGTCTTCTCAGGATGAAGAGGAGTTTCCAGGCTTGACTCCGGCTCTGACTGCGGCTGATAGACTGTTAACGAGCAGCTACGCAGCGAAACTATGCA
Source organism: Cottus gobio (assembly GCA_023566465.1). NCBI lineage: Eukaryota > Metazoa > Chordata > Actinopteri > Perciformes > Cottidae > Cottus > Cottus gobio. The sequence goes on from CM042218.1 coordinate 5,476,308, forward strand.
ACGAGGTACATATCCATATTTTATATTCTAATTACAATACTGGTGGAAGCATTTCAGCCTGTGGGGTCAGGAGATTGCCTTCAACTTTACGTAGCAGATCATTTGCAAAACGTTTGTCGGGTTTCTTTCTCCCAGGAAAACCAAAGAGACGGCGTTACGCTTCAGTCGGCCGACCACGCCAAGGACAAACCGCCTGCCGCAAGATCTCAGCCCTCAGAGACGGCCAAGAAAGGACAGGTTTGTGTTTTTTCTTGTGCGTTCAAATGATGTGTGTTGATATTATCCGACAGAGAACAGCAGAGGTCGCTTTCCGTCTCTGGATTTCCAGAAAGCTGAAAAGGTGTCCGGGAAGAAGAGCAAAGTTCCCGTTCAGCTGGACATCGGACACATGTTGGTCGCCCTGGAAAGGAAGCAGTCTCAGAAAGCAAAGCAGGACGCCAAACCAGTCGTCCTCTCAGGTGCGTTGGGTTTGGCATCTGGATCCTAATTTATCCATCTCACCTACTGATCCAGATGGTGCAGGGTATGCTAAGCTAACCAGCTGCTAGCTGTAGCCGTGTAATAAAACTGAAGAGAAAAATAAAAAAATAAAAATGTGCCTTTTTACGGGGAATATCTTTGTATACGCCGCACAAAGCAACAGTTGGTTATTTTGCATTAATAAAACAAATAACATCGTGTGAGGCTGTGCTCATCTTCAAGTGTTATGCTAAGCTAACCAGCTGCTAGCTGTAGCCGTGTAATAAAACAGATACGAGAGCGCTCTCATCCTCTCATCTAACTCAACCAGAAAGCGGCATATATCCCAAAATGTCAAGATTTTACTGTAAGATTCATATGAAATGTGACTTTTTATAAAGCAGGAAATAACACGTGTGCTTTTCCTGGCTTCACGTGTCACTTCCTGTAGACTTGAAGCAACACTTCCGCTTGTTATTCATATTATGTAATCCTATTCCATCTTCTAATAACAATAAGGTTCATATGATTCTTATAGGTCACAATCGTACATCTTCTGTCAAATTTTAATTTATTGCTTTTTGTTAATGCATATTGCCACCTAGCTTCAGATTACTGTAATTAGTCGTATCATTATGCTGATATATAGTTTCTTATTCCTCATGTGGATCAACAAAAAATAAAAATCACAATACAGATTTTTAAGCAAGTAAACAGCAGATAATGTTTCCTACATTATTTTGCTCTTTTTTTCCTATTAAAAGTAAAATGCTCTTCTGTATGTATGCAAACTTCTCTTTTCAAACGATTGATTTGCAGTTGGTGGCGGACTCCCTGCGGTCCAGAAGCAGCCGTCGGTCCAGAAGAAGCTGCCCTGGCAGCAGGATAAGATTGCCCACAATCCTCTGGACTCCACCAGCCCGCTGGTAAAGAAAGGCAAGCAGAGGGAGGTGCCCAAAGCCAAGAAGCCCACTCCTCTCAAGAAGGCACGTCCACCTGCTTTTAACAAACACCGGTGCATTTACTGAGAGTGTGTTCTCAGCTGCGCAGCCTTTGATAGTATGTTTCTGTTCCTCATTCAGGTCATTTTGAAAGAAAGGGAGGAGAGGAAACAGAAACGTTTGCTGGATGAGAGAGGACCGCTGCCTGAATGTGAGCTCAAACCCGCTGATGAGGATGAGGATGCTGCAGAAGACGAAGAAGAGGAAGACGAAGAGCAGTGTGAAACAAATGCCACAGGTCGGATGACAATCTTTATGAGTAAATAAGAGTAAACATTGAGTAAATCTTTGATTTTAGCTAATATTTGATCTGTTTTTGTTTGTGCGTCTGTAGCCTCGGATGAGGTTGGAAGTCCTGCCGAAGAACTCTATGATCAGCCCGAGTTTAACGGCACAAACCAGGAAGTAAGAGAGGCCGACGAAGAGGAAATCGTAGAGCAACAGTCCGTCTCACCTGTGCTCTGCCCGGTCAGTCGACCCAAAATCCACAGCAGGAAGTTCAGAGAGTAAGTCAACTTTATCCCCACAAATTGTAATCGCTGTTTGTCGTGCAGGAATAAGAAAAGATTTCCTCTCGCGTAACCCAATCACTGTTTTTCCTCACTTTTTCTGGTACCTGTATGTTGTAAAAGTGTGCCGTATTGTTGTGCATGTCAGCTATTGCAGCCAGATGCTGAGCAAAGACGTGGATGAATGTGTGACGGCTCTGCTAAAGGAGCTGGTTCGTTTCCAGGACCGCCTGTACCAGAAGGACCCCATGAAGGCCCGCATGAAGAGACGCATCGTCATGGGGCTGCGAGAGGTCCTGAAGCACCTGAAACTCAGGAAGGTCAAGTGTGTCGTCATCTCGCCCAACTGCGAGCGCATCCAGTCCAAAGGTACTTCACATGTGGAGTGTTCTTGTTTAACCCTCCAACACTAACGTTAAGAATAGTAACTCCATCACTAACGTCGGGTGATTTTCACCTGATATAAAGTACCTGATAAAATATACTTCTCATCAAAATATGTTAAAATACAACAATACAAGGCAAATTGAAGTACTCTTCTTTTATTTTACCCTATATAACTTCTCATTAAACTAAAAACAGGTTTCATGGGGGGACCCTGAAAAAAGGCTCAAAATCAGGTGAAAAATTAGGGAATGGTCAATAAAACCTGAATAAAAACATAAATAATGAGCTATGAACTTGTTCTCTGGTCCACATGTTCCTGACATGTGAGCCTTGTCCTGTGAAGGAAAAGTCTCCTTCAATGGGAAAACCATCCGGAATGTTTTCACCCTCTATCACTAACGTAACACGTGAAGGTTGAGACAACCAGGGATTGGAGCAGAGAGACACGCCCACTTCCAATAAAGACACGCCCACCTTCTATAGAGACACGCCCACCTTCTATAAAGACATGCCTGCATTCAATAAAGACACACCCACATTCAATAAAGACACACCCACCTTCAATAAAGACATGCCTAGTGTGGGCATATGGTCAAAAGGCATTTATCCAGTTAAATGTGTACAGATGCTGATCGTGACTCTACTCATATTCATTTACAAAAACAGACCTAGGAGCAACCAGGTAAAGATGTGCACCAGGTAAAAACACCAAGTTTCTTGAAAACTTTTTTTTCTCACCTTTTGGCAGGAGGCCTGGACGAGGCTCTTTACACCATCATCGACACTTGTCGGGAGCAGGGGGTGCCGTTCGTGTTCGCCCTCTCCAGGAAAGCTTTGGGCCGCTGCGTCAACAAGGCCGTGCCCGTCAGCCTGGTGGGCATCTTCAACTACGATGGTGCTCAGGTGGGATACAAGTTCAGCAGCAACACATACTATACTCCTCACCTGAGACATGAGCTTCAACAGTTAGCATTTCCATAAAAACGTTTTATTTATTTTTACAGGATTTCTATCATAAGATGATCGAGTTGTCGTCCGAGGCCCGGAGAGCCTACGAGGTGATGGTGTCCAGCCTGGAGCAGCTGCAGATCAGCAGCCCGGCCGAGGAAGCCGAGCCCGGCCCTGACACCACACAGCCGGAGGAACCGGAGTACAGTAAGTTACCGTCCCACCCCAACGTCTGTGACTCTGTCTCTTTTTTTAAAATGAATTTGGTCTCACGACTCGACCGATTCAAGTTGTAAGTAAAGATGCTGACGAGTTTGAGGATGCAACGTCGTTGAAATATGGTTTTTGTGTTTCTTCTTCCAGTAAAAATGTGGAAGAAAATGCTGGAGAAGGATTGCAACCACACATTTCTGAACTTTGAGGAGCAGATGAGCTCCATGCAGCTGGACGGCGTGTGCGCTGAAAACACCGAAGACGACAAGAGTTGACGGCGGCGAGTCGCTCCGTGCCTGAAAAACGATGAACGAACCCCTCTGGCCGATCACCGGCTTAGAAGAAACCTCGACTGGATTCAAGCAGATAATGCGAGCCGGGAAATCATTTATGTTGATAAAGTTTACAATGAATTCTTCATTTTTTTTTGTTATTTTGTTTATTAATTGATTGCACTTAAACACAAAAAAAATGCATCAAGCTTAAGTAATGATAATTAAGTAAAGCGATGTGTGTGTGGGGGTTATAAACTGCAGAGGTTTAAATCACTGATGTATCAGGATTAAACCGCTCACTTGAAGATGTCCCACATTATGAGCTGTCAGTGAACAAGACTGGAGGGTGAGCATGTACTCGATGTGTGTACAATATCCACCAAGTGAATGCAGTATAAATACAGTTAAACAATAACCTCCTAATTTGGACATTTATTTTCTACATGGCACAAATCTGCATAATCAGGATTTAAATCGATCTTTTTAGATTTATGATTCTGCAAACTGTCTTTTTTTTTTTACTTTTGATTTTCTTTCACAAAGTCACAGTCTCAGTGTGGAGATGGTGATGATGGCATGCAGCAAAAGTCCCAAGATGCATTGCAATGACTTGGACTGAGCTGATATGGGCTCCGATACGGGTTCAAATTTTGAGTTTGTGCAATTATTACTTAAAAAATGCCCCTATTTAAGTTTTAGATATTATTTTTTTGCATCACATTGTATGGTTGGAGAACTGGTTTGTGATGGAGTTTCACACACGTGTGTTTTGCTTTGACTTCGCTCACTAAACCACTTTTTCTCAGTATTTGTGTAACATTACCGTTGATATCATTTGTGGCCAAATTCTTTTCACATTCACAACCTGTTTTTTTCCCAGATTTACAAAAGGTGAATTATTTCTGTTCATCACTTCACAAGCTCAAAATCTAACTGAACCCTATTTGGCACCACGACACTTGTATTGTTGAATTTAAAGTTGAAAATGTTTTTTTTTTTTATTATCCTGATTGCACTACATAGTAGAGCCTGTGTTTTTCTTTTGTATACGACTACCAAAGTACTAAACATTTCATGTCATACTGCCTGTGATAGGTGTACACGGTAGAGCATTTTACTTTTAATAGGAAAAAAGAGCAAAATAATGTAGGAAACATTATCTGCTGTTTACTTGCTTAAAAATCTGTATTGTGATTTTTATTTTTGTTGATCCACATGAGGAATAAGAAACTATATATCAGCATAATGATACGACTAATTACAGTAATCTGAAGCTAGGTGGCAATATGCATTAACAAAAAGCAATACATTAAAATTTGACAGATGAATGATTGTGACCGATGAGAATCGTATGTGGTCGTGAACCTTATTGTTATTAGAAGATGGAATAGGATTACATAATATGAATAACAAGCGGAAGTGTTGCTTCAAGTCTACAGGAAGTGACACGTGAAACCAGGAAAAGCACACGTGTTATTTCCTGCTTTATTAAAAGTCTCACATTTCATATGAATCTTACAGTAAAATCTTGACATTTTGGGATATATGCCGCTTTCTGGTTGAGTTAGATGAGAGGATGAGAGCGCTCTCGTATCTGTTTTATTACACGGCTACAGCCAGCAGCTGGTTAGCTTAGCATAACACTTGAAGATGAGCACAGCCTCACACAATGTTATTTGTTTTATTAATGCAAAATAACCAACTGTTGCTTTGTGCGGCGTATACAAAGATATTCCCCGTAAAAAGGCACATTTTTATTTTTTTATTTTTCTCTTCAGTTTTGCTTAAGATCCAACAAACGAGAGAGTGCGTGTTAATTAGCTCAGACATCAATTTTGTCATTAATTCACCACCAGAAAGTCAATAAGCGTATTTCCCCAAACTTCCAACTGGTTTCTTTAAATGCTAAACAATGGTTCAATAGGTTCTGTGGTAATAAGACCAAACTGTGAAATAATAGGAATATTAAAAAAATGCATGAAGATTTGGAACAAAGGAAATAAGATGGATTTTTTTTTTTTAGATATACTTCCTGATTTAGCTCTTTTATAAATCCTTGAATATAAACTCTGAATGTATTTCCTTGGAGAACAGAGATACAACCGATACTTAAATAAAATAATTTATTTTGCATGTTAAATATGAAATATGAAAGTAAAATCAGAGGACGATTTGGAGTCTATTCATTTTTTTTCTTTAAAATATCAATGTGTCGTCTTCATGGAGAGGAAACATGCAGTGTTTACTTCAAATGAATGGGGGTCATTAATAAACAAAGAAAAATGACATCGCTTTTTTTTCAGTAATGGAAAATGATTAATATTTTGTCAGATAACAGATAATTTAATTTCTCATCTGAATAAAATATCTTGAAAAATCTGAAAGTTACTTTTTGGTTATTTGGGTGAAAGAAAAGAAGAAACACAGCAACATTAATGCAGCTTTAAACTGCAGTGCCGATCAACACCAGACACGATGCTTAATATGAGCAAACTTTTAAAAATGCCATCTGCTATAAAACATTAGAATTTTCTTAATACTTTACTAAAGATTACTTATTTTTGAATCCCTTGTATATTGAGGTATAAAGTCGCCTCAACTGAAACATTGTGGAACGATGCTCAATATGATAAATGAGGAACAATCATTCTTTTAAAAATCATTTGCATTTCTAAGTATCTTACAGAATTATTAAACAGTTTAGTTGATTTTCTTCAAGAGAAATATTCCGAAAGTGTGAAAGTACGACCAGACAATACAGGGTTAACACACATTTTGACCAATGGATTTCCTGAACTTTAAACCAAATTTCCATGACCAAACATTTAGTGAAATCTGGGTGTGTCCATGAAAAAGTGATAAAATGTAGTATTTAAACTAACAATGAGGATTCCAAAGCATACAGTATTCCTTAAAGGACACAAATGAATGAGAGACAATAGTTTGATTAAAAGAATAAACATTTATAGATATACTCAGCGTATGCCTGCTTATATTTTGAGTCTCTTTTAAAAGCATATTCATTATTTCAAACTCAGCGTAAATGAACACATGAACACATGAATATAACACATTTACTTGACTTTTTGAAAAATTTTGAATTTTTTCAAGGACTTTTCCAAACCGAGAAATAACCATTTTATAACTCCATGACTTTTCCAGGTTTTCCATGACCGTATGAACCCTGCAATAGAAAATGTAATTTCACATGTTTTCTTGTAGTGTGGGTGTGATAACTTTTATTTTCTGCACATCACAAATAAATTAACCAACAGGCTGCAAAATGTATGACGCAATAATGCCATTCATCTCTTTTTAGTCTCAACAAAAACCAACCGCTTGATGGATCCTGTAGCGCTCCATGGCCAATTAATGTTTAGCATAGTAGGTAATATTTACCATGTTTTTTAACGTTTACTAAGCAACAACGTACAGCTGAAGCTAACAGGAATGTCGTGCTTTTATCAGGCATTTGGTCACAAACCAAAAGCCTTGGACAAATTAAAAATGTTAACATGATTATGCTGCCAGGTGATGGTATTTATAAGTATTAGGTTTATTATTGCATATATCTTTACAACAACACGTTTAGTACACTTCAACTCAAAACCAACCAGAACATTTGAATTCCTCTGCATCATCGTCACGTTGCAGTCCATTACTTTTATCGAAAGAGACTTACATGCTATACAGTAGACCGTAGACACAGCAACGGTGAGCAATGAGGGTTAAGTGTCTTGCTCAAGGACACAACGACATGGACTAGCGGAGCCGGGGATCGAACCACCGATCCTGATTGAAAGACAGACCTGCTAACCACTGATCCTCTGATTGAAAGACAGACCTGCTAACCACTGATCCACAGTCTTTTACATCCATATATGTCCAAAATGTCTCCAAAAACAGCATTTTATTTGCAGATGAAATTCTTGATTTATGGCCAAATACGTGTTTCGACCACCAAATTTGAATCCGTTCATCCTCGAGTCCAAGTGGACATTTGTGCAGAATTCACTCGAGGCGTTCCCAAAATATTGCACAGCATAATGCCGCCGACCTGGAGGCATGTTGGTCCAAGATCAAAGTCGTAGGAGAGCGTGAGAACTAGATGCCGTGGCGGCTCACCCTACGTTTGATGCCGGGTGGACGGTATACACATATCCGCTTTCCGTGAGTTCTGAGCACATATTCGGTTTTCGGCTCCTCTGCTGGGCGCAGTCTGTGTAGCGGTTTCCCTTCTCTCTGCCGGCAGTGTCATGTGACTGCAGGATGACCGTGTTGTCCCGGTCCACCTTCTTCACCCGGCTGTAGTCCTCCGGCATGTTCTTTTGCAAGTGAATGTCAATGTAGCCGGAGCTCTCGAGTGGGACGTTTTCCTTCTCGTAGATGAGAACGTTGTCCCCGTTCACCTCTTCCACTCGGCTGTAGTCCACCCGTTTCACATCCGCCACCTGCGTGTTTTCCACGTGTCTCTGAATATCCACGTAGCCGATGTTTGGGAAGGGTTTGGCGGCGTCGCCGACTTCAAAGCTATCCGTTTCGTCGTTTCGTTTCTCGGAATTTTCCCAGACGTTTTGGTGCGGCGTCATCTCCTCACAGGAGATTTCTTCCAGGTCTACGTCGAAGCCAGCGGGAATGACGAAGCTTTTCTTCCTTTTTGGAGAATTGGGGGGAAGCCCGTCATCACATTCAGTCACAATTAGGTACTCCTCCATTTGGTCCTTCCAGGCCACCATAGGCGGAAAGCTTGGGTTGCCCATAAAGGCATTGTGGATGTCTTCAGCTCCCCCTCTCTGGAAGTTAAGAGTCAATCAATGAAAGACATATCCAGAAAGCAACTTTTTGGATATGTTTGGAAAAACAGCCGATTCAGCGTTACCTTGAGAAGCCGGGCGTCAACATCTCTTATCTTTGGACCAGGAACAGGTGGCAGAACATACTGCTTCACGCTGGAGATCAAAAGAAAGTGAATCTTCTCGACTTTAAGTGTGTGTGGTGTGTATGAGAGATATATATATGTATGTATATATATATATATATATATATATATATATATATATGTTTTTGCAGGAGATACATACGATTTCCTCTTAATCACCAAGATACACACGGCTGTTATTAATGGAATTGCAGAGAGGATAGAAACCATGATCCAAAAGGGTCTCTCGTTCTGATTATCTAAAAAAAAAAAGAATAAAGCATTTTCAGTGATTATTAGTACATGCTGCTGTATAGTCATGAAGCCAAAGACCTTCTGCACTCACAGTGAGGGATTTTCACGCAGGTGGAGTTGCTCCACTCGCTCCAGGATCCGTGGTCCAGCCTGCAGCGCACCTGCACCGTGTACGCCACCCCGGGACTCGTGCCGTACAGGTTGAAATGAGTTTGTGTACCCGAGGTGTACTCCTGGAGAAAAAAACCCCACAAGATTAAGATCAAACAGTAGTTGCAAATATATTACAGAACACTGATTTATTATATGCTGAATGAATGGAGGAAGGAGAATAACTCTGGATTTTGGCTATTAGTGCGTCTCACACCTTTTAGGACCGAAGGATTTCAAACTGTTTGTACTGAGAATTTGATTCACCTAAAAATCTATTCACTATGCAGAATTTAGTTTAAAGCCCATCTCTCTTCCTGTGGGTTTGGAACCTATGGACGTTTAATTCCTCCTTAATTAATTCCTTAACTTTCCTCCTTAATTCCTCTTTGGATGTCTGCAATTCATACCAAAGCCAGATTTCTCCCCTTCCACATCTTGGGTTACATTCACTTCGAGTCGCTACCAATTTTATTTTAGCATGTGTATTTAAATCTTGCTGATACCTGAACAGAAACATTGAGCCTGGCCCTAAATATTGGAATGCAAGGCCTGCAACGAATTATTACTTGTATTATTGATTTTTCCTGACTGATCGTTTGCGTCATAAAATTACGAAAAATTACCATTATAATTTCCATGAGCCAAAGATGAACAGTCCAAAATTGAAAGATATTCAATTTACAATCACAGACAACTTGGAAAAACAGCAAATATCTGCATTTAAGAAGCTGGGAATGGACATTTAATTAAATTAGACTATTGCCTGGTGTTGGCCGCAGTAGTAAAAGTCAGTTTGAGACTGTAAACATGCTGCAATCCTGTATTTTACATTTTAATTAATTAATTGAACCAAGCTGTAATACTTGACCTTAAAGTGGAACCAACTGTTTCTGTGCAAACTAGGAATACAACATCTCAAACGCACCGTCCACTTGTTGCTGTTGTCCTGTCGGACCCTCAGTTCGTATTTAACGGTCACCCAGCCGGACTTGGTGTCCGTGTTGGACGGAGGATCCCACCGGACGTGGAGGTACGGACTGTCCTCCCTCTCCTCCACCAGCAGCGTCACGTTTTCAAGAGCATCGGGCTTCACTGTGGAGACAGAGCGAGGAGTCCAGAGCCATGCTAGCAGAGTATGGAGCTACATGGTGACGTCAGCATGCTAACATGCTAACGTGCTAACATGCTGATGTTTCACAGGTATAATGTCTATCATGTTTACCATCTTTGTTCAGTTTGTTCACATGTTTCCATCAGCACTACATTCAAAGTATTGCTGAGGCTGACGGTAATGGCACTAGGTTGGTATCTGGCAGTCAAGAAAGGTCAGGGGGTCATCGAAGAGAGAAAGGTTCATATCTGGTGATCATGAATGTGAAAAATGTCGAGTCAATCCAGTCAATAGTTCAGTTTGAGATATTTCAGTCTGAAAGAGAGCGCTGAATTAACGAGTGATTTTCAACCACTGTGCCGTGAGAAATGTCAAATTTCACTTAATGGTAAAAAAAAAAATATGATTTAGTTGCCACAAATAATTGAGCATCTGAGCCTGCAATAAAGTAGCTGTCCTAGTAATGTAATACTCTTCCATGCCAGTAGGTAGCGCAATAATTACCTCCATATAAACTGTATTATGCTACAATGTGACATTTTATATATATTTTTTTTTTTCATTGTAGAAAATGTGCCTCGGCTCAAAAAAAGGTTGAAAAACACTGAAATAAACAGTAGATCCTGGGCCCTAAAGTGTCTTTTTTTTTTTTTACTGAAAAAATAAAAAAATAAATTCATAAAGTGAGTTTATATCCCTGTTTAAAAATTTAATGCAGTGGCACTACTTTTTTCCCCCTCACATGGGAGTGTTCTGCTCCATATACAGAGGTTATTGTGCCGTACATGGTGAGCACACGCACAACTGCCTGCAGGACCAAACAAAAGCGGTGAAACTTGATCCTGGGCGATACACAAGTTTTGCACCGGGCACAAACCAGTTCCGTCTCATTCTGTTCAGGTTGTAATGTATGTCAATAATTTGCCTTCGCCATTCAGTACTTTTCCACTCCTTCCTGAACTCCAGAAGGGCAATAAAACCGTTCCAATCATTAGCTGAATCAATACGGATAACTTTCTGCTGTGTGTGTCGTCTTCTACTTTAATGAACACACATATTGAGGGGTTGTCAGAAGTGTGCGTCTCTTCTAGTGTGACAGAAAAACACTGTCGAGCTGAACAGATTAAGTTATTCTTTATTACTGGCTGTAATTTGAAGAGAGTTATTGAGTCATTGGGTTATTGTTTGAAAATCCTAACTATAAATACTATGAATTAATGTTGTAATGATCCATGATAAAGTCAAAGGGAGGTCACTACTTTTTAGACATATACATTACATTTCCTTTAGCTGAGGCTTTTATCCAAAGAGACTTACATGATATACAGTAGACTGTAGTCACAGCAACGGTGAGCAATTAGGGTTAAGTGTCTTGCTCAAGGACACAACGACATGGACTAGCGGAGCTGGGGATCGAACCACCGATCCTCTGATTGAAAGACAGACCTGCTAACCACTGATCCACAGTCATCCATATACATTGAGTAGTAGAGCTAAACCCACAGAAATTATAATCAATGTTTTACTTAGATGCATTGGCTTAATTTATTAATAATAAAGGGTGACTGTGGCTCAGTGGTTAGCAGGTCTGTCTTTCAATCAGACTGTGGCTCAGTGGTTAGCAGGTCTGTCTTTCAATCAGACTGTGGCTCAGTGGTTAGCAGGTCTGTCTTTCAATCAGAGGATCGGTGGTTCGATCCCCGGCTCCGCTAGTCCATGTCGATGTGTCCTTGAGCAAGACACTTAACCCTAATTGCTCACCGTTGCTGTGTCTACTGTCTACTGTATAGCATGTAAGTCACTTTGGCTAAAAGCCTCAGCTAAAGGAAATGTAATGTAATTTGAATAAAGATGAAACTGTTATTTGTATCTTAATTAAATTTGATTGCAGAATGTTTCTATTCATCTGTCGTTGAAATAAGTATCAGAACTCAGTATCCTACTCCCAAAGGTTTGATTCATTCAAGAAAACATACCAATTTCCATCACATCCATCTTAAAGGGCTCCGAGGTGGCGTTCCCGAGTGCATTGGAGGCCATCACCGTCACGTAGTAGTCCACCCAGATGGAGGTGTGTTCCTTATCAAAGAAACAGGTGTTCCTTCCCGCAGACAGATAGTCTGGGCACTCGTACGTTCCCTCCAACCTGTAAGAAGACAAAACAAGACCTTTAACTGACCAGCAAACACTGCTCAGGGCAGTAAATACATGTTGAGATGCAATAAACAAGCAGAGGGCCGGACTGCTCATCAGAAAGGAGGCAGGTGTGTGACGTCCACATTGTTTCCTCACTGACCACTGAAATAAGATAACGAATGTCATAATCTGACATTAAATGTATTATAGTGACACAGCTGAATAACATAAGCTTGCTAGCATGCTCACAATTAATAAGCTGATATGCTGATGATTAATGATCAGCATTAATGACTGTGGCTCAGTGGTTAGCAGATCTGTCTTTCAATCAGCTTTGGATAAAAGAGTCAGCTAAATGAAATGTAATGTAATGAGTTGGGATCCATGGTCCTCTTGGGACCTTGAATGTGTGCACAAAGTTCATGGCAATCCATCCAGCAGTCAAAATATTTCAGATTTAAACCGGCTGAACTAACTCACGCTGCCGATCTTTGAAACTATCGGTGATTAAAATCAAGTTTGGTAATTTCCCCCCCCGGGCCACGGCCAGTGAAGGTCACGCAGCGGAAGCATTTGAAGTCTGCAGGTTTTCCTGCACGGCAACAAAGATTTGTGCTCAGACGACTGAGCATAAGTGTGGGAACGAGGGAGCCGGTATTTTTCCACTCACCCGTATAAAACATTAAACAACTGATAACCCAACAACAGGAGCTTGAGCTCCACTCGCGCTCAGCGTGGGGGATAAACTCTGAAACGGGGGCATCAGGTGGCCTGGAGGTTAAGACTAAATGCCGTGATTGAAACCCCTGGCTCTGTTATTTGCTGTGTTTCGTCCCCTTCTTTCCCCCCCTCATCCTCCATGTAACTCTCCCTCATCTCTGCTGTGACCCGTTGAATGAAAATGTAGTTTAAAAAAGCAAATCTTGGTAATCATCCGGACCTTTCTCTCTCGTAATACAGGCGGTGTGTGGTGGGCAGCCCTCCATCAGAGCCCGGCTCCCACCGGCAGGTAAACGTCTCCTTCTCTGGGGACCTGCAGCCGAGCAGGACTGGTTTCCCTGGTGGAGACATGCCTGGCAACACATGTGACGAACAAACATCAGCTTATAATCCCCAATTTAGCACGATGGAACAGAGAAGTCGAACCTGCATTTTAATGGGAACTAGTTTTGAAGTGTGCGTATATAAGATTCATTCTTTGAAAATAAAAAAAAAATGTTCATTTTATTTTTTAATGCTGCAAGCACTAAATAAATCTCAAAAGGCGGATCTCCAAACCAAGACTAACTATCTGTAATTCTAGGTTTTATTCAAACATGGCAACTTACTGTTTGATTGGACAGCTGCAGACAGCAGCAGGAGCAGAGCCAGCCCCAGATCGCTCCTCATCCTGGGACTGCCTGTCCGTCACACCGTGTGCCCCAAAAAAAGGCGGGGCATCCCCCAGCTTGTGGTTAATGAGGTAACACAAACGGTGTGTCTTGTTTTGACCTACAACAAGGAGATATGAAGGGAAAACAGTGAGCACAACCAACACATGTTGTAGATGACAACTACGGACATTACATGATGGTTTAATAATGCAATAACTAGAAAAGTGTGCTAGATTTAACATTGTTTACTGACAGCAACTCTTTTATTAAAGAAGGTGTCTGCAACAAATGGGGAAAATGGGTCAATAAGTGTACAAAAATAAGGAAAAAAAAACTTAAGACTGATTAAAGGGGAGGCCGGTTCCAAAAATAAATTGTACCTTGTATCTTGAGTTCAGAAACGTAATTTCAGTCCTTAATGTTCATCTCAAACACAATGCTCAGACTTTCAAGACGCTTATTTTGCCTCGGAGTCTCGTGCTTATCTTCTGCCGGTTGTCTGTACCCGTTTGAAATTGACTTTTAGTGCGACTGATTGGCTCAGAGTGGGTGCTGCAGATTTTTGCTCCCTGGTTCAAACTCCCCGATCTTTGATTTGCAATACAATTAGTCACCTGAGGAGGAGGGGAAGGCCTCCACCAGCCGGTGATTTACGGGATGCCGCAAAGAGGGTGCCGCCTTCTCCCTTGTTTTTTAATAATGATCTTAGTGACAACAAACCCAGTTGCATACTGTGACACCTCTTTAAGACGAGTTGTAACATGTGTAATGTGTAACGTGGTTGCTTGGGCAAGACGGATGTAGATGAGGCTTATTTCTCAATTCTGAGATAAAAAAAAAAACTAAAAAAAAGCAGAACTTGAAGCTTAAAAATAATACGCAAAAGCTGAATATTCAGCTTTACACTCAGCGTAAGTGGTGTCTGAGGTAAAACTACTTTTTTTTTTATTCTTACTGAAACCCATAACTTTTATATTCTTACAATTAACTATAATCACACATCTAAAAGACTATAGAGTGGAGTACATTTAAGGATAATTATCTTTTATTGGTAGTGAGACAACAAAATACCATCTCTTAGGAAAACAACAAATCCTACTTTCACACAACACTTACATCTTTAATTTTATATTCTAGTGTTCAATGGTAAATATTCATTAATTCCCATGTATTGCACTCTGTTTATTGTTAAATGTTAAATGTCCCGCCAGGATAAATTCCTTGAATGTGAAAACAAACGTGGTTCTGATTCTGATTCTGACATTATTATGGTCTGTATACCAAAAATAGAAAAAGATAAACACCGGTTTGTTTTATGACACATGATGAAATGATATACCTTTCAATAGGACTGCAACATACAGTCGCTTGGGTGTGTTCACAACATACCACAGACATTACAAAATCTCATGGTCCATTAATTCATCAGCAGAAAGGCATCCCAGTCACGTGATGATCTCTTTAATACTTTAACATATACAAAAACACCACTGACTACAGTTTCTTTTTAAGCTATTTCTATCTGTTTTTTTGTATGTGGTACAAAATTAAATAAAAAATACACAATATATACACAATATATTCCAATATTTCATATGAAGAAAACGTGGATACACTTTAAATATGAGCTGAGCATTATACTTAGCTCAAGGGCATTAAGCCCAATGCATTAGTAAGTTTTAGCATTTCCTTCCACGACTATGTGTTCATGTTGTGTTTCGTCCTTGTAAACACAATTGCGAGCATATGCGCAATAAAACTAATAATAAAAAAAAAAAAAACGTTAATGCAAATTGCTAACGAACTAATCTCCTGCAAGGAGATAACATTTTTAAAAAAAAAACACATTTTTGTATTATTACAGCTCCGGTGTTCACTCACCTATTAGGCGTGTTGTCTCTCATGCGTTTGGCCTCAGAGAGGTCAGGACGATGCGCTGCTCTTCATTCATGATACGACCACAGACGAGGTGTTCGCACCTGAGCCCGACGCGATATGATCCGACCTGAGGGAGATAGATGTCCTGTGGGTTATGAAGGGGAGGAGTCTGTGTCGTCACGACTCACCTACTTGAGCTCAGCCAAAGATCGCAGCAGCCGTGAGTTGTCTCACTTTTGCCTGATTGCTAGAATACATTATAAACGATCTTATTCAGAGAAGTGCAGATGTTTCTTGTTCCCTTTTTTTAAAAATCACTTGAATTGAGTTTTTATTTGTTTATTTACCTTAGTGCTGCTGTTTCGTGAAGAATAACTTGCTCTTGTGTTTTCTTTTGTTTGTTTTTCTTTAAACTAAAAGCAATAATATTATAATAGGAACCTCACTCTGTATTTAAAAAAATATTTTTTTATCTGGCTTTTAATTTAATGTAATAAGTAATGTTATAGCCTTTGTTTTTAAGTTTTAATCTTGTTTTTAATTTAAAAAAATGTAATCTACTGACTTTTATTTTTTTACTTTTAACATGTAATAGTTGTATTGCTGTATTTCTACTATTGCAAAATTGTATTTATTGTTATTTATTTATTGTTTTTTTCTATTTGAATCACATAACTGCATGTTGAAAGGCGCTATACAGTTGAATAAAGATATAAAATGAAAACATATCCACAATACAAATACAATCTAATTACTAGGGTGGGTACTGTGTTGGAGACGCATTGCATTCCAACAGCTATCAATAAATCCATCCATCCATCCATCCATTTTCCACCGCTTATCCGGGGTCGGGTCGCGGAGGCAGCAGGTCAAGCAGGCTGACCCAGACTTCTCTCTCACCCGCAACATCTACCAGCTCATTCTGGGGGATCCCGAGGCGTTCCCAGGCCAGCTGGGAGATATAATCCCTCCAGCGTGTCCTGGGTCTTCCCCGGGGCCTCCTACCAGATGGACGTGCCTGGAAAACCTCTAAAGGGAGGCGTCCTAGAGGCATCCTAATTAGATGCCCGAACCACCTCAGCTGACTCCTTTCGACACGAAGGAGTAGCGGCTCGACTTCAAGCTCCCTCCTGATGTCCGAGCTCCTTACCCTATCTCTAAGGCTGAGCCCGGCCACTCTACGGAGGAAACTCATTTCGGCCGCTTGTATCCGCGACCTCAAATGATCAAATTTGATCATTTGGTGAAAATCAAACGTTTGAGCCCTCCAGTGGTCTTTGTTCCCGATATTTTTTCATCATTGTTTATTTGCAAATGTCAGGCCATCTCAGAGGACCAAGCATGCAGCCAGGTCCACCAAATTTGATTTGGAGAATGATCCACTTACATCTTCAATAACACCGGTGACCTTCTCTCCATCACCACAGTTACCATCAATTTCAACATCCTCGGGCAGCTTTTTACCCTCAGTTGGAAATAGAAGCATCTGGACCAAGAGGGACAATGTATGTCAATAATACACAATATTGTATGTTAATAAAAGGTATTTATGTGTATATCTTGTTTTCACAAAATAAAAACACATTTGCTAGTTGCGTCATCGTCAGACACATAATAACTTTAGCTGTATGCTCATTAATTTGACAATTCACAAGAAACTTCACTACACTAGTTTCATTTCAGTTTTATTTTTTTTAAATGAATGAATGTAAACAACTACAACGACGGGAATCCTAAAACACAGCGAACACTACCCAGAATGCAATGCGCCATGACAATGTTGCCGACTGTTATTTTAAGTTATTTACAGTTTCTCCCTCGTCTGAACATTGTGTCAATTATTAAAAGAATGAAAACATTTTAATAGTAAAATATATCTTCAATTAATTATCAACGTCGAGACACAGCTGGGGAGCGTTTTAAAAAAACAACGTTTACTTCCGGTTATTCATCTTGACGCATACATAGTCTTTGACAGAGAGCCGAAAGTTGCGTGGGGGGAAAACCAAGTATGTGGAGTAGGCGTATCTGCAGCACTTTCACAGTTTCTTCCAGGAAGTAGACATTTTCCTCGAAGTGAAATGTTGTCAAGAGTAAAACCCAGTGCCTCGAGACTGAGAGTCACGCGTGGATGGTAAAACCTTTTTTTAAAACCGCCATGTCGGACTCTTTGGACCGGTCCGTGAAGATCCACCTGCTGAAGGAGCCGCTGGTGAAGAAGCTCTGCGAGGTGCTGGACAGGTCCAGCAGTAAAGGATGGCGAAAGCTGGGAGAGATAGTCGGCAACGACAAGCGGTTCAGAGTCAGGTAGGTAAACTGTAGGAAATCACAACGTTATTGCTGTTAAAATATGTTATTGCATGTGAAATGTCTATTTTCTGAGAATATATAGATGGATAGAGCCCCTCTCTAAAAACTAACACTGAGACCATGCTGTATAATATGTATTGAACACACTGTACATGTTAGATTTGAATGTTCCCTGTAGGAACTACTTTAGTTTGGCTCGTGCAAGTTAAGTCATTAAAGTTATGCATTCAATGGCAAGATGCTGAGTTGTGTCTGCAGCCTTGGAAATGAAATAACTATTTCTAAAATATAATCTCACAGTGTTCTTTCTGTAGATACAAATGAAAATTGATTCATTGCGATAATAATAATCAATAATCAATCCTTTATACTGTGTATTTACATCTAAATGATGTGTAGGACAGATGAATGAGTGATGCAATAGGTCTCGGTCCTGAGATGAAATGAGGATTATCCTGTTCAGTAACACAAGCCACAGAAATTGAAGGCTCGATCTGTTTATTTTTACTGTATGCATTATAGGTATATTTGACGTATATACTTATGTATAGAAATAAAAAGTTCACACATAAGAACAAAAGTATTGAAAACCAACAGATTTAGTCAGTTTCCAGTCCTGTGTTGTGAATGTTTGTGCTGGCTCTAATATGCTATTGTTTACTTTGAGATCATAATTGTATTTACAATCAGGATTACAATATAAAACATTTAAAATAGCACTTTAATCCATAAATCATGTAGATTTGACATCATACTTAGACCTAATATTGTTTAATTTCCTGTCCTTGCCTGTGCATAAGGAATGTATATGTTTTGATTATTTTTTGTGAAGTTGTATATCTGGATTTGTATCTCCTGCATGGTTCTGCAGCGCAGGCGACATGGAGATGTGCTCCCTGAAGGTGCTGGAGCTGGAGGGCAGCCCGAGCCGCATGCTGCTGAGGCTGATGGGGGAGCGGGGCTGCACAACCAGTCACCTGGTGGACTACCTGCAAACGCTGGGCAACTCCGAGGTCCTGCAGTGCCTGAAGCCAGCAGGTACGGCAACAATGCACCCGGGTAGCAGGCTAGTCTTCGTTCCGTGTTGTATATTTTACATTTCATTTAACTGAGGCTTTTATCCAAAGTGACTTACATGCTACACAGTAGACCGTAGACACAGCAACGGTGAACAATTAGGGTTAAGTGTCTTGCTCAAGGACACAACAACATGGTCTAGCGGAGGCGGGGATCGAACCACCGATCCTCTGATTGAAAGACAGATCTGGTAACCACTGATCCTCTGATTGAAAGACAGACCTGCTAACGACTGATCCTCTGATTGAAAGACAGACCTGCTAACCACTGATCCTCTGATTGAAAGACAGACCTGCTAACCACTGATCCTCTGATTGAAAGACAGACCTGCTAACCACTGATCCTCTGATTGAAAGACAGATCTGCTAACCACTGAGCCAGTATTTCGATTTAAATGTATGACGTTGCCACTCGGTTTATAGTCAGTTTAACTCGAAACTCGTGTTTATGTGATTACTCAATTTCTTTGAATCATGTTTTTTTGATGATTCCCTAATTTTTCACCTGTTTTTTTGCCTTTTTTTAAGGGTCCTCCCATGATACCGTTTTTTTGTTTCGGGTAAAGTAAAAGAAGAGTACTTAAATTTGCCTTTGATGAGAAGTACATTTTATTAAGTACATTATATTGGGTGAAATATACTCAATGTTAGTGGTGCGTGTTTCTATTTCTAACATTATTGTTCTAGGGTTAACCCAATTGGGCAATTGTATTATGTAACATCTTTGCCACAGATATAGGCAGGCTAAAACCAGTTTGACAATTCAAGACTAAGTGAAATTCTCCTGAACGTACAGCCCTGCAGATCCTCATTCAGCCCCAGTCGGTGGCTCTTATATCCGGACACAATCTTCGTCTGAGCTGCCACGCTGTGGGCAAATCTCCAGTACAGTACCAGTGGTTCAAGACCAAGGAAGAGGTGAGCCACGACCCTCCATCCACACACTTCCGGCTTTACAGGAAGTTGTTTGTGATGAACCTCTATGTTTCTGCTGTCGTGGTCATAAGGAAGATGCAATCATTATTTTTGCATTATCCCTTGTTCATTATTTATATGTTAGTCAAGTATTTTGTGTGAAAGTTGCATCACTGTGCGTCAGTATCCCGGAATTTTATTCACTAAAACAGCATTGCTTCAGGGCTCGAAGTTTAATTTCCAGGGAAAACAAACAGCGGTTAATATGCCAGCTTCACAAGTCTGGGCTTGAAAGCTTGAAATCGTCCCTCAGAAACTCAATGAATGGCTACACATGACTCCATGTTGCATTGATACCACTGCATCTGAATGCTCCATTCATATAAAGATAGAAAACATGAGATGCTGTAACTCAAGTAGATCTGCTTGCATTCCTAGATGGAAAATAACATCTATATCATGTGTTTATCAGTCCATGATTTGGACATATATAACCTGTGCAAACATTTCAAATCACGTGCAGACATTCTGAAAATCCACTAAAAGATTAGAAAGAAACCAAATATCCTAAATATAAGAATCAATCAATATATGAGTATCTCATTAATTTAACTGCATTGTAGAAATGTTAGATGCATCAACTCTTGGCTTCAAAACATTTCAGATTCTCATTACATTACATTTCTTTTTGAAGGATGGACTCATCCATCCTTTCCTGCAGGTGTCTAAACAGGCTCCTAAGTTCAAGATAACACACAATACTCACATTACAGCCAACACATGTTTTATATGTAAATGTTGAACCACTAATAGTGAAGTTGACACTGTCAACTTACTCACTCAGCATCTGAAACCAGTTCAGAGCTGAAAAAAAAGTATTTACCTCCATCCACATACTTATTACCTGCAACTAGAGTTTGACTGCTGTGTTTAAAATTTGGCATTAATGTGTTAATGTTACACTTTGCATATTGATACATGTGATTCCCATTTCCACGACCTCAGGTGCCGAACAGCTTCTCCTCCGAGCTGGTGATCAGTCCAGTCCATCTGAAGGACGCTGGCTTTTACATCTGCAGGGTCAACTGTGGAGATTCGTTTGAGTTCAGCCAGTGGGCCCAGGTGGACGTCCTGAATGTCACCCTGTCATGCGGTAAGACACTGCAGGACGAGTGACTCCTGTTGGGAATTGAACCCACAACTCTAGTGCATTTACCATGGAGAATAATAACAGATGATTAAGTAAGTAGTAAGGTGTCTGCTCTCCTTCTGCTACCAGGGCAGAGTTATCATTCCTTAGAGGGGCGGCTGAAGCTGGTGATCCAGCCTCGGTCCCAGAGGCTACATGTCGGGGAAACCCTGCAGCTGGAGTGTGGCGCCGTGGGACGGCCGATCCCTCGATACCAGTGGCACCGAAACGGAGTCCCAGTACCCAACGCCACGAAGAGGAAGCACATGGTGAGCAGAGGCTGCTCGAGAAGATCTGAGTATATTATATAGTAGGGCGACTGTGGCTCAGTGGCTAGCAGGTCTGTCTTTCAATCAGAGGATCAGTGGTTAGCAGGTCTGTCTTTCAATCAGAGGATCAGTGGTTAGCAGGTCTGTCTTTCAATCAGATGATTAGTGGTTAGCAGGTCTGTCTTTCAATCAGAGGGTCAGTGGTTAGCAGGTCTGTCTTTCAGAGGATCAGTGGTTCCATCCCTGGCTCCGCTAGTCCATGTCAATGTGTCCTTGAGCAAGACACTTAACCCTAATTGCTCACCGTTGTATGGGGCGACTGTGGCTCAGTGGCTAGCAGGTCTGTCTTTCAATCAGAGGATCGGTGGTTCGATTTTGGATAAAAGCCTCAGCTAAGTGAAATGTAATTTGTGCCGTTACTGTTTCAAAAACCTTTTTTGCTTCTTGTTTGGAGGCTTTTTTCTTCTCTGGTTATGCTCGTCAGACGTTACAAAACTCCTCTTGTGTTTCAGATTCCTCACTCGATGCAGGAACACCACGGCAGGTATCGCTGTGAGATCAGCAGCACCACCGAGAGAATGTGGACCAATGAAGTTGACGTCATGATCGGTATGTTAACGCTCCAGAAAACGTGATGATACCGTAATTACAGCCCTGTAAAACCAGCTCCTGTGGCGTTGTGTCTCATGAGTGACTAATTGCTCTGCTCTTGGCTGAAAGCGCCGAGGATATCCGTCCAGATTTCAGAGGCAATTGAGTGCTCTGAAGGTAGAGTTGAAAGCACCGCTGCATGGGGCTTTAAACGGTGGTAGCAATTAGCATGCATGCATGCACATTTGAATCATAACTCCTATAACTGCATGTGGGTCGTGATCCGGTTTATTGACACGTAAACACTAACCAGCATACAGTTCACAGGGTTTGATCTCCAGGTGTCACGTGCATGAATTTTGTTGAATTTTGTTTTTTTATCAATTGTACATTAAGGGAAGGCTGTCTTCTATATTTGTCTTATTGTCAATTTATGAATTGATCCACTAACATAATCCTGTTGTACTATTTGTTTAAAACATATTAGTGACCTGAACTAGTCGAAGATAAACGGCATTGAGAGGCAGATTAACAGATTATTGAAGGGATTAGTTGGCAATAAGGAAACAGAAGGACATCGCCCTTAATCTCTATATTAAACATAATAATTAGTTGATTCAGTTGCATGAAGCTCTCCTTCCCTTAAGACTAATCGTTCTTTCCTTAATCAAATATTTTCCAACGTAGAAGTAAACATGCTCATCTTATATGATGGTAACATTTGTATTTCTAATTTCTAGACGATGTTTACGCCATTGGAGGAGGTAAGATCAATCACATTCATCAATTAATTATACATATCCGTTAGAAAACTTTTTTCTAACACTTTTATTTTTATTTTGACGTTGCAGCTTTAGGATCCAGTGAATTCCTCCTGAATAACGTCCCAGAGCAACTTCACGGTACGCGTCTTTTATCACATATTCATGCAAGAGTTGGTGAATTGTTCAAATGTGATCACAGAGTTCCCGGCTGTATTTTTGTGATGATACGTTAACAGGATGGTACGGAGGACACAGACGTCAGTTAGGGCAGCAATCAAAGGCAGGGTCAGTTCTGCAGGTTTTAAAGGATTTTAGTTAAACAAACACAAAATAACTCAAACCAGAGCTCTAGCACTTAACTACTCCAACTAAAGTATCTTCCCAGCTCAAACCTCTTCATGAAGAGGCGGAGCCTCTCTTCACAGCTCCTTCTGCTCAGTTCCCTAACGAGGAGATCAGGATCAGGTGTGTCTCGTCCCACACCTGATCCTGACGAGTGGGTGGAGCCTCCTGGCTGGAACGTAGCCCCCATCCACTACACCTCCCAGTATATGTCCACTGTGTTGACAACTGATCATGGGTGTCAACGGATACCATCGCGGACTTTGTCCTCATCTGCCATCAGTTCCTCTCTCACAATGAACATCAAAATGGAGATGTGATACTTGTAGCTTGCTTGTAATATTTGATGTCAGCACCAGATAATTATACCTCAAAAGTGTCCAGAAAATTCCCACTTCCTGCCTGTATTTCTCTTTAATTGTGACTGCCTGAACTACTGGTGGGGAATTATCTTCTTGCTGCAACATATAAAGTACATCATGTGTGTCATAAAAAAGCAAGACCAAAAAAACACAACACAAATCATGTATTTAATTGAGAGGAAACATATTGAGATGGATCAGTGTGCCATGCAGAAGGAAATAAAAACAAGAAATAAAACAAACACCCATGGGCCTGGACGCTTCTGCAGCTGTCTGTGCTGCTTTCAGTTCATGTGTCAGTTGAGATTAGTTCATCACAGATAAGCCAATAAGAAACAAGAAAAACAACATAATGTCTTTTAGGAGATGGACATTTTTTTAATTTTATAGCTATTAATTATCTTGCTCAGTCCATATCTTGGTCACAATTCTTTAATAATCCAATTATAAAGCTACATAAAAATAATTGTTAAACACTGGTTACTATGTTTTTTTTTACGCAATACTTTAAATTTGATTTGGATGTTTTTTCTTTATTTTTGTTTTTTTCAAATTTTATATTTTTTGTTTCTTTTTGTATTTTATTTCTTTCCATTTTTTATTATTATTTTTCATCATCAAAATTGCATGCCAGAATATTGTTAAGGACCCTCTCCACTTAAATGTGTCTCTTTGCAGCAGAGTTGTCTTTCTATCTTAAAAGTTATTTTTAATCTCCGGTCCACTTCTCAAAGACACAAGTTGTCGTCCCCTCCATCGTTGTAACGGTGTTTCCTCCTGTTTCCTGTCCCCTCACAGCGACCGACAAAGTGGCCCTGCTGATCGGTAACCTGTCTTACCAAAACCACCCGCAGCTCAAGGCTCCCATGGTGGACGTGTACGACCTCACCAACCTGCTGCGGCAGCTGAACTTCCAGGTGGTGTCCCTGCTCGACCTCACCGAGTCGGAGATGAGGAACGCCGTGGACGAGTTCCTGCTGCTGCTTCACAAGGGAGTCTACGGCACGTAGAGATGACCCCGCCGAGACGTGCATCACGGGAACTGTGTGTTTTATGGTGATTTTTAAAATACTCACTTCCCCTCTTTAGGTCTGCTGTACTACGCCGGCCACGGATACGAGAACTACGGCAACAGCTTCATGGTGCCGGTAGACGCACCGAACCCGTACCGGTCGGCCAACTGCCTGTGTGTGCAGAGCATCCTTAAACTGATGCAGGAGAAGGAGACGGGCCTCAACGTGTTCCTGCTGGACATGTGCAGGAAGAGGCGAGTCAGCGATTATTACATTTTAAATGTTACTCTTAATAATGAGGAGTTAAGAATACCTGTAGGAGGAAGGTTCGATCCCCGGTGTCTACGGTCTACTGTATAGCATGTAAGTCACTTTGGATAAAAGCCTCAGCTAAATGAAATGTAATGGTTAGCAGGTCTGTCTTTCAATCAGAGGATCAGTGGTTAGCAGATCTGTCTTTCAATCAGAGGATCAGTGGTTAGCAGGTCTGTCTTTCAATCAGAGGATCAGTGGTTAGCAGGTCTGTCTTTCAATCAGAGGATCAGCAGTTAGCAGGTCTGTCTTTCAATCAGATGAGCAATGGTTAGCAGATCTGTCTTTCAATCAGAGGATCAGTGGTTAGCAGGTCTGTCTTTCAATCAGAGGATTGGTGGTTCGATCCCAGGCTCCGCTAGTCCATGTTGATGTGTCCTTGAGCAAGACACTTAACCCTCATTGCTCACCGTTGCTGTGTCTACGGTCTACTGTATAGCATGTAAGTCGCTTTGGATAAAAGCCTCAGCTAAATGTAATGTAATATAATATAATTATTACTGTATGTCACCAATATTAAAAGCCGTATTTATTTATCGCTTTGGTTTGCATCTTTTTTTTTCATCCCAGGAATATCCATGATGACAGCACTCCAAACAATGTCCTGAGGGTCACGGCAAACATCGTCTTTGGATACGCAACGTAAGTCTGAGTCATCAATTATCATTAAAAATATCATAAAAAAACGAAATTTTTCGCACTTTTTAGTTTTCAAGAATTCCTCAAATGTCGCATTCTTCCGTCTCCGCCCGCTCAGGTGCCAGGACGCCGAGGCCTTCGAGCTGAGCTCCAGCGGCTTCACCAACGGTGTGTTTGTCAAGTTTCTGAAGAAGCGGCTGCTCGACGACGAGAAGGTCACCGTGGTGCTGGACCGGGTCGCTGAGGGTGAGAGAGATGGATGACGACACCCTGAAAGAAAGACCGACGTAGAGAATTATGTATTCTGGAGTTCTTCAAATTAGTTTGTGACGGAGAAGATGAATAGGTCACCGAGACAATTTAAAAATAAAAAAAAATCCTGTGTTTTTTTCCCCTGTGGATTGTTTCGGTTCATTTTTCAATAGAAGGCGAAACTAGGTCACATGTAGTGTGTGTTGCATTATTAACATCACACTTGTATCAGCTTGCTTTTGGTTTTTCTTTTAAATGTTCTGTTATTGCATCGGCCGGTGTGCCGTGGGAAAATGTCCAATTTCAACTTAATCGGTCCCCAAAAATATGATTTAGTTGCCGCAAATAATTTTCCACTGTTGAACGCCTGAGGCTGCAAAATAGTGGCTGGCCTAGTAATTAAATACTCTTCCATGCCAGTTGGTAGCGCAATAATGACCAACCATATATGCTGTATTATGCTATTTTGCAACTTTTTTTATTGTAGAAAATGTGCTCAAAAAAGGTTGAAAAACACTGATTTAATGAATGAAAATGACTTTCTGTTGGATGCACTTACTATAACAATACAGTCCGCTGTTGAACATGTGGTTTCCACTCCTCCGTGTGCAGACATGGGTCAGTTTGACCCCACGAAGGGGAAGCAGGCGCTGGAGATCCGCAGCAGCCTGTCGGAGAGGAGAGCGCTGACCGATCCTATCCTGCCCGGCGACAGCGTCGACCTGGCTCACGCACGCAGCCTCCAGTGGGCGATGGCTCACGGTGAGTTGAGGACGCAAAGCCGATTTTTTTTTAAATGTTTGTTTAGCACTTGATACCACATGAGCACACTATATTGCACGCTCGGCAAATGTTGACTTTGGTGAATGCTGATTAAACACACTGTGCTCCCTCTGTTGTACACACCTGCACACATGGGGGCTTCCCAAGACAACCGCACCTGAGTGGCAGCGTTATCGCCTCTTCCATCAGTGAAGGCATATTTGCTTATAGAGAAGCCAGAGAGGAGAATAACAGTTCTTCCAGTAGTTTTGAGCATCCTAACCAGGATGATGACATTACAGGGGTTCCCAATCTGTTTGGCTTAAGTAATGTAAAATTACAGGGTAAATTATGTTTTTCGAGGGATTTTTAGAGCCCTGTATTGGTGGACGTATCCAGCAGTTCACAAGAAAATGTTGAGAAAAGATTGAGAACAGAACATTCTTTTATTTTTTATTTATTTTCATTTGTATTCCTTCAATCATCTATATGATTTCCATTCAGTTTATTTTGTATAGCCCAAAATCAAATACAAATTTCCCTCTGGGCTTTACAATCTGTACACATACGACATCCCTGTCCCGGGACCTCACATCGGATTAGAAAAAACTCCCCCAAAAGAACTTGCACCAAAAAAAAATATATATATATATTTTTAACATAACCTGTTAGGGGACCACGACCCTCAGGTTGGGAATCGCTGCTGTATAAAATGTTTTATTATTTATAACTTTTATTTTTCTGGTGACTTTTTGTGTGAACGATCAAGCAAGTTTAAAAGTAACTCACCAATCCTGAGCTAATGATTTAAGAAAGAAAAATTTTTTTTTGTTGTATTTTGTAATTTGACTGTTTGTACAAAGGTGATCGTACGTTTGTTTTTTTTGCCACATTTGTAGAAATATTCTATTAAGCTCCTGTACTGGATGTGCAGGCGCAAAAACACAAAGTGGATGTGTCTTATGATAAATCAATACATCTAAGAACCCTGTTGCAAAATAACATTAGTGAAGATGTTTGTGTTTCTTAAAAATAACTCGACATGCGATCCATGAAAAACGTTTCTTTCCTTGTCATCCCAGAGCTCCCTGAGAGTATGAGTCTGGACTTCGACTGCGGGGCTCGGATCAAGTTGGGCTTCGCTGCAGAGTTCTCCAACGTGCTCGTCATCTACACGAACATCGTTAGAAAGCCAGAGGACATGTCCCTCTGCCAGGCCCACGTCACCGACTTCTCTCAGGTCAGCACGTTATAGAGGCCCCATCAGTACCAAATTTGGAACACTGGGTTTCAGCCTCTGGGAATGAGCATATCAAAACAAATATAAGAAAAAATCAAATAACCACAAAAATGTAAAATCCTGGCCTATTACACAATACATATAAACATAAACCATAAGAATGACTCAAAATGCACCCAGAGTTTTGAAAAAACGCTGATTTAAAAAAAGTTAGGAACTAGCTAGAAGGCTTTCGCCAATACCAACCATTACACTCTGAAAATGTACTTACTTATGGCTGAAATATGAATATTCCAGGCCTTCCTGCTCCCTCCTCACAGCTAAGGTCACGGAGCACCCTGCTGCAGTGAAACGAGGCCCGTTCAGGGACCACCGAGGACTGTGGGAACTTTCTAGCTTGAGAGGAGTTGACATGAGTTTTCGACATGTCTGAACAAAAATAATTATTAAAAATACTTAACTTCAATCAATTAAAGCCACAGATACTCCTACAATATTCTTGGTATATTTAAGATAATACAAATTAACTTTTAATTGTATTTTTCAAAAAAACATTATCTATCTTCACAAGGGTTTTCTGTATATTATAGCTTTTTAAATTTTTCAAATAGACCATGTGAATGAGGAGAAAATCAGGATTTAATGAGATAAAAGCAACACCAAATACACAAGTGTGTGCAAATATGTCTGTGAGTTCGTGCAAACTGTAATCTGCCTCTTGCATCTCTTCCTCACTGCAGGACCTCGATGTCGACCCTAAAGAGATGAACAGAGAGACTCCAGAGGAGACGGGCATCTACCTCCTGTCCAGCAACCTGCCGCAGCACTGCCTGTACACCAGAGTCAGCTCTCTGCAGAAGCTCAGGGTAAAGACTCAACGTACAGAACTCTGTTGAGCCTCATAACCGCTTCATATGCAGAACAACAGATATTCTGAAAGGCGCAGAAGGGTTAGAGATGTTTTTATTCCTGTTGAGAAAGCCTGTTGTCTCATGATTAGATAATGAGAATGACTACTACTACTACTACTAATAATAATAATAATAATAAGAGGCATTTATGTAATTTGTGTTTGCAGGTATTGGTTTATGAACTTAAGTAATGTAACCTGAATGTCTGCTAGAACCACGCTGCTAGAACCACACTGCCACTAGAACCACACTGCCACTAGAACCATGCTGCTAGAACCATGCTGCTAGAACCACACTGCCACTAGAACCACACTGCCACTAGAACCACACTGCCGCTAGAACCATGCTGCTAGAACCATGCTGCTAAATAATTTTTTGCTTTTGAATAAAGGCACTAATTTACTTCTCATTCATTCATTCGTGCTCATGTCAGAATTCATGTCCAGGAAAGTGTTTGGTTAAATTCAGCTTAAAGAAGTGATATTGGGCCATTCAAACCAAAAGGGACCCCATTGAGTTTCCTACCACTCTTCACCCCACGTCCAACAGGAGGAGCTGGTCTTCACCGTGTGCCTTCAGGGCACCTTCACCGCCATGGACGACGAATCCGTCCACTGGACCAAGAGCATCAACATCGGGAAGCCGCTGATCGCCCGGCTGGAGCTGAACCGCTCCGTGCGGCGGAATAGCTGCCTGCAGACCTGCCTGATGCCCCACAGCCCGTCCCACAGCCCCTGCCACAGCCCCGGGCCGGAGCACCACCTCCACCTGCACCACCGGTACCACCAGACCCAGGACTACAACCGCCTCTCACCACAGCACCCCTACCTGGACGTCTACAAGCACCAGGGAGCGGCGGGAGGCTGCGAGGAATCCTTCTACGACAACGTGGGACCATCTTGCTACGAGTCGGCTGGGGTGCTGTCCAGCTCACCGGGGGGGCTCAGCATCCCCATAGAGACCACGGGGGGGCTCAGCATCCCCATAGAGACCACCGACGACATCAACGAGCTGCAGACCGTGTTCATCAACAGTCTGCAGCTTCAGCAGCAGTGAACGCTGCAGATGTCTAACAGTGGACCTGGAATACTGCTGCTCTGTTACATGGCTGTGGAAGCCCATTTCCGTCAGCAAAAACAAATTCTAAAAAAATCACTTTAAAAAAAAAAAACATTTAATAATAATATTTTTTTAATTATTATTACTTTTTCTGCCAAAAAAAAAATGTTTTCCCCCCTGATGGAAATGGCCTTCCACACCTGTCGCATAATATGATTTTTTTTTTTTAGAAGACAATATTCTTGCAGTTATTAGCATTATTTGCCTCACCACACTGTATATGAATACTGACTTTTGTACTTGAGTTTTAAAGAGTTGTGTAAATATATGTGAAGAAGACTAAACACGTGGACTTCAGTCAACTTAGATAATTGATAAATGTTTTGAGGGGAATTTATCAATAAATAGCTGCAGAAAAGTAAAGATACTGGATGATAACTGTCAAGATCAGATATGTCAGATCTTTTTTTTTTTTAGATCTGGAATTTTACCTCTTACGAAATGTTTGTTGAAGATTATAAGTCAAATGTTCATTAAGACCAAGAAGATGGTGCTCTGAGGATATTTCCTCTGATTTATAGTCAGAGGAAATATCGAAGACATTTCGTAATATAATTAACCAGAGGAAAGAAAGAGATGGCTAAAATCAATCTGTCATATTAAAAACCTCAAGCCACTTTCCACACAGTCCTTATTCTTCTGTTTTTCTACCTTGTCCTCTTCAGGGTGGAAGTAGATGCCTCTGTTAGGACTCACTTACCTCCGGGTCTCTTCTCCATTCACCCTTGTTTGCTTTTTACACAGTATTTATTCACATCAGGTTATTTGTAAAAACAATAATTTATTAAAAAACGAGGAGGAAAGGAAGTTTACAAATATGTGAGGAGAGAATATTGCAAAAACAATATGAGCACACACATGACAAACACACTTAATATGTATATGTAATATGAGGGTATGTGACGTGGGGTGAACCATAAATGAGGGTGTTTAACTCAGTGTTATTATAAATATTGCTCATGGGGGTTGTTTCTCGTGCTGTGAGTAGCAGAAGCACCGAGTTACTCAAATAGATGGGGAATTATTTTGCTACAGTGTCATGCATATTATCTCAAATCTCCCTAAAACAAACATTTTGGTTTTGGATTATGCTTCAAAAAGCTGAAATGTATGAAAAAAGCTGTTGTGGTTTCCCCTCATGAGGTCGTGTCCTCACATAACAGTGAAGGTCACCTTGCAGCATAACAGCAGCACATTATCCTCAGCTTCAAAAGCACAGGGCTGTTGATTTCAGGCGCTCTGCTCATGCGGGACGGCTCACGGTGTCGAGCTATGTGTCCGACTGAATAATGGATGGAGTCGGCCACCTACAGGCTGCTGGGTGATATCGTGGCTGCGCCACTAGTGCAGCTGTGGGTGGGGGTGGAGGGGGTGGTGTATTTTAGTAGACGATGCAGCAGGCTGAGAGAGAGGGAGTAACCTGCCTGCGGAGAGGACGGAGAGATAATAATCATGGCAGCCTCCTGGATGCAGCTCCTTTTTCAGATCCTCTCGCTTCTCGTCGCCTGCAGACACATCGATGCAAGTAAATGGCGGTTTGGATTTCCTTTTGGCGTGAGCTTGTGTTAAGACGTTGCCCGGTAAATTACCTGTAACCTTGTGGGGAGTGAGAGAAATGTCTTTGCATGGCCACACCATCACGTGCTACTTTATCTAGCACATTTTGAAGTGTAAGTTGCAGATGGACAATGTTTATTTTGTATTATTATTATTATTTTATATATTATTTTTCACTACATCATCATGGGACTCTACATTAAAACCAAGAACCAAGATCAAAACAATAGTATATAGAATAATTTAAAATACTTATATAATCAGATTTCTAATGAATTATCTTTATTCACCATACATTTACCATTGCTTTTGGCTGTACCCAGTTATCTTTAATGTAAAGATTAACGGTTTGAAGATTTTTTTTCTTGTGACTTTTATAATACCACTGCAAATTGAAAGAGGAGAACTTTTTGGATCTTATTTTGTCTATTTATAAATTTGTTCCTGCCATTTTGTTTTTTGTTTGGTTTAGCATATATATATATATATATATATATATATATATATACACTTAACTTCATCATTATGACTCAAGAATAACTTTTAACAACTAACTAGTGCAATCTAACAACCAACTAGTGCACTCTAACAACCAACTAGTGCACTCTAACAACTAACTACTGCACTCTAACAACCAACTAGTGCACTCTAACAACCAACTACTGCACTCTAACAACCAACTACTGCACTCTAACAACCAACTAGTGCACTCTAACTAACTAGTGCACTCTAACAACCAACTAGTGCACTCTAACAACCAACTAGTGCACTCTAACAACCAACTAGTGCACTCTAACAACCAACTAGTGCACTCTAACAACCAGCTAGTGCACTCTAACAACCAGCTGGTTGTCGAATAACCAAGTTAGTGTTACATCGTTTCTTTGAGTGTTAACTATTTGTCTCGCTGTCAGAAACATCTGGTCCAACACCCCCACCACTGGTCCCCATCGGTTCCCTGCCAACAGACGAAAGGAGCGTTTCTCTTGAAGGTAGCCATTTTTAAATCATATTCTTGTGGCACAGAGTGTCTCATCCGGTCACGAGGTTCATCCTGATTGTCCCATCGTGTCCGTGCTTCAACCCTTCATGCAGGCGAAAGTCACACGGAGAAAGTTGAACTGTTGAATCCGGTCAATCTGGCACTGCTGTGTAGCTGGACAGGCAATCAGAAGAAACTGCCAAACATAACTGGGTTCTGGAGGAAAGACGGGGACGAGGTGGAGAACAGCCGCATCACGGTGCAACTGGAGGGCGATCGGTACGAACTCAAGCGAGTGTGAGTACACATGTAAAAACAACACATGGCTAAGTAATGAGTTGTCTGTCTTGATAGGTAAATACCCTGAATCACTGTGTGCCGAGTCATCTGATAATTGTTATTCATGCATGTGTGCATCATGATTTACAAAGAAAATAATTCTTGTTATATTTTGAACAACTTAAATGTATGTTTTAATGTACAGCAGCTTACGTTGGACGTCTCAAAACTAGCTTTTATCAGTTTGCAGTGCACATTTTTGACTTTATTTAATTTACATGAATATATAGCAGATTATCTTCTGACTTTTTTAAAATGACCAAAATATGTTTTTGTATTTGTTGCTTTTTACAGGTTCAGCATCGTCAGCGAAGAAAACCTCGGAAGTTACTCATGCGTGTTCGGAAGTGAAGCAAAAATAGAGTTTGTTTTAGCTGGTACAGATCACATCCTTTCTTGAGTACATATGTAAAATGTTACAGAATATACTGTGTATATATATATATATATTGTATATTCTGTAACATTTTCCAGCCAGTATTTGTATTGTTATCAGCTCAATATTCACACAGTAACTGAGGGTACACAAAGCAGGATAAACAATGGCCTTTTCTCACAACCTTTTCCCTTGTTGTCCTGCAGCTCCACAGATCGGTGAGGTGCGGGATAAACCAATAGTCAGCTATATGGGGGACTCTGTGGTGATTGCATGTAAAATGGAGGAATCCAAACCGAAACCCAACACCTGGAACTGGTTCAAAGCAAACGGTACCGACAAGGTGGGTGAGCTGCTCGGATCAAACTAAATAAAACACACGTTTTTATTGAGTTTTTCCTCTGAAAGATTGTGAATCTGAATAATAAATCAACACATTCATGACCTCTGACCCCCTTTTGATCTTTGTTCTAGGAGCAGATCCTCGCGGTGGCAGAGCCTCTTCGTTATTTGATCAAAATCGAAGAGAGGAAGACCAAACTTGTGGTGCACAACCTGACGGAGGCTGACGGAGGCCTGTATTACTGCGGCGCCGTGTACGCCATCAGCACCGCCATGGGCCGCCTGGAGTTGAAGGTCAGAAGTAGAAAGTCACTAAGTACATTAACTCAATTACTGGGATTAAGTACAATTTTGAGGTGCTTTTACTGTGACTTGAGTGTTTCTAGTTTATGTAGATTTATACTTTTACATTTCTAATTACGTTTTAAGATTATAAGATACAAAACCCTGTCAAAGATGTGGTTGTCAACCTTTTTCTGCTTGTGACCTTGAACAGAAACGGCAGCGCCTACCTGATGTGGCTTGACACTTTTAAACTTCTCAGATGGTTTCATTTTATCAAGCCAAAGTTCACATAAAGTATAAAGAAGAATCCCAAAAATGAATACACGTGTGAAGCAAACTTAGTTTTTTCTTCTTTTCTACCTCATTAATTTTGGGCCCTAGCCTTATAAGCATGATAGCTCCCCATATTTTCTGAGACTGAGCATATCAGAAAATACAAGAAATATAATAAGAAAATAAAAAAGTCAGATCCTGACACAAGTCAATATAAGTAATTTGTGTAGTGTTTATAACACTATTACACAATAGAAATTAACATAAACCATAAGTATGACTCAAAGTGACCCCCAAAATAAATCAACATGCGCCCCTCGTTTTTGAAAAATGTTGATTAAAATAGTTAGGGACTAGCTAGAATGCTATACTATGCTAACGGTTTTGGAATCCTGTGAACCGACAGAATCCGCCAATACAACCATTCCACTCTCTCACAAAGCATTGCAAAGATATGCACAAGAAAGTAATTTGTGTCCAGCAACCATTATGAAAATGTACTTACTTTTGGCTGAAATATGGATAATCCGTTAGTGTTTGAGTGCAAACGGCTGCAAACAGCTGCAGTACAGCGAGGTGCATTTGAGGACCGTAGGACGAACTGTGGTGCTTTCAAAACTTTCTGAATTTCCACACTTCTCGACATATAATTATTAAAAATACTTAACTTCACTCAATCAACTCCAAACACAGATACTCCTACAATATTGAGCTATTTTATATAATAATTACGAAATTTATTTTTCGTAATTTTATTTTTCGATGACTTACGGTGGCTTGGATAGCCCAAAAAAAACGGAGATAGAGCTTTGATAAGAAATTAAGTTAAACTACTGTACTGTTTTTAATTGAAAAAAACTTCGAACAATATAATACTACCAAATCATAATATATAATCATTGGTTAGCTAAAACTGTAAAAAGACAAAGATATTCATAATTTACCAATATTTAAACAGTTATAAAAGCAGACCCTTGAAAAGGTAACTCATAATTCCAATGGATTATTGTTTATGAGGACCTCTGCTGTGTCCATGTGCATTGTCATGATATTTTGAATGCAAAGTCAGCTCAAAGGAAGAGAAAATTGAATGCAGTCAGCTCAAAAATCTGAAACGTCTTCTGAAGGTCATCAGCTTCCAGGAGCCCCTGAAGCCCTTCATTGCCATCGTGGTGGAAGTGGTCGTCCTGGTCGTCGCCATTCTGCTTTACGAGAGAAGTCAGTCCAAGAAGAACTACACAGCAGGTAGTCAGAGAGTATGCTGATACTTCCATGTGTAAGAGCCATTTTGTCTATGTTTTATTATGTTGGACCTCCCACCACTGGGGGCGCAAGGCGACTTCAAGTGAGTCGGCACTATATAAGTAGGAGTGTCATTAGGGCCAGGGGTTGCACGTTTGTAGGAAAGCAAACAGTTTTTTGACCGTTATCGTTATCGTTATCGTTATCGTTATCGTTATCGTTATCGTTATCGTTAGCGTCATCGTTATCGTTAGAGTTATTGTTATGCAATAGGTGACAGTATTACATGCAAGTATTTATGGTTTATTTATGATTTGAATACATTACCTTCTGCCGACATGGCTTTTGTTTATCTGTGTATAAAATAAACAGAATGGACATAACAGCCGGACAGTGTCTTTAATGAAACGCGTCAGGAACAAGTCGTACAACGAGCAACCAAGTAGTGCCTTATGGTAAATAGGCAACGAGGGCACTACATTTAAGTCAAAAAACTCGCTTCATGGGGTGAGAAGAGGATTGGTGGCAGCTGGAGCGTAGCGCGGGACCAGCTGGTGCAGGCAGCAATCAGCTGTTGGAGCGCGATCGGCGGAGCTGCGTTGGAGCGGCAGTAGAGGAGCGGCGGTACAGGAGCGGCGCCGAAGCTGCGGCAGAGGAGCGGCGGCAGAGGAGCGGCGGTACAGGAGCGGCGCCGAAGCTGCGGCAGAGGAGCGGCGGCAGAGGAGCGGCGGTACAGGAGCGGCGCCGAAGCTGCGGCAGAGGAGCGGCGGCAGAGGAGCGGCGCCGAAGCTGCGGCAGAGGAGCGGCGCTGAAGCTGCGGCAGAGGAGCGGCGTTACATGGTGTGCGGCAGAGGTGCGCCTGAGGTGTGTTGGAGCTGCGATGCGGTACGAGGCGGAGTGGCAGAGGTGAGCAGGTGGTGACTGTATGAGCCAGAGCGAACATTCAGAACTGACGTTTACATCACGAACAATGGAAGGACACGTAGCTGAGACAGAGCCTCAGAGTGATGACCTCTCTGTGAAGAAACGGACTGTTAAATTAACAGAAAAGGCACTCATGGAAAAGATTGGGAATCTACAAAAAGACAGAAAGGGGAAGTTTCAAAGAGCATACGGTCTCAGAGAAATACTTTTGGGTTTGATGTGTGATAAAAACTATGTCAAAGAGGTTAAAGGTACATTTGAGCAATTCAATGTTTTCTGTGGTGAAGCAAAGGTTAAACATGAAACGTTGCTGCGGTTGTTACCTAAAGAAGAGGTGGAAAGGCAGGAAGTGTGGTTTAAGCAGAAAATGCTCAGTATCAACTGCGTCAGTATGAATGTAAAAAAATGGTTGCTTGACAATGAAAGTTGCCCCAATACTGAAATGGTTGATGTCCACAATGATGGGGTTAATGTGCAGCCTGGGGACAGCATTTCAAATGTTGGATCCAATTCTTCCAGCAAGCGCTCGGGTCGAACAAGTAATGTATCAAAAGGCAGCAGGTCTACAACATCGGCCACACGGCTTCAAGCAGAGGCAGAAAAAGCTGCACTCATGACGCGTGCTGCAGCGCTACGGAAGAAGCATGTTTTGGAGGAGCAAGAGGAGCAATTAAGGAAGGAAAAGGAGCAATTCGAAATGGACACTGAGGTAGCAGCATGTACAGCAAAACTAGCAGTGTTGAATGCCTCACACCAGGACAATGTTTCAACGGCACATTTAGATGGAATGGAATCCTACTTCAAAAAAGGAGTTGCACTCAATCCTAATGCTGAACAATACAAACAACAGAAAAAAGAATCATTTCAGCACCAATATTCATTGTCTAACACTCAACCAACAATGGTAAAAACAATGGAAGTGGATGAATATGAAAGTGCAAAAGCAGGTACTCAGACAAAGTGGCCAACATCTGATCAAATAAAATCACATCAATCAGATGTAAATCCTGTTCATCAAGCAACACCATCTCCATGCAATCCTCAAATACCTGGAGAGCTCTACAGTCTGTTACAAAGACAAAATGAAGTAACGGCACTTCTTGTACAGACCCAGAACTCTCAGTCTCTTCCGCACAGAGAGATTCTTAATTTCGCTGGAGATCCTCTTCAATTCAGATCATTCATCAGAGCTTTTGAACATTGTGTGGAAGCTAAAACAAACAGAGGGGACTGTTTGTACTATCTGGAGCAGTTCACTAGGGGGCAACCTCGAGATCTGGTACGGAGTTGCCAGCATATGGCTCCAGAAAGAGGTTATTCTGTGGCCAAAGACCTTCTCCAAACACACTTTGGAAATGAATTAAAGGTCACAGCTGCCTACGTGGACAAAATCATTGGATGGCCTGCTGTTAAAGCAGATGATGTTAAAGGGCTACAGGCATATGCATGGTGTTTACGAGAGTGTTGCAATGCGATGGAGGAGTTGCAATATTTAGATGAACTCAATATGCCAGCCAACATGAAAACAATAATGCAGAAACTTCCTTACAAGCTTAGAGAGAAGTGGAGAGCAATTGCATGTGACATTTCTGAAACCCAAGGTCGCAGATCCGGGTTTAAAGACATAATCAAGTTCATTGAGTACCAAGTCAAGGTTGTTTCTGATCCTATCTTTGGTAACATCAATGATACTCAAGGTGGTGTCACTAAAGGAGACAAGGCAAAGTTACAGCAAAAGGCACAGTTCAAAAGAAATAGCTTTGCAACTGCTGTCTTTATGGCTACTGAACCAGCCAAGATTGAAGGCAAGAAAAGCATTCAGACTCAAACAGGAGGTATGTCACCTACAGTTTCAAATGTTTGCTGTTTGTATTGTATGCGTGGACATGCATTGGAGCACTGTCTGCAATTAAGAAAAAGAACACATCGGGAAATGTTGGACTTTCTGAAAGAGAAAGGGGTTTGCTTTGGTTGCATGCACACAGGACACATGAGCAAGAGTTGCAATAAACGCTTATCTTGCGAGATTTGCAACCAAAATCATCCCAGCACTCTGCACATCGACAAAAGTGAAAGAAGCAAAGGCGAAGAAAGGCCAAAGGAAAGGTCGGTGAGTGGCACAACCGTCTCAACTTGTGGTCATACAGGGGCCGGAGGTAGTAACGGCATCCTTTCAATCTTACCTGTCAATGTTAAGTGTGCAAAGGGAAACAAAATCATACAAACTTATGCATTTCTGGACCCAGGAAGTACTGACACTTTCTGTTCTGAAGGTCTAATGGAAAGGCTGAACATCAAAGGAAGAAAAACAAAGATTCATCTTCGTACAATGGGTCACAGCACTACTGTTCCAAGTTGTGTTGTAGAAGGCGTGGAAATCTCTGAACTTGCCAACAATCAGTTCTTTGAGCTTCCTAAACTGTTCACGCAGAAGAAAATGCCAGTGTCGACAAACAATATAATTACTAAAGAAGAATTGTCAAAGTGGACTTACCTGAAAGGTGTAAACATTCCTCGTATTAACGCTGATGTCGAGTTGTTGATTGGCACAAACGCCTCAAAGTTAATGGAACCATGGGAAGTGATCAACAGCCGAGGAGAGGGCCCATATGCAGTAAGAACCCTATTGGGCTGGGTGATTAATGGACCTCTTCATGGAAACAGTGCAAAGCAGTGTGAGAGTGGCTACCCTGCTGTTACTGTTAATCGGATTGTTGTTGACAAGTTGGAAGAACTGTTGATGAAACAGTACAATCAAGACTTCTGTGAGAATTCATCTAATGACAAAGAGGAGATGTCAATAGAAGAAGGGAAATTTATGGAAATGGTGATAGGTTCAGTACAACTTAAAGATGGCCAGTACAATATTAAGTTGCCATTCAAGACACCTCAGGTACACATGCCAAACAACTTTTCTGTTGCTAAACAGCGCGTCAATTCACTGAAAAAGAGACTGCTGAAGGATGAAAGTTTCCACAAAGAATATTCTACCTTCCTCACCAACGTCATTGACAAAGGGTATGCTGAAAAGGTGCCAGAGCAGCAGTTGGAACGCACTGATGGGAAAGTTTGGTATCTCCCTCACCATGGGGTATACCATCCACAGAAAAGAAACTTACGTGTCGTGTTTGACTGTGGAGCAGAGTTTAAAGGAATCTCACTGAACAATCAGCTTCTACAAGGACCCAACCTGACAAGCTCTTTGTTAGGAGTGTTGACACGATTTAGACAGGAACCTGTGGCAATCATGGCTGACATTCAAGCAATGTACCATCAAGTAAAGGTTGCAGAAGAGCATTCCGATTTCTTGAGGTTTTTGTGGTGGCCAGAAGGAAACTTGGAGCAAGAGCTTGTACAGTATCGTATGACTGTCCATTTATTTGGCGCAGTATCTTCTCCTAGTTGTGCATGTTATGCCCTCAGGAAAGTTGCTGATGACAATCAACACAGATTTCCAGCAGAGGTAATTGACGCAGTCACAAGAAGTTTTTATGTGGATGATCTTTTGAAAAGCTTACCTTCTAACGAAGATGCTATTCAAATGGTCAAGAACATCACAGCCATCTGCAGGTTAGGAGGTTTCAATCTCACAAAGTGGATCAGCAACAGTCGTGAGGTGCTATTGGAAATTCCAGAAGAACATAGATCCAAGAACTTCAAGGAGTTGGATCTAGACAGAGACAAATTGCCAGTTGAACGGGCTCTTGGACTACAATGGTGCATTGAGACGGACACCTTCAAATTCAAGTTTAACATCCGAGAAAAACCACACACAAGACGTGGGATGTTATCTATGATCAGTTCCGTCTACGATCCCTTGGGGTTCTTAGCCCCTTTCACAATCCCAGCAAAGATGATTCTACAAGACCTGTGTCAATTGAAGTGCGGTTGGGACGATCCAATACCGTATCCCTTACAACAGAAATGGAACCAATGGTTGGAAGATCTTGAAAGAGTGGAAAGTTTCAAGATCAGTAGATGCTTCAAACCTAAAGACTTTGGACACACAACCTCTGCTCAATTGCATCACTTCTCTGATGCCAGTGAAAGTGCATATGGAACTGTAACTTACATTAGGTTGCAAAATAAAGAGAACAGGGTCCATATTGCTTTTGTGCTTGGCAAAGCTAGGGTGGCTCCACTCAAACAGGTGACTATCCCTCGCTTGGAACTGACAGCCGCTGCTCTGGCTGTTAAAGTGGACAAGATGTTAAAATCAGAGTTACAGCTGCCGTTGGGGACGTCACAATTCTGGACTGACAGTACATCAGTACTAAAATACATCAAAAATGAGGACAAACGGTTCCAGACATTTGTTGCAAACAGGATATCAACCATTAGAGAGGCATCGCACATCTCACAGTGGAGATACATCCCTACAGCACAAAACCCAGCAGACGATGCCTCAAGGGGACTGAAGATTGAACATTTGGTTCAACGGAGATGGCTTGAAAGTCCAAAGTTTCTCTGGAAATCAGAAGCTGAGTGGCCAGCGCATATCTTGGATTTGGACATTACTGGTGACCCGGAAGTTAAAAAGACTATCGCAGTCAACACGATTGTTACTGTGGATAGCTCCAATCCCACTCATGAACTGGTCACTCACTTTTCCAGCTGGAAAAGGTTAAAAATTGCAGTGGGTTGGATGCTGTTGTTGAAGAGGACTTTGCTTTCTTTAAGCAGGAAAAGGAAGCAGTTGATTACTGCAAATGCCAACGGCGATGGTCATCGACTAATGGATGTCAGTGTGCAGATGCAGGAGTTCAAAGCCACGTTGGGAGGACAAAGTGTGTCTGTGGATGACCTTTCTGAAGCGGAGATATCTATTGTTCGCTTCAGCCAATGGGAACGGTTTCACAATGAGATTGTTGCATTAACATCTGGGAAATTAAGAGTGAAAAAAGAAAGCACAATCTACAAACTGAACCCAGTTCATGAAGGAGGTCTTTTGAGAGTTGGAGGAAGACTAAATAAAGCTTCAATGCCTGAAGACCGAAAGCACCCGCTCATTTTAGCAAAGGACCAACACGTCTCAACTCTTATACTTCGTCATATTCATGAACAACTGGGCCATGGTGGCAGAAATCATATACTCTCTAAGCTAAGAAAAAGGTATTGGATAACCAGTGCCAATTCGGCAGTGAGAAAGGTAATCACGACATGCTACTTCTGTAAGCGTCACAGAGGAAAGGTTGGAGAGCAGAAAATGGCAGAGTTACCCGCTGAAAGAGTTTTTCCTGACCACCCACCATTCACAAATGTTGGTGTTGATTATTTTGGCCCAATTGATGTAAAGAGAGGTCGAAGCGTCATAAAGCGCTACGGAGTGCTTTTTACGTGCATGGCAAGTAGAGCAGTCCATCTGGAAGTCGCTTATTCGCTCGACACAGACTCGTGTATCAATGCATTAAGAAGATTCGTCTGCAGAAGAGGACAAGTTGCTACAATGCGGTCGGATAATGGAACTAACTTTGTCGGAGCTGAAAGAGAACTCAGAGAAGCTCTAACTTCATTGGATCACAACAAAATACAAGGTACTATGGCGCAGAAAGGAATTAAATGGAGTTTCAACCCTCCTGCTGGATCTCATCATGGTGGCATTTGGGAACGTGTCATACGTATGGTCAGGAGGATTTTGAACACTGTTCTTCGTCAGCAATGTTTGGAGGATGAAGGATTTCACACTGTGTTATGTGAAGTGGAAGCCATATTGAATGACCGGCCCATTACACAGTTGTCTGATGATCCTAATGACCTTGAGCCATTAACGCCAAACCACATTCTCTTGACGAAAGGAAACCCAGTTTTGCCACCTGGACTCTTTGAAAAAAGGGATCTGTACATAAAAAGGAGATGGAGACAGACTCAGTACTTGGCTGATCTGTTCTGGAAAAGGTGGACACAAGAGTACATACCATTACTGCAAGAAAGGCAAAAATGGAATGAGGAAAAAAGAAATTTCTTACCTGGCGATATTGTTGTTGTTGTAGATTCAACAGCACCTCGTGGATCCTGGATACTTGGAAAGATACTACAGACATTTCCTGATAGGAAAGGACTAGTGCGTTCTGTTCGTCTTCAAACCAAGACCAGTATACTTGAGAGACCAGTGACAAAGATTTGTCTTCTTTGTGAGGCAAGTGATTAATAAAGAATGGTGAAAGCCCACAAACATGTTCTGAGACGTGAATCAATATATGGGCTATAGGGAGTTCTTGTAATATCGACTGTTTCAAACAGCACTTTTTTGTTTTGTTTCTAATGTAATGGCTCCTTATGTAAAGTTATAAATAATTGTTTTGTCCGTTGTCAGAAACAATTAGGGGCCGGTGTGTAAGAGCCATTTTGTCTATGTTTTATTATGTTGGACCTCCCACCACTGGGGGCGCAAGGCGACTTCAAGTGAGTCGGCACTATATAAGTAGGAGTGTCATTAGGGCCAGGGGTTGCACGTTTGTAGGAAAGCAAACAGTTTTTTGACCGTTATCGTTATCGTTATCGTTATCGTTATCGTTATCGTTAGCGTCATCGTTATCGTTAGAGTTATTGTTATGCAATAGGTGACAGTATTACATGCAAGTATTTATGGTTTATTTATGATTTGAATACATTACCTTCTGCCGACATGGCTTTTGTTTATCTGTGTATAAAATAAACAGAATGGACATAACAGCCGGACAGTGTCTTTAATGAAACGCGTCAGGAACAAGTCGTACAACGAGCAACCAAGTAGTGCCTTATGGTAAATAGGCAACGAGGGCACTACACCATGTGTTCCGGGTGTACTGCATGTTGTATTTTATTTTGAAAATATCTGCCTTATTCTCAGGAGATGGGACCGCTGACCAAACGAATACAACGTGAGTACTATGGGAATGATGCTGATCTCTCTAAAGACGTAATGTGTATCTATGTAGTTTTTAATAATGTACGTGTATTATTCCCTCATCAGGACTCAGGCGGAAAATAACGGACCGGAGGAAAGTTCTTCAATGAGACAGCGGAAAATGGAAAAATAACACATCAAAGCTTCTTCAAAACTGTTGACATATCTTGAGTATTGATATGTTCACAAAAACAAAGTGCAATAACCACCACTTAATAATAGGCAACTAGTCGAGCAAAGCATTTACCTTCTCGTCTTTTAATCTTGAAAGCCCGTAAACATGCACATCCTGTGGAAGAACTAACTTGTGCTACACCTCCCTCTCAAACAGGAAGTGCATTTCTTGCTTTGTGGGCACAACTTAAACCTCAACTTCTCTTTTCTTCGGTTATGCAAATGCAATATGGTTATGTGTGAATGTTTTGGTTTGTGAGCAGTGCCTTACACCGTAAAAAAAAAAAAAAAAAAGCACTCAAGTAACCATTCATACTGTGCTTGCAACTTTTTTTGTCAGTTTGAGAGTTTACCCTTTAAGTGTTGTGTGGCTAACGCGGTATAATGACTTGTATATCAAGAGATTTCATCATATATGCAAATATTAATATATTAGATGATCAGAAAGGTAATTTTCCACTCTAATGATGACGTCAACTGTCTGTCATCCTGCATCTGTCACGTTGTGTAAACATGCAAATAAAGAAAATACACAAGTCACTGCCTCAAATAACTATCGATGCCTTTGTGTTCGCCAATGTGGAGCTCACTTAAAGGGGAGCTCACTTAAAGGGGAGCTCACTTAAAGGGGAGCTCACTTAAACGGGAACGCCACTGATTTTGCACAATATAATCTTATTGAGACGCACATAAGAAATGAAGTTGTGGCTCCAGAGGGCCGAGGAGGAAGAATACATGGAATAAAAGACATTTCTGGTTCTGCTTGGATCCTTTTTTCTCAAGTCCAATGTTACAGGACTGCAATGCTAAGTCAGTGAAGAACTCTTTTAAAGGAAAGTGTATGTATGAGTGCAAAGACGTCTTATTACAGAGTCAATTTGAAAAGCGTGATTTTATTTTTGCATAAATAGGCTACAGTCTGCACATTAATAATACTCACTGTTCAGTTTTCACACCTGTGAGCCTGCTTAACATGTACGTATCTTCTTGTTTTGAACATTACATTTTATACAATCTGAATAAACTTCCTCAAGTCCTCCTACGGCTGGTTCACGAGGAACTGAACCAGGAGCTGGACGACGTCGTCGTTCAGGCCGACCACCGCCCCGTCCTGCACGCTCTCGTACAGTCGCAGGCTCTCGGTGCCCCACAGGAGGTTCTTCCTGGGGTTGCTGGCGTCCGTCTCCACCGACAGGGCCACCGTGTTGAGCTGGTAGCAGAAGAAGGAGAAGAAGTGTCCGTCTGTGATCACAGCCTGTGACACGAAAG
The DNA here is from genome assembly GCA_023566465.1 of Cottus gobio. Taxonomy (NCBI): domain Eukaryota; kingdom Metazoa; phylum Chordata; class Actinopteri; order Perciformes; family Cottidae; genus Cottus; species Cottus gobio. Next base: position 5,520,639 of record CM042218.1, read on the forward strand.
GCCTGGTGACGTCCTCGTGGTTCCAGAAACCTGCGGGGGGGGGGGGGGGGAGGGGGGGAGGGGGACGCATGACCACCGGCTGTCCACTTTATTTAAAAACGGTACGATGGGGCTGCGTGCGTCTCTTTTCCTGTGTCGATGACTCACCCTGGTACATGGCCTGAGCTCCCGTCCAGGCGAACAGGCTGGCGAGTCCGTTGGCTCTGAGGAAGACCTCCACCTGGTCCGACTGCTGCTGCCGAGCCATCCGGTCTCTGTGGTACCGGTCGGGCACCAGGTGGAACTGGGTGTGGCCGTAGCATGCCGGGTCCGGGAGCTTGGCACCTGTAAGGGGACAGGGCTGATGTAAACTGAGCACAGCTGAGGGATTCATGAAAAATAAAATAAAAACAACATGCTTAAAATCCTTTCCCCAGTTTAAAATTACCTTTGTTTAAAAGAATATTTCTCAATCTCTGATACCAACTCATGAACTCATGACTATATTTGCCGGAAAAGGACGGAGCGCCACCACTTTTTTTGATTGAAAGAGAATTAAAAACACATCAAGCCAAAAACTTTCCGCTGCGGGGAAACATGTTCATGCGTTTCTGCAGCTTTTATTGACCAAATAATTAACTGATTAACCCGAGCACACGGCAGACCGTTTTATTTATAAATGAAAAGGGATTGTTGATTGCAGCTCTGGGAAGGATTTATTGCTGCCGCCGCATACAAAGAGACGGGTTAATGATCAACGGAAACAGGACGGCACTTAACCTGGAACGTATACGCCTGAAAGTCCCGCACTGCACCCGTTACTGTTATTACACTTTATTAGATCAGTATAAACGGGACGAGCAGAACACCAAACCAGTGTTTGCTGTGAGTCATGGTTGCTGCAGAAACAACAGAAAAACAACCATCTCAGAGTCAGACAGGGAAAATTACAGCAGGTTAGACGTTTTGCATTTGAGTGACAGCTGCGTGTTGGCGCCCTCTAGTGGCAGCGAGACATAGCTGAGGAATCCTAAATGCAGCCAGAATACAACATGCTGAATTTATGTTGTTTTGGCTACTTAAAATATCCCATAGTCAGCATAAAGTAAGCTCTCTTGTGTTACCTGTGAAGATGTTGTTCTCATACTGCCTTCTGAACATCGGCATCAGGTTCGGAGCATACGTGACCTCTGGAACGTCAGCCGCATAAGAAGCCTCCATCGGGGCAAACTAGGAGAAATTAAAAACAAAAAGTGAAAAATCACATGAATATTTGACATCAAACGGCAACTATTAATTGTATTTTCTGTCTCTGATGTGTCACATTTTATTTCTGTAACATTTTATAACATCTTTCAGTGTTTGTTAGCTGTGATCTCTCTATGCTTTGGGAATGACGTTCACCTGTTGCAGTTGTTGAGTTATCCTGATCTGACACTGCGGCTGGTCATCGATCTGGAACCTGATCGGCTCCTGCCGGCCTCTTCGGTGCCCCCTTGGGATGACCCCCTGTCCTCTCCGCCAATAAAAGTTGACCTGGGGAGCAATATCTGATGGAGAAACACACAAAATATGACTTAAAGAAGTCAAATAGTCACAAGAGTAATACTGCTATTGTGATCTAAAACTAGATAGACTTTGATTTAGGCATCTTGATAATTCACTTTTTTTTTAGAGTTTTTTTAATTATCAAAAGCACTCTTTGATTTGTACTGTTGCCATCATATTTTTAGGTAATTTGATTTATTTAAATCATACATTTGATCCTACAGCAAATGTTTGGAATAACTTGATAAATGACTTAACAAGTAATTGATCATCAGCATTGAAAGACTAATTGAAAAACACCATAGGTTAATATGTTCTAAACTAAATGCAATCAAGTCACAATAATATTGTAGAGGTGTTGAATATAAACTATCAATAACCTGCTATATTTGATCAGTAAAAATAAGAAAAAAACGTGTTTACTGGTCTATTTATTAAACTAACCCGCCACATTCACAATGTTAACACACATGTAGATTTAAAGAGGCACACAGATCTTGAATGTATGGTTAAGTCAACACAGCTTGACTGATCTCAGATCAGCGATTCATACCCAGACTGGAGAGGCGGAGCAGCGGGTTGTATTTGGCCAAACTGTGGGACAGTCCGGTTACCAGGTTTCTCAGGAAAGGTCCGACCGTCTGCTCCTGCTCTCTGTACAGGAAAGGTTTGCGTTTCTTCGTGTGCCAATGCTCCTGTAAAATCACCCGAGTCACCAAGGAACGGATGTCCTCGAACGCATCGCGGTCACCCCCCGGTACTGTGTGTTGAGCTGCGGCCGCCGGAGAGCTCTCCTCCCCCGCGGTCTCCCTCTCCGGGGCCGGGGCGAACCTCTCCGGCAGGCCCGGGATATACGCGGTCTTGGTGAAGTGCTGGTACCATCTGTCCGCGTTCCGTGCGAAAGTCTGAGGGTAGACCATGAACTTCTTCCGCTGGATGCGAGTGATGAGGGAGAGCTTCTCCTCCACGGGAGAGGCGCATATCTTCTTTACCAGCTCCTCAACCTGTCGCGACCGGGCCGATTTGCTTTTGGCCGTAAGGGAGGGCTTGAGTGCGGGGTACGCGGGCTCCTTCACCGCAGCCTCCGTGTGGGCAAGCCTTTGGTTTCTAAGCGGAGGCAGTTTTTTAGGGAACAGCAAGGACAGCCGTGTGCGGGCCGCCATGTTTCTTTTGTGACTTGACTTCGAACTTGTTCTTCCGTTGACACGTGAGCTATGCGGCTCCCACGACATCGCCCCCTGCTGGACGAAAAGACACAGTGCAACTTTATATGTGTATCAGTGGCAAGAGGCAACCCTGTTATCTGGTCATTCCCCATCCCATAATGTATGAGCTCCACACACATACATTGTACAGCATGTTTCCTTAGGAAATGAAGCTACATTTGAATACTTTTTTTTCATGATTTGAATGATGTTCTCAAGTGTTCCATTAAAAGATAATATAAGATAAGATAAGATAGTCCTTTATTAGCCCCTCAGTGGGGAAATTGCAGGATTACAGCAGGTGCACACAAGAGACACATAGTAATACAATAAAAAAATCAAGTAGTATAAATTAAAGGTAAGCAGTAGTAAACAAAAAAAGATAAGACAAGATAAGATAATCCTTTATTAGTCCCGCAGTGGGGAAATTACAGGATTACAGCAGCATTGCTCAGTACGTAAAAGATAAAAAATCAAGTAATATAAATAAACAGTAATAAACATAATAAAACAGTAAAGAAGAAATTGAATGTACAGTAGACTATTGAATATACAAAATTACAAATATTACAAAAATATTGCACCAGAATGGATTAAAGTGACCAGAGTGATAAAAAGTGTTCAAGTATTGAGAGTCCAGAATGTTTGTGGGCTACTGGGAGGTCAGCTTGTTGTGCAGTCTGACAGCAGCAACAGTAAGAAGAATACAATAGCAATATTAAATATACAGATTATGTTCTGGTTACAGCCTTAAAGCTGCTTTTAAAACCAGAGAAGAAGAAAAAGAAGAAGAAGAAGAAAAAAAGAAAAAAATTCTTATCTATTCTCTAATAATTGTTTTATTTGTTTGTTTATTTCGTTGAATTTATATTCATTTATCTATTTAATTTAAATTTAAAATATCCTAATCCTCACTCCATGCCAGTTGGTGGCGCTATTGCACCAACTCGTTGTTTGCTAACCGCCAATAAACCTCAAAGAAGAAGAGAAAGTGAACGTTACAAGAGAGTACGTGAACGCAACATCGTCGTACAATACAGAGTTTTGAAAAAACTGCCATTTTGAACGGTAGTGTTGTGTCGAAAAACGAGTTAACCCTAAAAATATTCACGTCGAAAATACTAAATTAGCTGGTTGGCTAGTTATGTATTTCCGGCATATTTTGCGTGCGCAGTTGATCGGGACCAGAGCGGCTCACCTCCAGCGTCTGCACCGTGCTTGTCGAGCCCAGGTACCGTATTAAGTTAACATGCACCGTCTCTTTCTCATTAACGTTTTACTTTCCATAACGGCAGCTGAGCATGTTGGCAACACCTGTCCCCGTAGCCCCGGCGGAGGCTGCGGGGAGCCCACGGTGCACACCCGCCGAGAGGTTTGCTTCATACGTTGTTTGTTTGCATGCTGCGAGCAGTTTTTTCCCAGCTCAGAGCTTTTTAATTGCCTCTTGTCGCCCCCTCAGAGGCCGCTGTGCACAAACGGTGACGAGGTGAGGTTTGCAAAGGAGGCCAGCAGGAAGTATGACTCCCCAGCTCCAACCATCTTCTCCAAAGTGATAGATAAAAGCATCCCTGCAGACATCATTTACGAGGATGAGAAGGTAAACAAGACAACCTCCCCACCACGTGGTGTCTCGTTGGTCCTGTCACACTTGGAGGCCCAGCGATCATTCAGCATATTATTGTTAATATAAAAAAAAAAAAAAAAATGAATATAAGTTGTTTTTGTGTTTTTTATCAGTGTTTGGCATTCAGGGATATCAGCCCACAGGCCCCTGTTCACTTCCTGGTTATCCCGAGGGTCCATATTCCCAGAATAAGTGAGGCCACCGATGAGGATGCAAAGGTAAATCTGGACATCCATTTTTTTTCTCATACTCTGATCCGCTTCAGGTGTTATTACACCAAACTCATGAAAAACATCTCCGCAAGGTTCGAACTTACCTTCTTTGTTTCAGATTGTATTGACTCCCTCATTGCCCCAGTTAAGCACATGATAATCTAAAATATGTTTATATATTACAGGGTTCATACGGTCATGGAAAACCTGGAAAAGTCATGGAATTTTAAAATGGTTATTTCCAGGCCTGGAAAAGTCCTTGAAAACAATAAAATCCCCAAAGTTTATTAAAAGTCATGTAAATGTGTTATATTCATGTGTTCATGTGGTTCATTTACGCTGAGTTTGAAATAATGAATATGCTTTTAAAAGAAAGACTCAAAATATAAGCAGGCATACGCTGAGTATATCTATAAATGTTTATTCTTTTAATCAAACTATTGTCTCTCATTCATTTGTGTCCTTTAAGGAATACTGTATGCTTTGGAATCCTCATTGTTAGTTTAAATACTACATTTTATCACTTTTTCATGGACACACCCAGATTTCACTAAATGTTTGGTCATGGGAATTTGGTTTAAAGTCCTGGAGAAGTCCTGGAAATTTGGTTTAAAATCCTGGAAAAGTCCTGGAACTCCATTGGTCAACATGTGTATGAACCCTGTGTTGCATTAAGCTTCCCTTAACCCAAACTAAGGGGCCTTGCCCCAAACTACTCAGAATACAGCCCAGGACCAGAAGTAAACAAACAGGTGTGACGGGTTTATAAAAGTACTTTCGGCCATTCAGTGATGTGTACATGGAGTACTTTTTTTTTGTTGTTAAATATTCAAACAAGTTAAGTTATAACCACAGTCAAAAATATTCTAATAAAGTTTAGCAAAACAATTTTATTGATGTTGCAAATTTAATTAAAGTCAAATTCATCATACCTAAAAAAAAAAAATGTCCAATTTAAACATGTCACTCTCAAAATGTTCATCTTTTTAAACCAGTTATCGTTCACTAACATGAACGTGTGCGTTGACCATCACGTCTTCAGCTTCTTCTCTTTCAACTTTCAGCTCTTGGGACATTTGTTGGTTGTCGCCAAAAATGTGGCAAAGCAAGAATCTCTGGACGAAGGATACAGAGTGGGTAAGTTACACACATGGGTTTATAGTTATGCACAACATGTGGGAATACAGGAATGTTTATATACATGCACACTGAAATGTTTATATACATGCACACTGAATTCTGGGTATCTCTCTGTCCTCTGCAGTGATCAATGAGGGGAAGCACGGTGCTCAGTCAGTGTACCACCTTCACATCCACGTCCTGGGGGGCAGACAGATGTCATGGCCACCAGGATGAGGCCTCCATGGGCCTCTTGTGGCCACCAGGATGAGGCCTCCATGGGCCTCTTGTGGCCACCAGGATGAGGCCTCCATGGGCCTCTTGTGGCCACCAGGATGAGGGCTCCATGGGCCTCTTGTGGCCACCAGGATGAGGGCTCCATGGGCCTCTTTGTCTTTTCAGGCTACTTTCAAGTGGTTGATCCTGTGATCACCAGGCAAAAACATGACATGTTGACATGTTGCTTTTGACAAATGTAAAGATTTAATGTAAAAATGTAGATGGGATACGGCTGCAAATAAAGACGGTGTTTCTAATATGGAAAGATGAAAACTCAAACTTGGTTCTTTAATCTGACATCTCAATAAATGTAGTCGACATCCACCGAGAGATTATCAACCTGAAATGTCTATGACGCAATCTAAACTAATACACTTTTTTCAGGAAATACTTTCATAACCAATTTAAAGAGCCGTTACTTGTCATTCTAGGCCTAATATATTTATATTTATATATATTTTTTTATTTATATTTATTTATATATATATATTTATATATATATATATATATATGTTTAATATATATATTTATATATATATATATATCTGAGTTTATAAAAGTTATGAATAGTTAATTTAATTATAGCCAACTCTGTTTATCATTCTTGTAGATTCCTACCATATAAACTTGATGTTTTAATTACTCTGCCTGCAAATTGTGATAATATCAACATCTCTCCTATTCATGTATTATACATATAGGTGCATGCAAATCTAAATAGGTCTGCCTGAGTCATGATAACAACGCCTATCTATCTAAGTTGTGTAATGTTTTGATTCATTCAAGCTTTAATTGTATTCATTGATTTGTATCAAACTCTTTGGTAAAACTTAACTTTGCAGTTGAGTTCAAATACATGAGAATTCAAACACATCTGTCAGTGACCTCTCAGCTAACCTCACAGACTGCATGTGCCCAGATGTTGAGGGTCAGAGTCTGGACAGTCTGTGTTTACTTTTGAACCTCGACTATCAGACAGAAGGGCTCTATTAATCAGATTAATCGGCTTTATTGGCCATGTGTGTTTACACTCACATGGAATTTGACTCTCGTTGTACATATATATTTACAATAAGCAAGATAAATATAAAAGCGCAGATGGAGGAGTCTGATTGATTGACAGGTAACGAGGACATTTTAAGTAGAAATCATCTTGATGTGTGTATCAGATACACAAAGGGAAGTTACACAAGTTTTGTTGAACTGTTGAATAACATTTTATGGTTCAAAGTCTCATTTCTCCTCAAATAACTTTTAGTTTATAGTAAAAAGTTCTACTTGTATCATTACCCTGGACAGGTCTGGTCATATGTGATAATGACTTGTCTCCATGAATAGATTAGGGAGGAAATACATTTAAATACCCCTTTAAAAACACACAATGCCCACGAGCAGTTGTCTGCAAGTATCTAGAATATCAACAAAGCAGGTTTCTACCAGTCTCAGGATGTGTGTGTGTGTGTGTGTGTCCAGGTCTTCTTCACCTTAAGGAGCAGAAACCTTTAGTCCAGCTCGTTGGTCTCTAACTGGTCGACTCAGTTATTCAGAGGATTGCGAAAGTCCTGAAAGCGGTGGACGTCAGGCGTGCATGGGTGCAGGCAGCTGGTATGCAGTAGAGCCAGTTCTCAGAGAGCTGATCGCTGCTCCAGCGGCAGTTGAGCGCCTGCGTCGTGAAAAAGGTGGATCCGGGGTCGGTCCTGCACCTGACGAGCAAGAGACGAGCAGCTCTGTCCCAGAAGAAGGTAGGAACGCTTTCAGTTTGGAGATGTGGTTGGATGATTTGTGTTGTCATAGGATGCAATGGGGACCGCAGGTCTTCATGAGGATGATGCACTTTGAAGATCTTTGCATTTTGTACCTGGGCCTTCTGTGCCGTCTGATATCATATACATAAGTATTTGTGAAAAACAATTAAATTATAAACTAGCTATATCTTAGCTAGCCCTGACAGTCCACCAGTGATATACATATATATATATATATATATATATATATATATATCAGAAAACGTTGGTTGGAGTGTTGGTTCATTACTTTGTTAAATTGAATTAACCGACTGAGGTGCAGTGTGTTGTGCTTCAGTGTGTGATTACTATATGGGTCAAAGAGTATGAAAGCATGCGGATGTCCTTCAGTACTTTCTGGTACAATACAGAGTTTCAACATTTACCGATGGCGGTCATTGGCTCTGAAGTGATGCAATGTTTGTCCGTCTTGTATAAATGACCAGAGTTGTGTTTCGTAACATTCGTATCAGCTCGGAGGATATCTGAAGTGTTTCAATGCTAATTGTTCTTCATGCATATTAAATACATTTTTTTATTCCAGCAAATACGAGATGAGTGTTCAAGAGGCTTCGGTTGAGAGCAGCGGTGTTGCAGTCATGGATGTTAAAGCTGAGAGGTATGCTGAAGGATGCACGTCCCAAAGTGGGAAACACATCTTTATTAAGATGTAGATTTGATCCAGTTTTACTATGTAACAAACAATTCTGTTTATCCTCAGCGTCTCGACCCAAAAGGCATCGTCAGACTCCACAATCTTAAAGCCTCACTCCCCCCTTATCCTCAATGGAGAAGCGCCCACAGCTGAGCTGGAGGAAGCTTCTGAAGGACTTCCACGAGGTAAGAGTATTTTATAGGGAACACCTCCTGGGATAAAAAGGCCATGAATATACATTATTTACGCTACAAAAAAGGTCAAAATCTACTACTAGCCGCTGCATGAAGGGCAGAGTTTGGAAGATACTTATGAAGTGTATAAAAAATCTGCACCATTGTCAAGTACAAGAAGCAAAAAGATCATTTAGAGAGCTCCTCAAAGGACATCCAACACAAAACAGCTTAAACTTTCGATCCTTGCACTGGAATCAGAGATGACCCCTCGTTCTTATCTGCAGGTTTGGCCTTCAGAATCAGGAAATATCGTCATGTACTTGTTGACACTATGTGTTCGTTCTTTTTTTTGTAGTGTTTAAATTCTGAGAGGCTCTCAAATATGTGCTTTTGGATAATATAATCACAGGAAATGCAAAAAGGGGGAAAAAAGGAAGAAGATGGATAACATGTTAAGAAATAGAGTGATCTGAACCAGTTTAATGATGCGTCTGAATAAAAAAAATAGACTTAAGCTTTAAGTGAAGTACTTACAGCCTCACGGTGGAGAGGAAAATGCACCTCAGAGTCAAAGAGCTGTAACAATTGAAACTAAATGCTCGGAGAAATATACAGCCAGATGAAGAAAAAACAGATTTTTGCAGTAGAGCAAAAAAAGATTTAGCAAAGGTTAGGAACAAAATAATAAATACCACCCTACTGTAGAGTTGTGGTGAGACAAATACGAAGTACAATTAAGAAAAATATTTAAATAACAGGAAAGACCTTTAGCAACACACACAAATCCAGCATTATTGTGTCTGTGTAATCCGAAGCTCTCACTAAACCTCCTCTAACCAAACTCGACCAGCCTGTAAATCGTGTTGCTCAGACAATTCATGTGTAATAAAGAGATGTCTGCAGTGCTCTCTTAACCGAGACTCTTCCTCTTAAACTTACTGTCTCGTCTGGTTTTGGGTATCTCCGAAAATGTTACTTGTTATTAATTGTGAGTAAACATGGCTGCCCATGTTGTCCCAACACAGAAGAGCCTAACGGACCGGCACCTCTGGCCCCGGCGGACCAGCTATGGAGCACCAGCAGACACAAGGCAGTCAGGCTGAGGATGGAGGGCTCGGGCCCGGCCTCAGAGACGCCCCTGACGGTCCATCAGCTGTTTCTGCAGACGGTGGAAACGTACGGGGATCGTCCAGGCTTGGCTTCCAAAGAAGGGGGCCAGTGGGTGACCCTGACCTGGAGGCAGTACTACGAGCAGTGCCGGGCAGCAGCGAAAAGTTTCCTCAAGGTTTGGTTGCAAATTTACTTGTGCAGTGGCTCATTGTTTTGGCTCAGTGGTTAGCAGGTCTGTCTTTCAATTAGAGGATCGGTGGTTAGCAGGTCTGTCTTTCAATCAGAGGATCAGTGGTTAGCAGGTCTGTCTTTCAATCAGAGGATCAGTGGTTAGCAGGTCTGTCTTTCAATCAGAGGATCAGTGGTTAGCAGGTCTGTCTTTCAATCAGAGGATCAGTGGTTAGCAGGTATGTCTTTCAATCAGAGGCTCAGTGGTTAGCAGGTCTGTCTTTCAATCAAAGGATCAGTGGTTAGCAGGTCTGTCTTTCAATCAGAGGATCGGTGGTTCGATCCCTGGCTCCGCTAGTCCATGTCGATGTGTCCTTGAGCAAGACACTTAACCCTAATTGCTCACCGTTGCTGTGTCTACAGTCTACTGTATATCATGTAAGTCCGTTTACATGTTTACATCCGTTTGGGGTCAAACATTTGTAATTGTAGACATTTTATTTTGCACAAACTGCCACATTAATGTATTGTAGTATATAACACATTCATATATGTATATGTACATATAACATAATGTATTTAAATGTATGTTTTGTAAACCGTAGCTCATAATTTCCTCTCTCTCATTGAATTATCTCTCTCTCTTCGTTGTGAGATCAGGCTGCTGTGACATTGGGTCTGTAAAGCTCACAGCTTGTGTTAAATCTCCTGTTTCACTGAAATTAAAAACAACAACGTGTCTGCTCTTTAGTTGGGGCTGGAGCGTTACCATGGTGTGGGGATTCTGGGATTTAACGCCCCCGAATGGTTCATCTCAGACATCGGCTGCATCTTTGCAGGGTAAGTTTACGTTCTAACTTTGTAACTTTATTCTTTGATAATCATATTTTTGTTTAATTCAAATTATGTGGCATATCTTGTGCATCGTGTCTTGTGTTTTTCACTCATTCGCATAACTAATTAATAGATTAATACAACATTAACTTTAGTTATTTCTACTCAGTCTTCCAAAAATATGTGCAAATATTTGTGGGATAAACCAGTCAAAAGAGCAAAGTTTACAGTATCTCATGCAAAGAATATATGCATTCTGCAATATTTTTACTCTCTTATATCTGATTTGTTTCTTCAGGGGTCTGGCAACTGGCATTTACACCACCAACTCTCCTGAAGCTTGTCAGTATGTGGCTGCCAGCAGTGAGGCCAACATCCTGGTAGTGGAGAACCAGAAACAGCTCGAAAAAATCCTGCAGGTCAGGAGCTTTATTAAAGTGCATTAATAACTATTGGCAAAGTTAGAAATAAAATGTCCTCATATGCCTTTTGTTTGATTTATATTTCCACAACAGGTTAAAGATCGTCTACCTCATCTGAAAGCCATCGTCCAGTATAAAGGCGAGCTGCAGCAGAAAGCACCATTTCTTTATACAGTACGTTCGCTCAGGAAGCATAATAATTATAATTAAATAAATGTGACTGACCTTGAATGTATTAAACTGCACTACATCATATGCAGTTCAGATCAGTCTGGATTTAGACGCACTTTGTTTAACATTTTCTCTTTATTTGTGTAGTGGGCGGAGTTCATGAAGCTGGGGGAGGAGGTGCCAGACGAGCAGCTAAATACTGTGATTGACAGTCTTCGGGCCAATGAGTGCTGTACTCTCATCTTTACCTCTGGAACCACTGGAAACCCTAAAGGATGCATGTTGAGCCATGACAATGTGAGTTATCAAGATAAACTACTTTTATTTTCTTAGCTTTTCTTATTTTTTAACAATGTATATATCATTCTTTCTTCAGGCTCAATTGACAATTATTATATTTTCCAGTAAAAAACAACAACTGTGAAAAACTGCACATGAGAACTAAGAACTAATCACTATTTTAAATAGTGATTATAGTAATAATGCAGAAAACAGCAAGCCAACATGTATTGCGGAAGGAACATAAAAAAAGACATAATGTGTTTGTAAATTTATAAATTATAGGTATGAGTACAATTAAGAAAAACATTAACACAGCTGCATAAAGTTTTTTTTAAAAACTATTTTACTGCACAAACCAGAATTTGGGGAGATACACAAGCATTTTAACAGCGTGAAATAAAGTGTTTATTTATTGAACTAAAAAGAAGAGGACCCAACATGGAGCCCTGTGGAACTCCAAAAACAGCTCCAACATGTATTTTATGCCAACACATCAAATGCTATCAGACAAGAAGCAACCAGACCACCAGATACTCATTACAAAACTCACTGTGTCCTGCCTCCCTCAAGAGGATATTTGGAAAGTGTGTTTTCAAATGTAATACAATTCATTAAATGTAAAAGTAGCAGTTGTTGCCTTCTCTAAACTGCTTGTTTGACGACTGATTCCCTTCAAATGAAAACGCCCAAAATCTCAAATGCAAACAACTAAACCCTACTACTATTTGCTCAACCAAAGAGTTTTGTACGACACTGATAACAGTCTGTGTGAACAGTCTGTTTGCTGACTTGTTTTGTAGAAATTAAAGAACAATATTTGAGTTAAATACTTTGATTCTGACTCCTCTAATTCACAGCTGACATGGACAGTCCACAGGGCAGCTTCCATGGTCAACTTAAAGTATGCTGAGGAGGTGATGGTCAGTTACCTGCCGCTCAGCCACGTGGCCGCCCAGCTGGTGGACATGTGGTTGTGTATTTCTTGTGCTATCACCACCTATTTTGCAGAGCCAGACGCCCTCAAGGTAAGGATGCCTGTTGTTGTATGAACATATAATTATTATTTATGGTTTACTATTTTACTCTAATCCACAATTATTTTTCCAGGGCTCCTTAGTAAACACACTTAAAGAAGTTCGTCCAACCTGTTTTGTTGGGGTTCCCCGTGTGTGGGAGAAGATGCAAGAGAAAATGAAAGCTGTTGGTGCCAAGTCATCTACGATGAAGAGGAGAGTGGCGGGTTGGGCCAAGGCCATCGGCCTGCGGTACAACTACAGTGTCATGAACGGGTGAGACAGCTGTTAGAAATCATGTTAGCATTCTGACATTTAGCAATTAGCCCGAAGGAGAACAGCTGGGGCTGATGGGGGAAAAATCTTCATGGCAATACATCCAATATTTTTTTTTTTTCTGTTCATAAACATTGCCACTTTGATAATGTTTCATTTTGGGCCCAATTCTTAATTCCTAAAAAAGAAAATCTTAACTTTGACTATTAAATGTGAATTTATCCTTCTGGTTTCAGGGAGAATCAGGTGCCCTGGGGCTTCATGCTGGCTAATAATCTGGTATTTAAGAAGGTCCGTGAGTCGCTGGGCCTGGACCGCTGCAGGTTATGCTTCACGGGCGCCGCCCCCATCACCAAAGACACTATGGAGTTCTTCATGAGCCTGAACATGCCTTTATTGGAGTTGTATGGCATGAGTGAAAGCTCCTGCCCACACACCATCTCCTCTGACACAAATTACCGCCTCACAAGGTCAGCAGCAAAACATTGTGGAACATGTCAACTATGATTAAAATGTGTTGCTGATATGGATGACTGTGTGTTAGAAAAATTATACTCGACACCAAGTGTGAAATCAATAATCAGGAGATTTATTCTTGCAAGAAGGAGCAGAGTAGTATCACATACAGTTTAGGGTTGTCACGATACCAAAATTGGGACTTCGATACGATACCTGCAATAAATATCGCGATACCGATACTTACGATACGATACCAGAATTCGATACGATACCACAAATACGATATGATACTGGTATATTTATCTATAATAGTAATAAATAAAACATTTTAATGGTTCCCTTTTTTACCTGCTTGTTCTTGGCAAACTTTTTAAACACTAACAAATAGCATTAATATTAGTATTAACCTACAGCAAGATATTAAGTATTAGTCATCGTAAGTAAAATCGTATCGTTTTTAACGTACAGGTACCACGGTACCTTTTTAGTATCTATAGACCGTGCTACATTAATATAGTTATACGTCAAGTTGCTGCTCAGAGGTCTTTCTCTGAGCTTCTGTCTTTTATACACTGTAACAAACAATTAAAACCCGTTTGAACCAGTTTGAACCCATTTAAATCAGTTTGAACCTGCTTGAACTCGCTTAAACCTGTTTTAACTCATTTTAACCAGTTTAAACCCATTTAAACCCAAATAATTTTGCCAAAAGAACATTTTTTGACATATTTATTGATAAATATGACACAAACGACCAGACGGACTTCATAATTACAGTTTTAAAAGGGTTTTAAGAGGTCTGGACTCAATAAAATTGGGAACCACTGGTTTAATTAATCACAAATCAACCAGGTTTGTAGGTTTTGCATGGACATGTTTTCCACAGTGTACTGACATTGTGATATCTTATTTCTAGTGGCGATGCAGTTATAGCACAACCTTTGCTCAGATCTAAATAAGCATGTTGCTGACTTATGCTTTGTCTCTCCAGCTGTGGAAAGAAGATGCCAGGCAGCAAGACGAAGCTTGAGAACCCGGATGAGGACGGGTGTGGAGAGATATGTATGTGGGGTCGGCACGTCTTTATGGGATACCTGGACATGCCAGATTTAACAGCGGAGGCTCTGGACCAGGACGGCTGGCTGCACTCTGGAGATCTGGGACGACACGACCAGAACGACTTCCTGTACATCACAGGAAGGATCAAGGGTAGGATGCTGTCCCATTGGAGGGGTCTGACTTATTGATCCACATGGACCACACTATCTAACTGTATATACAATACTGACCTCACCCAGCGGCTTGTACATTGATGGATCAATATTATGTATGTATGTAATGTAATATGTACAAAACTAAATCATAAACAATGTTGGCACAACTTAGGGGCATATGTATATACTTAAATCATAATATAAACCATAAACATGTCTATTCCGGTGTTACTGCAAAACGAGCAACACCTGGCCCCAATGCCTCTCCTGATTATGTGGGCCTCAACAGCAATTATAAGTCGGCATTACGCCACCTAGTGGTGGGAGGTCCAAAGTGACAAAACCCCATAAAATGGCTCTTACAACTTTTTTTGTTTTTTTTCAATACATTACTTTTAGGTAAAATTGTAGTGAAAGGAAGTAGGGGTGGGATCGTGATAATAACTGAAAACAACACAGACACAGTTTTGTCAGATATGACCATGGTCGTGTTTAGTTATAACATTGGACAAACATATCACACACCTTTTTAAACTAATCTATGTTTCTTTCTCAGAACTGATCATCACTGCCGGAGGAGAGAACATCCCTCCTGTGCTCATCGAGGACTCAGTGAAGGCCGAGGTGCCCATCATCAGCAACGCCATGCTGATCGGAGACAAGCTGAAGTTCCTCTCCATGCTGCTCACGCTCAAAGTAGCCGGATCTTCTTTCCTGCACACAGTCCCAGCTGCTGAATGAATAATAATAATAATAATAATAATAATAAATAATAATGATCCTTCTCTATCTCCACAGTGTGTGGTGGACGACAACGGTGAGCCCACAGACGAGCTGAGCCCTGAGGCCTTGACCTTCTGCCAGCAGCACAACGTCACGGCCACCAAGGTGTCAGAGATCGTAGCCAATAAGGAGCCGGCTGCCTACAAAGCCATACAGGAAGGCGTGGAGCGCGCCAACGCCAGAGCAACGTCCAACGCACAGAAGATCCAGAAGTGGGTGATACTGGAGCGAGACTTCTCCGTCGGCGGAGGAGAGCTGGGTGAGTTATCCCACTTTGCTTTTTTCTTTTGGTTTTAAAATTTGAGCAAAATCTGCACACAACACTAATTAACCTACTTTTTTCTTTTTTTCTATCTGTGCAGGACCTACCATGAAGCTGAGGAGGCCCATTGTTGTGAAGATGTACCAGGAGAAGATAAATGAATTGTATGCCGTGGCCACGGAGAGACAGTAGACTGTACAGCATTGAGATGAGATCGGAGCTGGGTCATGTTGAGAAACGAGTAAATCTCTTTCACCTGACTGTTAAAAGTGCCAAAGAAGTTTAAATGATGTTGTATTTAATGGAATAGATGTTTGTGCAATGTTTTAATGTTGTCTTTTTCGAGTCGAGATCACAAATCATAAATCCCAAATTTGCCTGAAAGGGCTTTGCGATCTTTAAACACAACATCCTCTGTCCCAGGACCCTTGCATCTGTACTGGAAAACACTCCCCGTAAATAAATCTTTAACGCTGAGAAAAACAGGATGCAACCTTATGGAGAGCATCAGAGAAGGGATCCGTCTCCCAGGGTGGGCAGAAGTGCAGTAATGTGTGCACAATATGGTTTCAAAGCAGTTGTGCACTTTTTGTAGATAAAACATCAGAATCATAGCTAAATCTTGCCATCTACTGTTGGCAGACAATTTTGTGAATCCACTGTGGCCTGAAATATTAAACTCTCTAGTCTTGGTCATCATCACACCAGTAAGTATTGTATTGTTGAAGCATAAATGTCTATTTCAATATCTTACACCGTTAATTGTGAGTTTTTTGTCTCGTGCTTTGAGATAATTCCCATCTAGAAAAACTGCTGACATCACCTCTAAAGACTGGATGGATCTGATGTTATAGAATCCAGTCACATGCACCCTCATGTGGATGAAATCATGTACTTCAGTCACATTATTATGCAATACGTTACCACTGAAGGTAGGAAAACAACATAATTAAATGGTAAACATTGAGGTTTTCAATCATTAAAAAAAACACATGTTGAAGAAAAGCAAATATAAATATATATATATAAGGCTTATAAACTGTTATATCCAGTACTACAAAGGCAGAAAGTGGATATTTAGGACCAGTTCAACTGAATTAATCTGCATAATTAACTTGTTCTTGTCATAGTTCCATTAAAAACAGTTTGTGGGATTATCCACTGTAATGGAAACATAATGTATGTCGACCGTTATACCAGTAATAATTTATTTTTTCATAATTTATGCACAACTGTTCTCAACTTCTCATCGTCACGCGCAGAGTGGCACCGCTCGTCAATGTCACGCTTGACGGCGGCAGCCAATCAAATCAAGCAAGAGGCGGGCTTTACTACTTTACCACCGACTTATTGTTTTGATGCTGGTTAATTTTGATGATCCTCATTCAGCAGCAAGAGCTCGACGTCTGCATTGAATCATTCACTCGCGTTGTTTACACGTGATCGCCTGGTTGCGCGCGCACCCCGCTCCACCGTCTCAACAGCGACGATTTAAGTGACTAAAAATGTATTATATATTGCATTAAGCTTCCATTAATTCAAACTAAGGGGCCTTGACCCTAACTATTCAAAATACAGCCCTGGACCAGAAGTAAACAAACAGGTGTGACAGGTTTGTAAAAGTACTTTAGGCCATTTATTGATTTACTTTTTTTTCATTCATCATAGCCCTTTATTGTGCAAGTATACATATATGCTAATTTCCCTCACAAAGTATTTAAACGAGTGTCCTATAAAGGGTTAAATATTCAAACAAGTACTCCAGAGAGCAAGAGTTTCCCCACAGGATTAGTTGTTTGTTAAAATCTATTTGCTGTCACAAATACAGCCTTTAGGTTAGATTCAAATAAAATAAAAAAAACATTTCCAGATATAGGCCGATTGCTTTTGCTGAAACCTACATGTCCTCTCTGACGAGTCACACTCAAAATGTTCATTTTTTAAAAATTCAATTATCATTGACTAGTGCACACCTGCATTTTTAAATCACGTCTGAAGTAAAAAAATGTCTTTATTTCTGAAAGTTTCACATTGTATTTTAAAATGATGAAGAGAAGCCTACAATAAAGGATGTACCTACAGTCTAGTTTCCTTCTACCTCCTTTTATGCATTGCTGGCACTAATCCCACAGCTAACCTCCCCAGATGCCCAGATGTTGAGGGTCAGAGTCTGGACGGATGTGGCGTCACTGGGTGGTATGATTCAGTGACATCAGAGCCCATGAGCAAGGTGTGTGTGTGGGGTGGTTGAACTCTCGTCTGTGTTTACTTTTTAACCTCGACTACCAGACAAAAGGGCTCTATTAATGAAACGTAACAAGTATTGATCTTTGGACATTTTAAGTAGAAATCATGAACTCTTACTGATTTCTCTTGTGCTTTTTTTGTTTTTACAAGACGAAAATAGAGAAGCGGAATAATTAAGACTTCTTAATTAAGAGTTCTTTTGAAGTTGCACACAACTATACTAAAATATCCCTAATACTTATATTTTAACGTGTATTGCCAACATATGCACACTTCTTTCTTCATGTGTCTATCAGTTGTAGAAGTTTTGTTCTGCATACATTATTTGACTTGTCTTCATGAGTAGATAAGGTATGCAATGACACACACACACACACACACACACACATGCGCACCCACAACCCACTAGTATTTGTAGTATCAATACTATAAACAAACCTGCTTTGTTTATAGTATTTGTAGTATCAATACTATAAACAAAGCAGGTTTCTACCAGTCTCAGGATGTGTGTGTGTGTGTCCAGGTCTTCTTCACCTTAAGGAGCAGAAACCTTTAGTCCAGCTCGTTGGTCTCTAACTGGTCGACTCAGTTATTCAGAGGATTGCGAAAGTCCTGAAATCTCTGGACGTGAGGCGTTCAGGTGCAGGTGCAGGTTCTCTGTGAGCTGATCGTTTCTTTCAGACCTGCGCCGGTCAAAGGTGGATCCGGGTCTGTCCTGCACTTCACAACGACCGTCAATAGGCTCCAGCACTGAAGAAGGTAGGAGAAGTCTTCATTTAAGATATTTCGTGATGTTACAGTGTGTGTGGGTTTTGTTGTCATAAGTTTCAATGGGGACTGCAGGTCTTTATGAGGATGATGCACTTTGAATATCTTTGATTACACGTTACAGCTGCTTTTTCTGCTTCAGCTGATTGCGATTGAGTTGCAGGAAATATTAAATGAATTCCACAATTTAATTTCAGATTTTAAGTCTAATAAAAATATAGTGCTATGCACACTTTGTGATCTTTGATGTGGAGACAGAAGGAACTGGGTTTATTAACCTTTGTGCTGCATGGTAAATGGGTTTGAGATAAACACTTAACTAGGAGATGGAAATATTAATCTGAGCAGGTCGCGTGACTTTTAATTGTTTGATCAATAGAGACGTCTTTCTTTAAAAGAAAACCTCCACAATGATTTGAGTGATTATTACATACTTAAACTAAACATCTGGAATTACTCTGGATCTTCTATTACCTCCTTATAGGACTTTCTACCTCTAATATTTTACTAGAAGATTCAACCCAACGTTTTCTTACGTCTGCTTTCTGCGTGATGTGCAAATCCAAGTTTTCAACGACAGTGAAATCCATCAATATTTGCATATTACAAGACTTTGCCGTTGCCGCTCCATATTGCCACACTGTAGTTTTGCAAGTCGTGTGAACTTTGGTCCAGAGAAATTCTGAGTTATATACTAAGGGTCAGACAGAGTCTGCTGGGTCGACAGATCTTAATCTCACACAGTTTCATTACGAGGTACTTTTTACTGGAGTATTTCAACTTTATGCTACTTTACAGCTCTACTCACATTTCAGAGGGAAATATAGTGATTTTTACTCCAACTGAAGTTATTAGTTCAAAATCAAGATTTTACAAACAAAGTATGTGATTTATTTCATGACAATAGATTAAACTATTTAACAGTATATAAAGTAAATAAAATGTGCTCAACTTCCACCTGCTGTCACATTGTTGAAGCACCAGCAATAATATTCTTATAATAAATACATATATTTATTTACATGCACATTCACTTAAAGTTTTAAGTACTTCCAGTCCATCACAGCTGATATTTTATTGTATCTCTACTTTGAATTGATTATTTTTATTTAAAGTTACAGCTTAACACCATAAAACAGAGTCATTGAGTCCGTTCACACACTAGATGGCAACATTTCTCTCTGCATTCATATGAGAAATGAATCAATGAAGTCTAATAGACAAGCTTGTCTTTTTGACAATATCACAATTTTCATCTATAACGTGAAATGTTGAATTAACTAAGACGACTGAGATGGAGTGAAAGATCATGAAAGCATGCAGATGTCCTGCAATACTTTCTGGCACAATAACAGAGTTTCAAAATAATGCTCGGACCTGTTGCAATAACTTTATCTTGTATAAATGACCAGAGCGCTGCTGTTTCAAAACTGGAATTCGTATCAGCTCGGAGGATATCTGAAGGGTTTCAATGCTAATCGTTCTTCATGCACATTTAATATAATTTTGATTCCAGCAAATACGAGATGAGTGTTCAAGAGGCTTCGGTTGAGAGCAGCGGTGTTGCAGTCATGGATGTTAAAGCTGAGAGGTATGCTAAAGGATGCACGTCCCAAAGTGGGAAATGTAGATTTGATGCAACTAACAATTATGTTTATCCTCAGCATCTCGACCCAAAAGGCATCGTCAGACTCCAAAAGCTTAAAGCCTCACTCCCCCCTCATCCTCAATGGAGAAGCTCCCACAGCTGAGCTGGAGGAAGCTTCTGAAGGACTTCCACGAGGTAAGAGTCAGAGCGAAGAGAGGAAATAATTAGGATGTTATAGAGCACAATTGTTCTCAATGGCTCCCATGGCCTGAGAGACAAATTAACAAGACAATAAATACATAAAAACAATAAATGAGTGAGGTTGCTGCGCCACAAACTATATTGTTGTTATATTATTGAGAAACTCTTGTGCAAAATCATTAAAATATTAAAATCTGAGTCGGCGGCATCCCTCTTAAACACAAATAACTTTAAATAGACACAACCTGCAAACAAGGCCACGAATATTCATTATATCACTTTATTAAAAGGGGGAAAAAACAACTATTAGTGATTTATTGTATTAAATCAGCAGGTTTTTCAAATAAATAAAGCAAAAAGACTTGTTTAATGATGCGTCTGAAACGCCTTGTGGGTGTTTTTACGTTCTGTATAGAGACCATTGAGTAGAAATCACATGTTTCACCGAATCAAATGATGCACAGAGACCTTTCACTTGTGTGACCTTTTAGGAAAACAGTTTCGTAAAGTTGTTTGAAACCAAAGTTTGGAAAATAGATTTCAGCTTTAAGTGAAGTTACAGCCTCACGGTGGAGAGGAAAATGCACCTCAGAGTCAAAGAGCTGTAACAATAGAAGCTAAATGCTCGCGGCTAACGTATTAATACATATTTTAGAGTTTTGGAGGAAATGTAACAGATTTTTGCAGAAAAGCAGAAGGAAAATTATACAATAATCAAAACATCCTACTCTATAGAGTTATGGCGAGACAAATAAAAATGAAAAATAAAATAAATAAGAAACCTATTTAAATAATAGGAAGCATTTTTAGAAACACACAAATCCAGCATTATTGTGTGTGTGTGATCCGAAGCACTCACTAAACTTCCTCTAAACAAACCCGACCGGTCGGTAGTCACTGGCATTTCTGTTTTGGCTCAGGTATCATTACAGCCCTCCCACTTTCACAGCACAACCTGTAAATCGTGTTGCTCTGACAATTCACATGTAATAAATCCACCGGCTGCCACCAGAGATGTCTGCAGCGCTCTCATAACCAGAGACTCTTCCTCTTTAACTTGCTGTTTCGGTTGATCCTGACAGTTTTTTTATTGCTGTTAATGGCAAGTAAACATGGCTGCCCATGTTGTCCCAACACAGAAGAGCCTAAGGCAGTTCCCCTGTTGAGGACCAACGGACCGGCACCTCTGGCCCCGGCGGACCAGCTATGGAGCACCAGCAGACACAAGGCAGTCAGGCTGAGGATGGAGGGCTCGGGCCCGGCCTCAGAGACGCCCCTGACGGTCCATCAGCTGTTTCTGCAGACGGTGGAAACGTACGGGGATCGTCCGGCCTTGGCTTCCAAAGAAGGGGGCCAGTGGGTGACCCTGACCTGGAGGCAGTACTACGAGCAGTGCCGGGCAGCAGCGAAAAGTTTCCTCAAGGTTTGGTTGCAAATTTACTTTTTACTGTTGTTTTGGCTCAGTGGTTAAGCAGGTCTGTCTTTCAATCAGAGGATCAGTGGTTAAGCAGGTCTGTCTTTCAATCAGAGGATCAGTGGTTAGCAGGTATGTCTTTCAATCAGAGGATCAGTGGTTAAGCAGGTCTGTCTTTCAATCAGAGGATCAGTGAAAGGTTTCCTCAAGGTTGGTTTGCAAAGTGACTCATTGTTTTGGTCTCTGGCATTGATGTTTATTTGGCTTTTAGCTTTAATTTAAGGCTGCTTACATCCGTTTTGGGTCAAAAATAGGAATTGTAGACATTGTGTTTTGCACAAACTATAGTCCAATTCTCAGAAACTATGGAAGCCACATTCCTGTAAGATAAGATAAGATAAGATAAGATATTCCTTTATTACTCCCTCAGTGGGGAAATTGCAGGATTACAGCAGCAGTGCACACAAGAGACACATAGTAATTGTGTATTGTATATAACACATTTATATATGTTTATGTACATATAACATATATTATACACGTTAAAGGGAACAACTGAGGGCAGGAGTTACAGACTACACAACAATGTAAATTCCTGTTTTGTTAACAGTAGCTCATAGCTTCCTCCTTCTCTCATTGACTAATCTGAGTTTTGAGATCAGGCTGCTGGAAATCAACAAAGAAAGATTGTGGACAAATTGCCATATGGAAATTGTTTCGCTCTCCCAAACTCATTACTGCAGGCTACTTCGGCCTCTGGGGCTTTTTTATTTTTAGCCTGGTCTTCAGTAAATACGTAACCTGTGGGCCAATAAAATGTTCTTGTTTGTCATTTCTTTAATGTTAAGAATCATTATTCTCATAAAACTAAGAATAAAAATGGGCTACAAATGCTACACCCAATATGAATGTGAACCCCCTCAAAGCTGAAACTGTTTCAGTGCTTAACCTTTACAGCATTTCCTGTGTTTTGCATTGTTTCTGTTTCCTAGAAGTTTCTAAGAAATGTAATTTCCCTATAATTTCCACCCTCTCTCAATGCGTTATCTTTGTTGTGAGATCAGCTGCTGAAAATCAACACCTGGGTGTGTACAGCTCACCGCTTGTGTTAAATCTCCGGTTTCATTGAAATGTGTTGGTGGAGTGGCCTTTGAAACGAGATCTAGGTCAAGAGTACTGGAGGCACGGTGCTGTCATTAAAGATACATGATCTTTAGACGAAATAAGAAAAACAACAACAACTTGTCTGCTCTTTAGTTGGGGCTGGAGCGATACCATGGTGTGGGGATTCTGGGATTCAACGCCCCCGAATGGTTCATCTCAGACATCGGCTGCATCTTTGCAGGGTAAGATCACAGTTAAATTTACATATAATTCCATGTAAACTTCACATTCTGTGTCCCACACACTGCTAAGGCCTCCAGTTAAACATCTCACAAAGTGGGTGTTAGACTTCTATCCAGTCATTGTTTATTTTATGCACCTATTCAAAGACTGAAATGTATTTTGCAACAAGGATTCATAGACAAAAATTTTTTTTTGCAGTAAAAGAGATTTTGATGTGTGCAATTATTAGTGAGACAAACCAGTCAAAAGAGTAAAGTTTACAGTATCTCATGCAAAGAATATATGCATTCTGCAATATTTTTACTCTCTTATATCTGATTTGTTTCTTCAGGGGTCTGGCAACTGGCATTTACACCACCAACTCTCCTGAAGCTTGTCAGTATGTGGCTGCCAGCAGTGAGGCCAACATCCTGGTAGTGGAGAACCAGAAACAGCTCGAAAAAATCCTGCAGGTCAGGAGCTTTATTAAAGTGCATTAATAACTATTGGCAAAGTTAGAAATAAAATGTCCTCATATGCCTTTTGTTTAATTTGTATTTCCACAACAGGTTAAAGATCGTCTACCTCATCTGAAAGCCATCGTCCAGTATAAAGGCGAGCTGCAGCAGAAAGCACCATTTCTTTATACAGTATGTTCGCTCAGCAAGCATAATTATAATTAAATAAATGTGACTGACCTTGAATATATTAAACTCTGGACATACATGCACTTTGTTTAACATTATCTCTTCATTTGTGTAGTGGGCGGAGTTCATGAAGCTGGGGGAGGAGGTGCCAGACGAGCAGCTAAATACTGTGATTGACAGTCTTCGGGCCAATGAGTGCTGTACTCTCATCTTCACCTCTGGAACCACTGGAAACCCTAAAGGAGTCATGTTGAGCCACGACAATGTGAGTTACCAGGAAAAAATACTTTCTTTTCCTTAGCCCTTATTGTTTTGACAACTATCTACATACAATTCCTTCTCAGGTCTCAATTGACAATTGTTTTTATTATCAATTAACCTAATATTTTTCCAATTAATCGCTCTGGTAAAAATAGTACATTTAGTCACAAACAGCAAAACTACCAAAAATGATGGACCTTTGACATGTATATAAACGTAATGTGTAAAAAATACATAATGTGTGTTAAATTAAAAGTACGAGTAAAATGGATAAAAACAGCTGAATATAAAAAAATGTTGCTATGTCAGTAGTTTCTTTCCCTTAATTGCTATTTAGATTAATTAAATTTGTATGAGCATTTTAACAGCATGAAAATAAGTGTGTACTTATGGAAATAAAAAGAAGAAGAGGACCCAACATGGAGCTCTGGGGAACTCCAAAAACAGCTCCAACATGTATTTTATGCCAACACATCAAATGCTATCAGACAAGAAGCAACCAGACCAGAGACTCATTACAAAACTCACGGTTTCCTGCCTCCCGCAAGTGTTTTTCAAATGTAATATACATCAATAGAGTCATTGATCCGAACCTTTTCTGTGAGGGTGTGCGGGTCTGGACCCAAGAGCAAACTCGGACTATGGGAGTGAGGTGGGAACACAAAGGGTTTTTTATTGGCAGACCACTGGAACAGGGGGAAAAACACAGGGAATACTCAGCCGCTAGCTCGGGGAGCGGCTCGGGGCGTAGCTCGGCGTGACGCTCGTGGCGTAGCTCGGCGTGAGGCTCGTGGCGTAGCTCGGCGTGAGGCTCCTGGCGTAGCTCGGCGTGAGGCTCGGGGCGTAGCTCGGCGTGAGGCTCGGGGCGTAGCTCGGCGTGAGGCTCGTGGCGTAGCTCGGCGTGAGGCTCGGGGCGTAGCTCGGCGTGAGGCTCGGGGCGTAGCTCGGCGTAGCAGTTCCTCGGCGCGGGGCAAACTCATCCCGTGTTGTAGGCATGCTTCTTAATCCTACGACACTGGCGTCAGGGAGGAGGCCAGGTTTAAACAGCAGCTTGATGAGGGCACGAGCTGCAGCTGCGAGGGTGGCTTGGCTGTTCTGCGTCTGCCTGATTAGGGGAGAAAGAGGTAGAGAGGGGGAGACTTCCTGGCTGTGGCCAGAGTTCAAGCGGCACCCCCTGGTGGTGCCTCCAGGATCCTCACACTTTTCACTGCGATAGTT
The DNA here is from genome assembly GCA_023566465.1 of Cottus gobio. Lineage (NCBI taxonomy): Eukaryota > Metazoa > Chordata > Actinopteri > Perciformes > Cottidae > Cottus > Cottus gobio. The sequence continues at coordinate 5,545,884 of CM042218.1, forward strand.
GGGACAGCCCAGAGGACTTGAACGACTAAACCCTACTCCTATTGGCTCAACCATGGAGTTGTATAAGACACTGATAACGATGTGTTTGCTGACCTGTTTTGTGAAAATGAAAGAAAACTATTTGAGTTAAATACTCAGACTATGACTCCTCTCTAATTCACAGCTGACATGGACAGTGCGCACGGCAGCGTCCATGCTCAACTTAAAGTATGCTGAGGAGGTGATGGTCAGTTACCTGCCACTCAGCCACGTGGCCGCCCAGCTGGTAGACATGTGGTTGTGTGTTTGTTTTGCCATGACCATCTATTTTGCAGATCCAGACGCCCTCAAGGTAAGGATGCTTTGTTGTATAAAGATATAATAATTATTGCTGATTTACTATTTTACTCTAATCCCCAATCATTTTTTCCAGGGCTCCTTAGTAAACACACTTAAAGAGGCTCGCCCAACCTGTTTCCTGGGAGTTCCCCGTGTGTGGGAGAAGATGCAAGAGAAAATGAAAGCTGTCGGTGCCAAGGTATCTCCGATGAAGAGGACGGTGGCGGGTTGGGCCAAGGCCATCGGCCTGCGGTACAACTACAGTGTCATGAACGGGTGAGACAGCAGCAATTCTTAGCATAACATTTGACAATTAGCCCCAAAGACAAAGCAGAGCTGAGGCTGATGGGAATGATATTAGCTCTGCATGCTTCTGTAGTGGTTTGACATGTTTACCTAATGATAGCACTATATGAGAAGACAGGAAATATCTAAAGTGGTTGCCAATTATCTTGACGGGAACATGAATGTTGAGACGAAATGTAATGAAAATACTTCCAGTAGTTGTTTCCTTCTGGCCCAAACAGACAGACCAACATTGCGTTAAGTTCAAAAATCTTTGGGGCGATTGTGCGAAGAGAAGTCCCGGATACAGAAAGTTATAATACAAATTGATTTAATAAAAAGATGATGAACAGCACTAATAACTACACAAAATATACAAAATATATCCCATGGGAAAGAGATCCTGTTTTGTGGATTCCTTCCACAATCACTTAATACATTCCAGAATTCTAATTGATACATTTGTGTAATACATACAGTGTCATTCATTTGATATTTAATAATCCATACAGATTATTTATTCGTCTTGACTCTCCAACATAAACTCTGTAAAAAATACACTTTTCTTACAATTGGCACTTTGGTAATGTTTCATTTTGTTCCTAATTCCTAACAAATCTTAACTTCAAACATATAATGGGTATAAATTTGACTTTATCCTTCTGGTTTCAGGGAGAATCAGGTGCCCTGGGGCTTCATGCTGGCTAATAATCTGGTCTTTAAAAAGGTCCGTGAGTCGCTGGGCCTGGACCGCTGCAGGTTATGCTTCACGGGCGCCGCCCCCATCACCAAAGACAGCCTGGAGTACTTCATGAGCCTGAACATGCCTTTATTAGAGCTGTACGGCATGAGTGAAAGCTCGGGCCCGCACACCGTCTCCACTAACACCCATTACCAACTCACGAGGTCAGCAGAAAAGCATTGTGCAACTGTGATTTAAAATGTGTTGCTGATGTGGAGATTACTGTGAATACCTGTTGAAGTGGAACTCCATATAAGGAAATCTATGAGTGTGTGAGCTCACCAGACCTCTGTAGCCCATCCCTCACCTCTGACTCTCAGTGGGGGTCCCTGGCCCTGTTGATGAGGTCTTTGGTCCTGGAGGCATTCAGGGACTGGATGTATGTAAAAGTGCATCATTGTTTGTGGCAGATTTAATTTAACTTCTTCAGCTGTCGCAGGAAGTACAAACTCTGTTGTGGGTTTTTTTGGATGATGAGCAACTTCCATCTCCACTGTCTTTAGACTTTGAGCTTTAAATTGTTACCACAACACCAGATCAACAGATGGTTAATCCACCACCTGTTGGCAGACTCATGCCCACCAGAGATGTAAATGAGGATGTGATTGGTTTAAAGAAACGCAAACAAAGCAGTGCTTTTATCCCTTCTATACCAGAATGATAAGGAGTGGAGCCAGATATTTCTTTAGCGATGACACAGTGCTGTGCAGACGTGTCTGGCTACGCAACACTATTATTATTACAACTTTTCTTGAGGGTTTTTAAGAGGTACTGCATCAATAAAATTGGGAACCACTGATTTAATAAATCACAAATCAACCAGGTGTTTATATTTTTGCATGGACATGTTTTCCACAGTGTACTGACATTGTGATGTCTTATTTCTATGGACTGAACTCAAACGGTCTAAATAAGCATGTTTCTGACTTATGTTTTGTCTCTCCAGCTGTGGGAAGAATATGCCCGGCAGCAAGACGAAGCTGGATAACCCGGATGAGGACGGCTGTGGGGAGATATGTATGTGGGGTCGGCACGTCTTTATGGGATACCTGGACATGCCGGACAAAACAGAGGAGGCTCTGGACCAGGACGGCTGGCTGCACTCTGGAGATCTGGGACGACACGACCAGAACAACTTCCTGTACATCACAGGAAGGATCAAGGGTAGGATGCTGTCCCTTTGAAGGGGGCTGACTTATTGATCCACCACAATACTGACCTCCACCAGCTGCAACAGTATAATACTGCTTATTAATGTATGCATCAGTATTAACACTTATCTAATAATGTCATATGCAATTCTTCTGCAGAACAAGTTGTTCTACTTTTGGTGCATTTTGCTGAGCATAATATTTTACTTTTACTTAATCAAGATTTTTTGAATGCACGACTTTTACTTGACTAAAAGCTCTGAGTACTATTTACTTAGAACTTCATGTACTCTACAATAATACAAAAACATGGAAGGTACAAGTGCACGTTTGGGGCAAGTTATTTAATATGACCCGTTCAACTTTTAAGAAAAATGAAAAATAAAAATTCTGCTATCTTTTTTTTTTTTTACATGACATTAATTATATATACATTTGTAGTGAAGTGGGATCTCACTAGTTCTTAAAAAGACAGGAGAAAACAGGAAAATGCAATGTTTTGTCAGAAATGGCCATTGTGTTTAGTTACATTGGACTCTGAGCATTGAGAAATATGTCACTAAACTGAGTTTTTTCTTTCTCAGAACTGATCATCACTGCCGGAGGAGAGAACATCCCTCCTGTGCTCATCGAGGACTCAGTGAAGGCCGAGGTGCCCATCATCAGCAACGCCATGCTGATCGGAGACAAGCTGAAGTTCCTCTCCATGCTGCTCACGCTCAAAGTAGCCGGATCTTCTTTCCTGCACACAGTCCCAGCTGCTGAATGAATAATAATAATAATAATAATAAATAATGACCCTTCTCTATCTCCACAGTGTGTGGTGGACGACAACGGTGAGCCCACAGACGAGCTGAGCCCTGAGGCCTTGACCTTCTGCCAGCAGCACAACGTCACGGCCACCAAGGTGTCGGAGATCGTAGCCAATAAGGAGCCGGCTGCCTACAAAGCCATACAGGAAGGCGTGGAGCGCGCCAACGCCAGAGCAACGTCCAACGCACAGAAGATCCAGAAGTGGGTGATACTGGAGCGAGACTTCTCCGTCGGCGGAGGAGAGCTGGGTGAGTTATCTGTTCAGGAAGTATTTACTACTGTCATGTGGTTTGATCTGTGTGTAATCAAAGTATTATCATAATCATCAACACGTCTTGTGACTGCCAGGCAGCATTCCAGTGCAGTATGATTCCCTCTGAGATATATTTAAAGCTACAGCGGTGTGTGGATGTGGTTTAGCAGATACATAAGCTTGAGATTTAGATTTAATTAACTATTTTTTTTGCTTTTTTTCTATCCGTGCAGGACCTACCTTGAAGCTGAGGAGGCCCATCGTTGTGAAGATGTACCAGGAGAAGATAAATGAATTGTATGCCGTGGCCACGGAGAGACAGTAGAGAAACGAGTGAATCTCTTTCACCCTGAATGTTAAATTTGTATTTAATGGAATAGATTTTGCTATGTTTTAAGTCTGTTTCGAGTTGACGTTTAAGCTGTTTAATGCACTTTTGCAGTTTCAAAGCAGCCGTGCACTTTTTGTAAATAAAATATCCCAATCAGAGCCAAATCTTGCCACTTACTGTTGGCAGACAGGTGCATCGGATGCCCAAACACTGGTATCAGGCATCATTTCCACTGTGGCCTGAAAGATGAAACTGGTCTGGATCATCAGCATTCCTGTATGTATTGTGTTTGTGAAGCAGAGTTATCTCTCTGTCTCACGCTTTGAGCTAATCCACATTTAGCAACACTGCAGACATCACCTCTGAAGACTGGATGGAGCTGATGTTTTAATACATTTATCTATGAGATATGAATAGAATCCAATCACGTGCAAATTGTAAAGCATGCATTTTAATGTATCCTTCTCCATGTACAGTTTGACAAATTTGGAAATGTACATTTTTCTGATTGATGTCCCATGATTGTCAATAAAAAGTGAATGATTGTACTTACTGACTGTGTATAATGTGTATATATATATATATATATTTTGGATTGTCACTTTTTGAGTTTTGTGAATTTGTACAGTGTACATCTAAATGATCTGAACTTCTGCTATTCTACATTTTAATTTTTAAATATGATGCAGCATGGCACAAAACTGAGGAAGAAATTTGACATCTAATATAAACTATCAATTATCAAAATATATGGTTATATATATATATATATATATATATATATAACATACATACATCTATGGTTAAATGTTAGCATGACTGTAGAAATCAGTCTTATTTCCCAATACCAAAATGTGAAATAATCAAAAGCTGAAATATGACTTTAGATGCTTTTAACACTCGAATCATTGCCAAAAGATCCAGTTAGACAGGAGTCAACTCAGAGGCTACAAAAAGTGTATATATTGCATATATATTGCTTTTTAATCATTATTGATATTGATAACTGATCCATTTACTGTGTTTGCTGAAGTTCTGTTTCATCGCCTATAAATTGTAAAAGTAACATCAATAAAAAACCACCTTCTCTCTCTGACTCTCAGGTCACGTGGTTGAAGAACCGGTTGAGTTGCTCGAGCAATGTTTTGGACTATTCACAGAACTCAGTCTCAGTTAATGAAACTATAACCAATCATGTGATCTTGACTATTTAAACTATGTGCACGGGGTTGGGCTGATGGTGCACATTCACTACAGGATAATGACATCTGGCACCTCAACACACTCACCGTGACCTCTCACCCAGTTATTATATCAGCTGTCAATATAAAATGAATATAAATTAAATGTTCCTACATAGTTTCCTACATATTAAATGTGTGAAATTGATAAATCATGGATGTTAGAATCTGTCGTGTCATAAAACTTGCTTCTTGTTTTTTTTTTTTTTTTAAAAAGGCCCCTCGTTGAAAACTCATCAAACTATGAAGAACTTGAGACGCTCACATCCTCCTTTCATTTCAAATGAAAGATGAGTGTAGCAGGATCAATACAGAGTCAACACATGTTGACTCTCTGTACTCAGCATGCCCACTTGAATGAGCCGGGCGTGGCTCAATGTGCTGCATACTTCAACCATTTATCATAAACATTTCCCGCCATGTGTCATTAAGTGATAATTGAAACCTGTTCTCCGGTTCTCGTGTTGAACTTGCAGCACAAATTATCATTTTTTTCAGTTTCATTATTGTTCATTTATTTTAACAGAACTGATACAGCACATGTAGCTGTAATTAAAGAGCACGTGATGGACTTGGTGCAACACTGCCTCCTGTGGGTGAAATCATGAACTGCATGTAGCCCTCATGCTGCAATAAGTGGTTATTCAGTTATCACTGATTGTAATTAAATTAGTACATTTATTAAGGTTTTCAAACATATAAAACAATAATATGTTGAAGAGTAAATACAAGACATTAATCAGACAGATTAGTTTGGCACATACACATTAATATCCAATAGTAGACTACAAAGTGGAGATTTACTTAAAGGGCCAGTTCAACCCAATTAGCTGTTGTGGAATACAACCATGAAGATAGTTTTTGCTAGTTGTGCTAAGTCTGCTTACTTAACTGGTTTGTGGGATTATCCAGAGTAATGGAAACATAATGTCTGCCGACGTTTATGCCAGTAATATTTATTTTGGACATGTTATCACCTTATGAAGTTGTTTTGCTGAACTTGTTCGCAGCAGAGTAGATGCAGAGCAACATTAGCATTCATTTTGAGTTGTATTTTTGGTTTAATGATGAATTTAAGTCCCTTATTTATTCTCCTTTTGGTCAGGTAGTGTTCGGTGGATTCATCAGAGCTTTGTTCCTAAAAACAGCGACCGGCTGCTGCTGGACAAGGTCGACAAGAGAGTGAATAAAAACAGTCAAATTGTGGACTGTAAATTCAAAACAAAATTAAATGGACCTCCGTTGCATCGGGCTGGAGGCCAACATATCACAGCCTAGATACCACCAGATACTTGTCAGTAAACACATATTTCTTCCGGCTTCTTCTTCCTCCTCATTTGGTGGCGATGGCGACTCCCTTCTTCACCCAGGCGTTGCTGTTGAGCAGAGACAGCATGAAGCGAGCCACGTCTCCTCTGCCCACCGCGCCGCCTGCAGGCTTCCCGCCGCTGTCGGGCACGAAGTATCCCTCGTGGGTCAGAAACTCCTGAGCTGGAGATGAAAAACGGGTCAGAGGGAACCACAACATCAGCAGGTCTACATCTGGTCCTTCAGGTAGTGAGAGGTAGGGGATGCATCAAGGAATAGAGTGAACTGTAGGAGCTATTTATTGAATTATAAGTTATTTTTTATTCACAAGTATTGTTCTAATTCTAGTTGTTTATTTAGGTTAGATCTTTTAATATATTAGGATTGCTTTTTGGTTTAATTATGTGTAGTCTTTTGATTGGTTATTGGTTAGTTAATTTGGTTTTCACATGGTTTACTTAAAGGTGCAGCCAGGTATAGGACCAAGGTGCACCCTGGGTAGGCGTATGATTGTTTTACCATCGACAGCAGCACCATGGGGGGTTTCTTTGTTCTTTTGTTTGTTTACTTGTTTTGTTGAGTTCAATAACCATCAGTAAAATCGGACTCCCACATGGACCCTGCATCCTTTTAGCTGCGTAACTTTCATGCCTAAGGTGCATCAGTGGCTTTTTGATTTTGGTTCATTTCCTTTGATTTATGTTTATTTGCTTTAATTCAAAAAGACACTACAGCGACTTTACCCGAGGCCGCCAGGTTCTTGAGCCCCGGGGGACGAACCACGGTCCAGTTGATGTCCTCGGTCTGGTGCAGGAACTGCTCCATCTCGTGCATGTTGGTGAGGACGCTGCGGATCATCGGCAGCAGCAGGAAGCGGATGAGATACGGCGACTGCACCCCCGACGCGGCTGACAACAGAAGAGGAAAATACACCGTGGAATCTCCCCTTTAAATCCTTCAGACGTCATTAAAAATGTGCACGTAAAAAAACTTTCATTCTGATAAGAATCTAGAAGAACTCCAATTTTTCTGAATTATAAAGTGGTGCTCTCGGGTGTTTGATGCCTTTAACTATTGTAAACACAAGTAAGAGCAAATATTTTATTCCATAACTATGAGACATTATGTTATAAATTCAAAAAGCTTTAATTGTCGCACTTTACGCTCCAAATTCAGAAGAAGTATGTAATAAAATCCAATGTTCTTCCAATGAAAACCAACCATTAAATAGGCTGCTAGTCTCTTTCTAGATGTTTGATCATATTCTGAGCAATAAAACAAGGAAAAGCTCTTTAAAGAAATCCGTTGATGTAAAAATTATAATAAAAGTCTCAATACGCCACAGTGAAACTACGTGGATAATAAATGTTTGCTTGAAAGCCGCGTACTCACGCTCAACATCTGGCAGTTGTGCTAAACTATTTTAAGAAGAAATCAAAATCAGGTGCCATTTATTTTCTTCTTCTTCCCATCATCAAATCTCACTCACGCTCGGTGTACCAGGAGGTCATGGCGATGATCTTGTGGACCCGGGCCTCCCGCATGGCGCCGATCACGCTGCTCATGGAGAGGCTGTAGCCCGTCACCGCCGAGAAGAGGGAGGCCTGGAAGCCGAGGCAGGACATGATCACGTCCTGTCCCCTGAAGTGAGCCTCCAGGCTGTCTGCCGAGAAGATGTCCGCCTCCACCACCTGGAAGCGGCCGTTAGGGGGAACATGAATGATCAATAACGAGGAGGATTTCCACTTCTTCTTGCGCAAGCGTTTTACAGATGATGCATTTCATATCGCAGCGTTTATTTTAATTGAGCTGTTAACATGAAGAATGTTCTCTGTGGATGTTAAACCTGCAACAACATGCTCGAGCTCTACCTTAGTTTTGACATTTTACAATTAAACATTTATCACGTGATTTCACACCGGCTGAACTTTGAGCATGCAGTGATCGCATCACCACCAGCTGAGTGTCGACTCACCTTGAGGTTATCATGATGCACGGCGAGGTTTCCCGGGTTCCTGACGATGGCGGTGACCGTGTGACCCTGCTGCAGGGCCTGGTTGACCAGATACTGCCCAGTCTGCCCGGTGGCTCCCAGCACAGCGATCTTCATCCTCAGCCTCTGACACACACACACACACACACACACACACACACACAGATCTCAGTCAGGGCTGAAATGTGTAGGATGCTCCGAGATCTGAAAACTAACTGCAGACAAGTTCCCTCCCAGTTTCACATAAAAACGATTATGACGGTGCAATAAAGAAGCTCTCTCTGAGGTATGAAGTCATGTGATGTACTTTGTGCTTGAAATTAAGATTTTTTTTTTAAGATGAAGAGATTTTGGTCAGATGCTCTTTGAAGATATGAACCAGATACAGCTGACTGGAGATGTTATACAGGAGCTGCTATGTTCACGTAACTCTGGCCAACATGAAATCGTTGTATTTATCTTTTTTTAATGTTATCATTTCATTTAACTGTTGATGTCTTATTTAAATCACTTTGCATTGCCTTGTTGTGTTGTTCTAACCGGATTTAAATGATTAATACACAATATAGACTACAATATGTAATACAATGGATCTTTTGTAATATTCTTGAATGATGACACCAGGCTGCAGGTGACGTCGACATGAGATAAAAGGAAAACTGTGATACTGTTATTAAAATATTTTGTCTTCAAAATCCTTCTGGGAAAAAAGGTTTCAACTCCTTTTTCTCATCATCTCTCCCAATGCTGCAGTAGATTATGAAAGCATTCATAACTCAATGACCATGGATATGAAACCTAATTTAAAACGCATAGACCCAGTGACATAAGCTGCCCCGGGTTAGACCACCAACATGGGAAATTAATAAGCACTGAAAATAACATAACTCTCTTTGAATAAGGCTGCACAATGACTGCACTAAAATACGAACAACTGACTAAATATCTTTGATTACTTGTTTAATGCTTTTAAAATCAGCTGAGAAACTCCGGAAGTAGTTTTCCTCATATATATATATATATATATATATATATATATATATATATATATATATATATATTTTTTTTTTTTTTTAAATCACATTTATAGCATTGCAACCTTCATGAACGCATGATTAGTTTTAAGTGGGTTATTAACCTAATAAACTGGAAACTGTGTTAAAGTATTACCCGCCACCCTTATGACCCACAGTGATATAATCACGGTGCTTCCGAGCGACTCAAATACATGGTGACGTCATCCAACATACGGTTTTTTCCACTCCTTAACAATGTTGACAGTTAAACGTTATTCTTATCCTTATAAAGGAGAAGACAGCTCGTTGTAGTTTAGAGTTGAGAGCTGACAAAACAAAGCGCACGTTAAGTAACTCACCTCCGCCATACGTCACACGTCACACGTTGCGTTCACGTGCAGCGAGGGAGGCGTTCAAGAGCGGTGTGTTGCGTAGGAGTTCCGGTATGTTGGTGAAGAAAGGGTTTTTAGAAAGGGTTTTATGTATTTAAAACGGATTGAAACATGTTTTGCTGACACTCAGGTTGGATTTATATGATCATTTCAAGTAGTATCCCAAAAAGTATATTTTAACGTGTCAGAGATGTCAGTGATGGTATCTTTGCTGTTGTTTATTGCGACATGTTTGGCGTCAGAAAACTGATAATTTGTGTCAATTGATTCGTATATAAATTAGAAATAGTTTACAGAATCTGATGTGGAAAATAATGTTTGCATGTTCAAATCTGTTTTTGTGTTTGTCTCTTTTCAGACTGAATTAAGATATGAAGACCACACTTTGAACTGGTAAAGTACTGTAAAGTGTAAAGTGTAAAACTAAATATATATGTCGTTGCTCTATATGAGTTTTGTAAATCAATTCATGTATTGACAACTAATTAGCAAAACTAACAGTGCCCTCTCTCGGTGTCCACCAACATGTAAGCCTTCAAACAGCCCGCTAAGTACGTCCTGGAACTATCACACGTCTGTGAGTCCATTGACCATCAAGAATCTCTCTTTATACGACTCTGCTTATATCTGCGTGTTTCAGATATGTATATGTGTGCATGAGACTCTTAGCAAAGGTCAAAGGGAGTTACCTTTTGTGATTGATTAACACTTTGTGTTCATTTTCTATTGGGTGAAAAAGAAACAGTACAATAATTAACTTAAGTCAAAGGAGGGTTGTGCTTTTCTTCCAGCCTGCCATGAACAGACCTCTAAAATTAGACCATTTGCAAAGGAACCATGGAGGTGTCCTCATTCGCTCCATCATTAGGTAACATGTCAACACAAACACACCTGACCACACACGCTCACACATTCCTGTAATCAAAAACAGACGCAGGGCCTCTGCTCTTTGCCACCTTCCTATAAAAAACCCACAGAGTCGCATCAAGTCATTAGCTCGAGTAATCCACTTGTGGCTCGGTGCCTCGACTCTGCGTTCACACCGAGGGACGGGAGGCTAAACCGGCTCCAGCACATGCAGAGGGAGCTTCGCACATGGGGCCCCTGGGTGCTGCAGCCATTCTCGCACCGACGGCACGATGACTGACGTCCTGCAGCTCTTGGCCTGATCCCGGTGGACCGGTGGAGGATGAAACTGAACAAATGGCTGTTTAAATACTCATCGAAGCCGAGAGACCCAACAACGAGGCAGCTGGTGACTGGATAGAGGAGGACCACGTAAGTAAAATGACCTCGCGGTAGAGTAACCCTGCACTTAGATACATTCACTAAAACCCAACACGAGCAGGTAAAGACCGAAAATCCTATTAGAGTCAGTTTTCTAATCTTTATTAGGTTAAATAAAATCTGAAAAACGCTCCGGATCTGGTTCAGGTACTTCCATAGTGATGTATTTTAGTACACTGGAAGGTTTGCCATGTACAGTTCTGTCTTTGAACTGCTGCTAAATATCTTTAAATGTGACGAAAGCCTTTAAGTCGGTCAAAAGCAGCAATGAATTTACGTTCAATCCCAATTCAATGCAATATATCATGTTCAGATGAAAACAATCAATCTTTTATTGGGGTTTTGTACATTGTAAGCAATAATCCAGGCTCCATGTGTTCCCCTGAAACAGATTAACATTTAAAAAATGATTTAATTTGTCCATTTCATTAAAAAAAAAAAACTTAACTGAATAAGATATGTCCTGCCTTTCTCAGTTTCATTGATTGCTTCGTTTAAGCCTTCGTAGAAGTCAGATAAAAGCAGTCCTGTGCTGCAGGATTGAGGCCAATCACAGAGATGAGGCGTGAACCGGCAGATAACGAGATTAAAAGGTCAAATCCTCCTCCAGCTCCAGCTGACGAGCCACGCTCGACTTTCCGCTCCGTGAATGAATGAGTTCCTCTGAGCTCAAGACGGCGTCCGAGTTATTTTAAGGATGTGTGTGAGGAGTCTGTGAATGTATACGCATAATCACATTCGTGACGCCAAAAAAAGTCCCGTACCACTTTTAAGAGAGCCGTAATGGATTCAATTCAATTCAATTCAGTTTATTTTGTATAGCCCAAAATCACAAATACAAATTTGCCTGTACTCATACGACATCCCTGTCCCGGGACCTCACATCGAATCAGGAAAACCTCCCCCCCAAAAAAACAATGAAAACCCTTTTACAGGGAAAAAAATTGATTCATTGTGTTGCATTTAAATAACACAGTTAATAGTCACTTGTATCTGATGTGGCGGTTGTTTGCTCTGAACAGGAACAGTCATGGGATGTGGCGTCTCAAAGTCCGACCAGTTCCACAAAAGCTCTGGTAAAGGTAACTATGATCCTTCAAACATGTTGAGAAGCACTCCTCGGATGTTTGTGTCGTTATAATGCATCTTTATTTCTTTTTCGCCTTTCTTCTGCATGCAGCAGTCACATGTAAGCCACGCCCCCTTTGTGTGTTGTGTTTTTCCAGATGTTGAATGTGTGTTCAAACCAGACCTCTGGTTTAGAGCAGGTGGAGAAAAAAAAATCAAATGTCTAACTGAAGCGACTGTGGCTCAGTGGTTAGCAGGTCCGTCTTTCAATCAGAGGATCGGTGGCTCGATCCCCAGCTCTGCTAGTCCATGTAGATATTTTGCTCAAGCAGACCTGAAAACGAACTGAACTAAAAGCACGGCCACATTTGTGAAAGAGAAACATCTTGCAATGTCTCCAACGTTTACGGAAACGCACCGTAAAACGACCTACATTTACTTGAAAAACAAGTATGAAAAACACAAATGTGTGTCAAGAAGAGTGTAGAAAGTGGATCCCGACACATAATGCAGGCTTTTTTTCCGTGAATCACTAATTCAAGAGACAACATTTTGAGAAATGACGTTATTTTTCCACGCTGTTGTGTGTTTACTGGGAATAATTTGTTAATCTGATCAGATCTGCATCCCTGCAGCATTGGCTATTGTCCGACCCGCTGTTGTCTTTGTTCCAGCTATACGGTCCGCCATCCTGATTCAGCGATGGTACCGTCAGTACGTGGCCCGCACGGAGATGAGACGCAGATACACCTGGCACATCTTCCAGTCCATCGAATACTCTGGAGAACAGGCTCAGATAAAGGTGAGGAGGCGACCCGGTCAGGGTTCTGCACGTCTGCTTTAATAATAATAAAAATAACATTTTCCTCTCCGTGCAGCTTTACAACTTCCTCGGCTACCTCATGGACAATTTCACCCCCGCGAGCAATGAACGTAAGGTTTTTACACTTCAACCCTCGAACCGTTTCGCTCAAGAACTTCCTGAATCTGCAGGTCCGAGCCGTCGTCTGGTCCTTTTCCTTTTTTGCAGGGAATTTGATCTCGCACATCTTCCGGGAGAACGACGTCTGCCGCGACGCGGAGTGCGAGAGGTACTTCTGCTACAAGAACATCGAGGTGCCAGAGATCTACTCGGGACCTCACCTCACCTTCCCTCTGACGGTGGAGCAGGCGGTGGGGCTGGTGGAGGCCTTCAGGAACAAGAAAGTAGGTCCTCGGCCTTTACAGCCCTGATGGTGTCGTATCACTGCACGAGATAGACGCTCCTTCCTGATGTTCACTCAACAGCGGTTTGAATCGTGATATATTACTTCAATCTGACAAACGCAGGGATTTATTGAAAAAGAGAAAAAGAATTAAGCCCACAGATAACCTTTATTGCATGTATTGCATGGTGCATGGTGCATGGTGCATGGTGCATGGTGCATGGTGGATGGTGGATGGTGCATGGTGGATGGTGCATGGTGCATGGTGCATGGTGGATGGTGCATGGTGCATGGTGCATGGTGCATGGTGCATGGTGGATGGTGCATGGTGCATGGTGGATGGTGGATGAAGGAGGGCTCAGGTCCACAACACATATACCTTAACTCGTTAATAGCCAACCTATTTTTAGCCCTCTAGCTCAAAAATTGCATACCCAAATTAAAAAGGGTGTATCTCTGCTATTTCTAATATTTTTGGTGTTATAATAAAAGAGTACAATGGGAGATTTTGTTCAGATGTGTAATTATCAGTCTATATTTTACTGGTTAAGAGTAAATGAATATGGCACACAGCAAAAATAAAAAAGTTTCAGGTCCGACTATGAAAAGAAAAGTACTTTCAGGATGATTATTTTTTGGGAATGATGCAGTTGAAAGGTTTAATGTGTATTGTATATTGTATCTGCAAGAGGAAATACTACATTCATGTTCATGAGCTTAAGAAAGAGTCTCCATCGTCTCCTCAACAAGGGTTTTTAGTGTAAAAATAATAATGAATCCAATCACTGCTGAATGAGAATTTATCTTTTTAAAATGTCCAATATTTTCTTTCTTCCTTATGCATTTTGCCTTTGAGTATTTTTGAAAAACTTAAATGAAATGCATCATTAGTTTATTGTTGTTTTCAGTCAAGTTACGTGCAAACAATTAGCACAAAAGGCATGCACACACACACACACACAATCCCAGCATGTTGTAGGATGAGCCGCTCGCCTGAAAGCGTGTTGCTGATCACTTCCTCTGCCAGCAGCAGCTGCACTCGCGCTACGTCCTCCAGCTGCTGCTCGAGACCTGGAAGCAGCTCCGCATGTTGCCGAATATCAACCGCATCTCCACCTGCCACAGCAAGGAAATCACTATTTGTGGTGAGACAAATTATTGATTTAATACATTTTAGCAAAATGCTTAAGAGTTTTTTTAGTTCCATCTAAATTGTGAATATTTGCTAATTTAAAAAAAAGTGCTTTACTATATGTTAGTGTTAGTTATCTTTAAACAAAAAAAAAACATTTTTAACATTTGCAAAATATCGGTTATTTTATAATCCAAAATAAACAATATTCTTGCACTTTCTGACAGAAATGTAGACAGTTTGTTTCTGTTTGTTATAAATTAATTTACACATTTCCTCTTCATTGCAGGTGATTTGCACGGACAGCTGGAGGACCTGCTGCTGATTTTCTACAAGGTCTCGACTTCATCTTCTAAAATCTTACAACAATTTCACAAATGCTGAAATAACTCAACTTGTATTAGTTTTTTCCAAGCTTAAGAACTTAAATATTTATTTTAAAGATTCTTCTACAGACAGACATTTGTAATGTAATTGTTTAAATGCTCTGTTTTTTATTATTTTAATCAAATTACTCTTGTAATCTTGCAGAGTACTGCTGCAACTAAAATTATTTTAAAAAACAGCAATTTCTTATATTTGAGAAGCTCAAATCAGGTACTTAATCAATTTGAACAATTAATAAATTAGCAAAATTGCTGCAGATTACATGTTAATCTACTCATCAATAAATCATCCTATTGTTTCCTTCCTAAACTTTAAGTTTGGGTTAATTGAAGATGCTTTGCTGCAACATTCTTATACTTTTACCAATCAGTTCCTGGTTAAAGCCAGACCTGTGTTCCCTCTGCTGGTTCCTCTTATCTCTTTAAGTCCTGCTGGTTCCTCTTATATGTTTAAGTTCTGATGGTCTTCTTCTCTCTTTAAGTTCTGCTGGTTCCTCTTCTCTCTTTAAGTTCTGCTCCAGGCGGGTCTTGAACACGGGTTTTCTGTGTGCGTTGCAGAACGACATGCCGTCCCTGGAGAAGCCCTACGTGTTTAATGGAGACTTCGTAGACCGAGGCAAAGACTCCATTGAGATCCTCATCATCCTGTTTTCGTTCCTGCTGGTCTATCCGAGTGAAGTCCACCTCAACAGAGGAAACCACGAGGACCACATCATCAACCTGAGGTAGAACTGAACCCTAACTGGAAGGACGGTGAAGCCCAAACAAATCTCTCTAACCGCTTTCTCGTGTTTCTCAGGTACGGCTTCACAAAGGAGGTGTTGACTAAATACAAGGTGGGTTTATATCTCCATCCAAAGCATCAACTCACGGCGTTAACGCCTCATCCCCGCTTATCAAACCGAGGAGCGCAGCCAAAATGTGGCCTAATCCCTTCTATCTTTGGAGCAGCACATTTAGATTGGTTTCAGTCGCCTGTGCCTTCACATTCCCAGTAAAGCTTGGTGTAGCCCAGTTACCCTCTCAGGGTTATACTGGTCACACGTCTGTTGGCTTCTGATGAGGAAGAGGTGGTGCAAAGATGTTTTAGATTTAGTGTAGGAAGGAAGTATGAATTATCACTATCAGCAATACTTTGATTGATGTTTGTTTGTAAACAAACTCTCAATCTGAAACAACATCTTTGGCAAAAAACCTGTCAAATGAATACAACGTAGAAAACACTGGACAAATAAATGATTCTTATCAACAAAAGAAGTTCCAGTTTCCAAATGGCTCAATCTGGTGTAAAATAGTAAAACTTTTGTGGATTTAAAGTCTGATTTAATAGAACTTAAGATTTTATAACAGGGTTCATACTGTCATGAAAAACCTGGAAAAATCATGGAATTATAAAATGGTTATTTCCAGGCCTGGAAAAGTTCTTAAAAAAAAAAAAGTAAAAGTCATGTAAATGTGTTATATTCATGTGTTCATGTGGTTCATTTACGCTGAGTTTGAAATAATGAATATGCTTTTAAAAGAAAGACTCAAAATATAAGCAGGCATACGCTGAGTAAAGCTATAAATGTTTATTCTTTTAATCAAACTATTGTCTCTCATTCATTTGTGTCCTTTAAGGAATACTGTATGCTTTGGAATCCTCATTGTTAGTTTAAAAACTACATTTTATCACTTTTTCATGGACACACCCAGATTTCACTAAATGTTTGGTCATGGGAATTTGGTTTAGACTCCTGGAAAAGTCCTGGAACTCCATTGGTCAACATGTGTATGAACTATGATTTATAGGGTCTGTGTGTCTGTATTTGACTACACAGTTTGTTATTGTTATTATTGGAGCTGATGCTGAATTATTAAAAATAATGTATGCCTAATGCATTTACACAGCTAAAATTAACATGAGGCACAAAATATATATTAATTATTCAACAAATAATACAGAAAAAAGCACAAAATCATCCCATAAAAAGAGTCCCAACTCAAATAAAGCCTATAAAATACACACACTTCCATAAAACTGAGGCTGAGCGAGGAAGAGGAGGATGAAGAAAGCTCTTTTGGCCCCCAGATGCACGGCAAACGGATCCTGAAGCTGCTGCAGAGGATCTTCAGCTGGCTGCCTTTGGCCACGGTGATCGACCAGAAGGTGCTGGTCCTCCACGGCGGGATCTCCGACACCACGGACCTCGGCGTCCTCGCCCGAGTGGACAGACACAACGTGAGCTCTGACGCGTTCATTTTTCATTTATTTGCATCAATAATTCAGAAATCCCCTGACATATGTTTGTGTTTATCAGTATATCTCAGCGCTGAGGCCTCCGAAGAAGAGGCACCAGAGCTCCGCCAGTCTGTCCGTGGACTCGGACAACGTGGACGAGGACCTCTGGTCCCCCAACAAGATGTTCCTGCGTCGGAAATCCCTCACGTTTCTCAAAACCGTGCCTCGAGACAGCTTCCAGAACCGCTCGCTGCAGGACTTCTCCAACCGGATCAAAGCGGACGAGGGGGAGGTCTACAGGAGGAAACCGTCCGTCTTCATCCCGGCATCCGGAGCGCTGGACAACGAGGCGGCTTCGTCCGTGTCCTCCGACTCCATCAACAGCCAAAGTGGGATAGACGAGTGGAAGCAGGTGATGGATGCTGCTACTCTTCTTCACCTGTTTACTAAACAACAAACTGATCAGCATTGTCTTTGTTTTAAGTTTTTTTACACAAGTTCTCCTTTTTGTATTTATCCATTCATTTAACTCCAATAGTGCACATGATACATTTTATTTGAAAAGAAAAAGTCCCAAAGTTTGAGCATCTTTAGCTTCTGTGCTGTGACACATTGCCCAGTGAAGGGATATTTTAGTGTGCAGTTATATGATTTAAATCAAATCCTTTGCATTTGATTGGGCCGCTAACAAGTTAAAATATAGCTTAAATACAGAGCTACAGATGACTGTGGCTCCACACTCACACACTCACAGATTCATTGATATAACAGATGTCATGTTATTTGTTAGAACTGGCTGATACAAGCTTTTGTAAACACACTTTATATTTTGTTTTTAAGATTTGTTTGTGCATATACTGTTAAATAGTTGCATCCAGTATGAGAGACTGATCTAAAAGGGTTAAAAAGGCCATCAAAACAAAGCAGGGCTACAATAAAAAGATCAACAAATATACATACTCAAGAAATAATGCATTACATCAGGGCATTGTCATTGTTATTGTTATTTTAAAAGCAATTGTTGATTCTATCTTCTGCAAGTAAATTAGATAACTTTGAGTTAATGTACTACGGCTGAATTTTCCATGTCCTCCACATAGGTCTACGACATTATATAATATTACTCTTAGAGATTACTCTAGAAAAGTACAGCGCTAAAACATTGTTTTGATCAGAAGTTGTTGAGTCTGATGAACTCACCTGTTGTGTATTGTTGCCAGCGCTGGCTTTAACGGCTGTAATCCGGCGCGTCGTTAATCCCACTACTGTCACCAGTTTAAGTAGGATGTAGAAGTCCGTGGTTCATTTAAGTCTGGAGCTTCGTGCTTATTCAGGTGCAAAGATCTGAATGGGAAATATCTGAATGGTAAAGTGATGAATTAAAAGTACATATATTATATAAAATACAACATATATATGTGGCTCGTGCTCTTGAGTGTTCAGTGTTTTACAGCTTTGTTGGATTGTTTTGTCGTGTTTTGCTATAACTAAATGTGACTGGTTCTTGTTGATGTGGACAACATGTATTGTCCGTTAATGACGCAGCATCCCGTCATGCGCGTATTTATGTTTACCATATCACACGGCCCAGAAGGCCAAAGGGAGAAAATGCAAGGCCCACCACTGATATATATATATATATATATATATATATATATATATATATAATATGTTATTCTACAACTTTAAAAGGCTTTAATTGTAGCTCTTTAACATTCTAATTCAGAATTAGAGATTACAGAAATATATTAAGTAGCTCTTTTGGAGCTTTCGATCACATGATCTTCCTCAGCAGACAGAGTTTGCCATTGTAGATGTTCATATTTCAATTTTGGAGTACTTTTTAAGGGCTTCAACCATTGTTGTTTAAAAAATTGTTGTAAAAGAAATCCCCAAAAGTCTCCAAGTTAAATCCATCCCTCCGGTCTTCCTCGTCCCTCTACAGATCCTGGACCTGCTGTGGAGCGACCCGATGAACCAGGACGGCTGCGTTCCCAACGAGGTGCGTGGCGGCGGCTGCTACTGGGGCCCCGACGTCACCGAGGACTTCCTGAACAGACACAACCTGCAGCTCCTCATCCGCTCCCACGAGTGCAAACAGGAAGGTTACGAGTTCTGCCACAACCGGAAGGTGAGCTCGGACCCCGGCGGCCATCGGCCATCTCTGAGGATTTCACTGAAACACTCAAGCTTTCCGTCCTCTCGCCCAGGTCCTCACTCTGTTCTCCGCCTCCAATTACTACGACGTGGGAAGCAACAGGGGGGCCTACGTGAAGCTGGGTCCAGACCTTGTGCCTTATTTAGTTCAGTACCAGGCCAGCAGCATGATCAGGGAGCTCACCGTGAGACAAAGGTACAGCATATTATGATG
This sequence comes from Cottus gobio, assembly GCA_023566465.1. NCBI lineage: Eukaryota > Metazoa > Chordata > Actinopteri > Perciformes > Cottidae > Cottus > Cottus gobio. The sequence goes on from CM042218.1 coordinate 5,565,397, forward strand.
ATAATGTATAAGTAGAGGATATTAATTCACAGTATGACTCGTTCCACTGGGGTTGCAACTAGTTCATCTTTCGCGATTGGTTAATTAATGTCGGAAAAATGCTTGTTATATTTTCCCAGAGCTGAAGGCAACATCTCCAATTGTTAACGATTCAGAATGCTACATATTTGCAATGTACAATTATATAAAATATTAGCAAATCTTTGCATGTAAGATACTGGAGTGTGTTGGTAAATATGCTAATTTACTTGTTTTTATTTAATGTTTGTCTGTTAAGTATAAAGCTACAATAGCTTAGCTATAAACAGCTACAAAGTGAAGACAACTAACCTCCAAGCAGCATTAAACATTATTACATTATTAAACACATATTCATATCTTGTTTGTTTACCTGCTTTGTTTACCTTTGGACAGAGCCAGGCATCATTGATTAACGTACAGACTAAAATGCAATGCTGTTTTTTTTTAATATTGTGTAATCATAATTCTGTTCATCGCCTGTTATATTTGTCGTTGTCTTTTCTGCAGTGTCGGGCGGACCGAGCGCTCAGCCCTCAAAGTCCTGCGTGAGCAGGTGTTTGCGCACAAATCTGACCTCATCTGTGCCTTCAAAACGTTCGACAGCGACAACACAGGTGTGTAGGACCGGCTCGGTCCTCAGAGGATCAGGTGTCGCCTGATTCTGTTACAGATCCCATGTGTACTCCCACCTGTAGCTCTCAAAGGAAGGGAGAAATGTGAGCTCACGATTTATAATCCCTATTCAGATAAAAAGCGTGTGAAAACCAAAAGTCCATCCGGGAACGTTTCACAGTTTCACAGAAACTGTTGTTGTTCAGCGGTTTACTTTATTCCACCAACACCCTGATTCTCAAATACATACTAAAGTAAATAAGAATGTAGTTCAGCTCCTCGTGTTTAGTTCTTTTACAACAGATTTACTTGAAAACTCAAGGGTCACTTACACGCTTTAAATCTTCATTTTGGACTTTACACAATAGTTTTCAACTGCATCTCCAACAGTCGATGGAGTTGATTGTCTGAGTAATGAATAGGGATGAGTATCGTTTGGGTTTTTTCCGATACCGTTGCCTAAACTGTGGCTGAACCAATACTTTAAAAAAAAAACACACACAAAATGACGATTTACGACATTAAAAAAAAGGCTTTTTTTTCTTTCTTCAAATTGAACAATATATTAACTGTACTAAAAATATAAATAAATACAAAACACTTGACTTCAAACTACAGCTTCAAACCTTTTAACCTCAAACTATGAACAATATATTAACTGTTAACAACAGGCCTGATATTGGCACCGGTTTTCGGGACCCAATTCTAAAAATGAAATAAAATGAGATGTGATTGTCAAAAGATATTTTTTTTGATTGAAGAAGAACGACGATCTGATGCTTCGGATCTGAGTCCGACTAATGTTTGAGGTTAAATCTGTTATCGACATTTGAAATTAAAAAAATCTACGAATGATATAAAAATGTTATAAAAATTTTATAAAAATTTTATAAAAATTTTATAAACATTTTATAAAAATTTTATAAAAATGTATACAAATTTATAAAAATAGATATATACAAATAGATATAAAAATAGATATAACACATCATTAACAACAAACATTTTGATAAGCGTCCCTTCAATTTAGCAAACACTATAGAGGAGACTCAAACACTTCCTGTTGAGCTCCACTGACCCACTGGAAGACGATGCAGCTCCGTGGTGCTGAAGTCAGGTGACGCTGTCATGTCCGCCCCCGTCAGGTCTGGTGTGTCTGAACGACTGGGCCTCGGCGGTGGAGAGCGTGATGCACCTCGGGCTTCCCTGGAGGATGCTGCGCTATCAGCTGGTCCCGGGCAAGGCCAACGGCGGCATGATCAACTACCACGAGTGGTTCGAAGAGCTCGCCATCAAAGGACCCCCCGCGGAGGTGAGCCACCCGGCTGCAGACGCATGGGGGTCTCAGAAAGGATAGAGTCCGGTTTAAGGATATTGTGTATGTAATCCATATGTTTTGGATTGCATTACATTTTTTCATTTTTTTTTGCATATACTGGATTGCATTGCATTGGATTGCAGTATATGCAATATACTGATTGCATATATTGGATTGCTGAATCAGACACACTAATCTAATCTAAAAAAAAAACACTCAATAAAAGAAGAAATAACTCTGTTTTCTTGCAGCACATTGACCAGAGTCTGCTTGAGACTCTGTATCGGCACCGCTCCACCTTGGAGACCATCTTCAGGATCGTGGACACCGACAACTCAGGTAAAACTACGAATGAATCCCTGAAACTGTCACCGTCAACAGTGTGTCGACTCTCAGACGAGCCAATCAGAGGCGAGCTGCTGCGGTGGAGGTGTGAAGTGTGTGTCGGGGCTCTGTGGAGTGTGTGTCCTGTCCAGATGGAGACGTTTACAGAGCTCAGACTCTGTTAATCTGTAGCATGCCCAGAGGCCACTTAAGGTTACGGCAATCCCAGTTAAAACGAGGATTAACCAAGTGATCTACTGGCCACCCCATCCCCCACTTCTAATCACACACCCTGTTTCCTTTCTCAGTATCAGCCTGTTTCTAAAATCTCTAATCCCTTCTTCTCTAACCTGGATCTTTAAACTTAAACCCTCCTCCTCCCAGGCTTCATCACCATCGAGGACTTCCGGCAGACCTGGAAGCTGCTGAGCGTCTACCTGAAGATGGAAATCACCGACGACACCATCTCCGACCTGGTCGTCACCATCGACCGCAACCAGGACGGCAGCATCGACATCGAGGAGTTCATGGAGGCCTTCCGGCTCACGGACAAGAAGAGCCGGCTGGACCGAGGGCGCAGCATGTTCATGGGCACGACCACGGACCTCACCAAGCTGGAGGGGGACCCCAACGTTTGAGGCCGAGAGACTGAGAGACTGAGAGAGAGAGAGAGAGAGGCCTCAGCTCGGATTCCAGCAGAGGGGATGGATGGAGGGAGGGAGGGAGGGAGGGAGGGAGGAGGGGGAGGTGAAGCCAACGCAAGCTGCTTCAATGACGCACTTTGAGACGTAGGATGCTGCTGAGCAACAGCCGCGTAGGTCACATGGGATTAGAGAGAGAGGTCAGGGTGGTGTGTCTCCATTGAGGAAGTGTGGGGCGAGAAACACAACTTCATGTCATCTCTTTGTTGCAGGCGAAATCCACAAACAAGAAAGCATCATAATTAGGCTACATTATTATTATTATTAACATTATTATTATTATGAGTAGTATTGATCAATCGATATTTATGACAACAAAACCCATATATATAATATATATATATATATTATATATAATCTATTTATTATATATATTTATATATATAGATTATATATTTATTTTATATATAAATATATATATTATAAATAGATTCAGTACAGGGAAAGTGAGAGAGAGACATAATACATATTCAAGTGATACTGCAACAGTGTCCAAAAGCCAGTTGTATAATTGCTGAATTTGATCATTTGCATAATCAATTCATCTGCCCAATTATTTTCTAAATTATTAAATGTATCGTTTGGCCAGTATAACATCAGAAAAATGCCCAGAGTCATTTCTGAGATCAAAGTGTGATGTCATGAAATGTATTGCTTTGTCCAACCAGAAAACCAAAAATAACTTTACTACAATGTAAAGACAACTATAAAAAAGAGCAAATGTTCACATTTTGTGATATAATTAACTTATAAATTTACTAATAACAAAATAGGTGGAAATACATTTTTTATATATAATTGTCTGTAAAAAGTTTGAAAATTGTGAATATCTCAGATGTCTATTTAAATGACTTGTTTTGTTAAATCAACAATCAAAAACAACCATATTTACTGTATAATGTTATAAAACTCTAATTTTGATAACAGGAAACAGTGAATGTACCATTTGTCCCTTAAAAGAAATTCAAATTATTTTCCTGTGGATTCACTAATTGAGTAATCGACTAATTATCTCCGTGTGCAGGTGTTTCCATGCATGCTAACCTTTCAGCAGCCTCACATCTACATGCGATGTGCACTCCACTTAAAGACTAGAAACCAGAAGCTAAGCGTAAATTACATTACATGATAAAACAGGCAGTAATAGTGCAGCTCTTCATTTGCACTCATTAAATACAACTTAAATGTTGCTGGTGCCTTTGCAGTAGAAGCATTTTAACTTCTGCAGAAGAAGTTAAGTCAGCACTGAGGACGTTTTGTGTCGGTGCCAACTGCCAACGGTCCCTCCTCGTCTCATGTGGGATTCGAACCCTCACCTTGTCCAGAACTGAGAACTCGTGCTTTTACTTATTTGACTTTTAGGATGTTTGTCTACCTCCCAAATTGTTGCTTTCATGACGAGTATGAGGATGCTTTGATATTTTTGAGAAACGTGGTTCTTCGTCTGTCTGTTCAATACGACGCTGGAGCCACGGTTAGCGGTTAGCGGTTAGCTTAGCATAAAGACTGGAAACTGCTAGCCTGGCTCTGTCCGGAGGAAACAAAGCCCCACATTATGTTTTATTATGTTTAACTAATTTCCATTTAAAACTGGTGACATATTCATTTTCCCTTTGGACGAGCCAGGCTACATCATATTCAACCTTGTATCAATCTTTTTACCAAAGTATGGTCAAGAACGCAAATAATAAGCAAAATGTTAAACTATTTCTTCAAGATATGGAGACTTTATGTTTTAGTTTGTGTTTCTATTGATAGATAAAGTTCCCATATTGTTTGATATTATTATAACTCAACCAAAACAGAGATGAGGAAGTCAGTGTGCATATGTGTAAAGTTTTCTTGTGTAAAATGTAAATGTTATTTTATGGAATACCGACCATGTAAAGCTTTTACTGTAAATACATCTCCGTCAAATTAATAGCGTTCATTTGTGTGTGTGTGTGTGTGTGTGTGTGATGTTTATTAATTACAATTTAAGGAGCCATAACTGATCTAAAAGTAGAATATTAGAGAAAATTGAACTTTTTTTTATACTTACAAGTCTGTCAGTATGATTTATTTTATAGATCTACAATTTCTTTGGAGATTTTTCTGGAAATAGGTAACTATGTCATTTCATATAGCTAAAAATAACATGTGTTGTTGTTGACTACAGGCATCTCGCCTGCTTACAATCAGCACCTATTTATTAATTTTTTAAGTTTACTAATAAAAAATAAAAAAATATATATATATATGCATATATTTGGATGCAATTTGATGTAGGGATTTTTTAATTGATTAATTAATCAATTCGAATCAAATCAGCTCTACAATAAAAAGCTGTACTATCTAACAAAATACTATACTATTTATTAAAATATAAAAACTGAGCCAATTGTCCATTTTAAAAAGAATAAATATTATTTATAAAGTAATAGTTAGCTACAAACTGAAATACGCAACTCCTTTAACATATTTAATTATATATTATATTTTAAACAGCCTCTTGCACATGTTTTGGCTCTGAATATCTCAGCTCACATCAAATTATTAATATTATCCTTTCTGGACAGTCAACGTAGTTTTCAGAACCGCCAGCAGGGGGCAGCAGAGACATTTAGTACGACGTGTTAACCAGGAGACCAGCTTTTCTCAACTGATACTGATAGAATAAATCCACATGTAACTTAAAACATAACAATCATCCACAAAAACTGCCCAATAATATGATATCCAGGGTTAACTGAGGTTCCTGAAGCTACTTTCAGCTGCAGCAGCAGTCAATAGACATTATTGGGGTTTTAACAGCATTATCTCCCTCTAAGCCTCTGTGGTCGGGACAGTAGTTTTCCTTTCAAATGATAATCTTTCAGGTGGGTGGATATTAAAACATGCCCGGAGCCGCCTGCAGTTTAAACGAGGGTAGATTGAATAGCATTTGCACGAGTCATCGACGTTTACCTGGAGAGGAGAGCTCGTCCTGGTTTCAGGGGAAACAGTCAGCACATGTATGAATAGAAATAAAAGCAATCAGTCGACATTTCTGTTATTAGATGTATAAACTTTCTGTAATTCACAGTAAATAATATGATGCCAATGTTACAGCCGGCTGGCTTATCTTTAGTTTAGTTCAGCTTAAAGCTGGAAACAGGGACCCGGTTACAGGGTGGAGACCGTCCAAAGTCCACCAACCGTCACCTCTAAAGCTCATTAACACATAATATCTGGTTTATCTTGTATATCTTTGTTTAAGTGTAAAAAAAATAAATAAACAAGTGGCCATTTTTCTTTTCCTGCTGGTTTGCAGAGCATCCTTTGTGACCTCACCCGTCCAGCTCATAACTCACTGTAAAATGTGAAAGTAGGAGTTCCTACATTTTGAACAAATTAAACAAAAGAGACATGAAGCATTAATTATCAAGCTTTAAAGGTGCTGGTATGCTGGATTCAACTTGGCTTAGTTCCTGTGTCCCCCTTCTCCAGTATGTTAAGCAAACCTAACTGTTTCTTTTCTTAAACAGCATAAACAGTGGTGTCCTTCCCTCTGTTGCTTTTCACATGCAGCCACCATCACCACCACCGAGCCCCCACAAGGACTCACATGATGGTGACAATTGAGACAATGAAGAAGGCAGTTAGACCTCTTTTTCCAGTGTATTGGATGAGAGGGGGGGGGGGGGGGGGGGTCATCTATTGTTGACTGCCTGCAGGTGGTCTCATAGTAAAGCTGCTGGAGCTTTGCCTTAACGGGACATTTAAATGAAGGTTCTCAATCTGTAGCGTCCAAAAGCCCTCGCTGTGATGGATGAGGCCTCCTGAACACTGTCAACTACACACGGATGAAGAAAACAGCACTTCATTTATACTTACTTATATCACTTTGTAGTTTTATTTACTTTATCTTGTTGTTCTGAGTTTGTACTCATGGTTGAATGCACTTATTGTAAGTCGCTTTGGATAAAAGTGTCAGCTAAATGAAATGTAATGTCATGTGATGACAGTGTTTGAGCTCTAATTTAACCCAAATAACTCAGAAAATACTAAGAAATATCTGCAATGAGAAGCTGTTTCCACTCAAACGACCGTCAATCAGAAGAAACATGAACTCCACAACGATTTATGTCAAGTCAGAAGGCCGGCAGGCGAATGTGTTCTCACCGTTTGACAAGGTCACTGCAGAGGTCAAAGGATTTTGTCAATGGAAAGAAAAATGATTCATATATTCCTATTTTTCTAAAAAAAGAATTTGAAAGAAAAGTCTGAAACTTGTATACACACTCATGTAAAACATATTCTGCATCCTATTCACACCAGACCCGACACCTAACCTGTTACTTTACTTCCTGTTGCATCAGATTGTACGGCGCGACACGCGTAACACAACATTTGTGTAGTTTTTTGTTGTTTTACATGCACAAAAACAAGTTGGGATAAAATAACGTGATATATAAATATAATAATGTTTCTGCATCGTGTATACAAAGTAGAAACATATTATTTTAGAGCACTAATTGTACTTTTGAGTGATTGTCTTCTTCTTTTTAGGCCCCTGTGTCATTTTTCTTTCTTGTTTTTTTTGTCTCCAGTCGTCATATTTACATATTTACATTAAACAACTGGGGGTTTGGGGTCTTGCTCAGGGACACTTCGACATGCGAGCTATGGGGAGACCGGGGATCGAACCAGCGACCTTCCTGACAGCTTTATTTCAACAATACAAGTCAGACTCATGGCTGATTTTGTTCTGCAATTAAAATATGCTATTCATGTGGGAGGGCAGTTTAAAAGATGCCAAAGACAAACGTGAACCCGACTCCAGAGGGTACAGGACAGCACATGCATGAGGATCAGCGGCTCTCCTGAAGGTCGACCAAGTCCCGGAAGAAGGGAATACTGTGCACCTCATGGAAACCCTGACGGAGAGAGAGACCCTGAAGCGATAACATCAAGGGCGGCGAATGTTGCGAGTCCTCAAAACGAGGAGAACGTGACTTCACCACCTCCCCGAGGCCACGGGTTTGAATGCAGCTGCGGATCCAGGATGAACGCCCTCCTGGATTCATCTGGAGATGAACGATAAAGGGGCGTCGGCCTCCTGATCGCCCTAAAAAAACCTGCAGCTCAGCTGGTGACATCACACGTGGGAGAAATGACATAAGGGAAGGGGTTCACCTGAGTGTGGTGAAGGTTTTCACATGAACGGGGGTCCAGAAGAAGTCCTTGCCCTCTAGTGAGTCCAGGGAACAAGAAACAAACTTTATCAAACGACTTTGGCCTCAATGTTTGTGGAAGGAATTTCTTCCAATAAAAACATGTCGAGACTGCTTTTTAATTAGACCAAAAAAACAAAAAAAAGTACGTAAATGTCTTGAAAATCTGACTTATTTTGTGTAACTGAATAAGTAAATGTGATGTATGTTGAATACATAACATTGGATTTTAAAATCAGCGGATCCACATTTTGGGGAAATATGCTAATTTGCTTTCAGTGGAGAAGCTATCGTGAGCAGCTGGTTGGTTTAGCTTAGCATAAAGCATCTAAAGCATCTAATGCATCTAATGCTTACTCCTTTACAAAACAGTTTGTTTAATCTGTACAAAAACTCAAGTGGACTATTTCTTGTTTCCTTTTTTTAATGCTACGCTAAGCGAAGATAAACAGCTGTAGCTTCATATTGAGTATCAATCTTTCTTCAAATCTCTGAATACATGGATGACATTAGGATGGACATTAACAACATGGAGACGAGAACAGCATCTGTCAACAAACTGGAACAAATTTTATCATATTGGGAAAAATTGGTTACATACAAATCAACCTCCACTCCGACCTGATTTTAATTTCATAAATCAATGAATGTAAAAAAAGAATAGATCTCTCCCTAGTTATACATTGTTTTTATTTTTGTTCTGTTTTATTCTGTTTGTTTTTCCCAAAAAAAGCAGCTTGTGTGAGATGTGATAGGGTGAAAGTGCAGTGTTGTGTAACAGTGTTGAATTAAATTGTATACGCTGTCAAACATCATACAGCAATTTAGCAAAAAAACAACTAACCTCTTATCCAAAATATTTAATAAATCTCTAGATATCCCTGGATATTAAAAAAAAAAACACTGGATTTGTACCGTTGGAATGTTTTATTTTGAAAATCTGAATTTGTGTAGAATCTGTTTTCATTTTTCAGGTTCTTCCAAGTTTTAAAATTTCATAAAGTTTGGGGTGCAAAGTCCAAAGAACTTTTCTTTCTTGTATCACGTTATTTGTAGGATTAGGTTTCTGAATATTGCACTTTAATTTAATCTGGATCTCAATGCTTTAAATTCAATGATTATATTGCTTATAATACACCTACCTATTCAGACTCCTCTGGATGATGAGTTATTGCTCCACAAACAGATTCATATTTCATATTTCCCTCCCACAGTCAATCAAGACAGACGACGGTGTGCACTTTGCACTTGAAATGCAACTTTTATTTTTTTTTGCAAATGCACTATAAATGTTTACAAAAGCACTGTAGAAACATCTGTGCAGTGTAAATTATCAAAACTAAAAACGGATATTACTTAGTGTTCATTCTGCACCTCACATGACAAGAAGGATTGTCATTTTCAGCAGCAAAACAAACGAGTATATCTCAAGAGGAAACGTCTGTTAGTGACTTCAGAACATGGGACTGGGGGATGAAGGGAAATAAAGGGTGGTATGGCACTAGTGCTCATCCCTGAAGGAGGGCGTCATTCATCTAGTCACACAGCATCAGTCATCAAGATAATCAGCCTTCCAGTAAAAGTCACTCCAGCTGGACAGAAACGGGGGAATCGGCTCCACGGACAGATTTACTCAAACACCCCAAATCTCAGATCATCCATGAACACGCTTAGACTTTGTTTGTTTGTTTTTTTTAAACAGGTCTCCGACAGCTCCCAGTGGCACATACTGGTCCACCTTCATACACTTGTTTTTTTCTCCGTATTTTCAGTGTGAAAAAGAAATGATCAACAATTAAATACTGAATAGAACCACAAAAGAAAATTTAAAAAAAAAAACAACTAAATAGTCAGCTACAGAAAAAGGAAATACTTCTACACAACTATCGCACATAACAAAATCAAGAAAAGAAAAAAAAAAAAAAAAAGATACATAAATATTGTGTGGGCCCCTTACAAATCATTGCTCACAAAGAGCATCCATTACTTTTGTTTGCTCTTGTACTGGCTTGCAAAACGCAATACCCATCAATCCAACTTGTGAAATGTCTTCTTTTTTTCTTGCCTTAATGTAAAAAGGCACATAGACGCATGTTAACGCTCACAACAGTGCTGCAAATACTTCACATAAGTGGTGGCACAATTAAAAAAAAAAAAAAATGGGGGTGGGCGGTGGTTCTGTTATCAGAGGAGCGTAAACACGGGGCAGGTCTACGGGGTTATCTTTGGTCGAGCAGGGACGAGCCAATAGGCTCGGGGGATTGGACCCAAAGGTCGGTGTAGTAGAAGTCAGACAGGGGATGGCTCGGGGGTGTGTGTTTGAACTGTGTACACACACACACACACACATATACATGACTCACGGGATTAAGGTCTCTAAGGTTCAAGTTTTTAAAAGGTGGATAGCGATGGTTTGCACAAGGCGGTGGTTACCTGCGTGTAGGCGGAATAAAAAAAGGCCTTCAGTGAATTGCTTCAACCTTATGAATGAATACTCTCCACCAGTGTTATTAATCCCGGAATCGAACTTCCGACACCGATCTTCCGACTTTAGCGGCTCGCCCTTTTTTTTTTTTTGGGGTGGCACCTCCAGAGAAATGTTAAGTTTCCTACTCCTACATTGACCGGTCAACAATACATGTGATATGGACACGGTTTGCTAATACGAGGAATGAGTGTGTTAAGTGAGCTACCGTTATATTTATTAAAAATAAAAAATAAAAAGTTGCTAGTGATAACTGTAACTGCTAATGTCTAATAAATGGCAGCAAGCTCTGGGCTTTGTATCTTGTGCTCAGGTGTCAAAGGGGTCGGCCAACGCAGCCACCCTGAAGTAGAATATGAGCATTTATGTACACGTTATGTACAAATACAAGTCCATAGGTTATGGCATTTTTTTTGCTTTTTGTTTTAGCAGCAATAACAAATACAAAAAAAAGTATATCAAAAGAAGACACTCCATGTGCTGAGGAAAAAGAAAAAGCAAGTAACAGAGGCATGGATGTGTGGATCGACATCCGCTGACAAACAATGAAATGTATTGAACATGTGGACCACCTGCATTGAAATGAATGGGAAAAAAATAAAACAATGAAAATACATAGGGCACGATTTCCAGGCAAAGTGCAGGGGGGATTTTTTTCCCCACGTTGACAGTATTATGGCCTTAAAAAATTCACTTTTTTTTGTTTTGTTTTTTTTGGACGTGGGCGGACAGAAAAATGAGAACACCGGAAACATAAGACAGTGATTCAAGTGCTGTGTGCCGCGTTTTTGCCTGAATGCCGACAGCTCCTTGGCAAACCGAATGACTGCACAGGGCTCCCATTAACCACCCCCCCTCCCCCAAATATTCCATTTTTTTTGTTAAATATTCACAGCACTTTGACAGTGTCTTTGACAAATCAGCTGTAAATATATATCATAGTAGGACACACGCACAAAAAAAAAAAAAAAAAAAAAACCTGGTAGTCTTGTGTGCGGACTGGTTTTCGCAATCCAAATTGTGCTTTCTCTAATAAGTAACAGTGTAGACGTGCAGGAGCGATCGGCACTGGAGCAACGTTAGTGTCTTTCGGCACGCCAAGCAGGACTGCTCGCTGGATTTGGTCAGGAGGGTCATCTCATTTCTCCGTTTACATATGTACAACAACAACAACAACAACAACCACAGAAGAAGAAGAAGATCTCCAGCTTATGTGAATGAGCATAAAGAACACGCTGAACCATCGTAAGGCAGAAAGCAGGTTCAAGTCTCCCTTGTAAGTTCTCTGGGTGGTTTTCTTGAATGCGTGATGAAGCGTTAAAAAAAAAAAAGGTGCAACTATCAAGCTACTGGTGGCAACCGTTGTAATTTCATCACCTTTTCCCTGCTGGGAAAATAATTTCCCAGCAGGACACTAAGTGTTCGATAAAAGTGCACACACACACACTTTCACTAACTGATACTGAAGTGGTGTGTGTGTGTGTGTGTGTGTGTGTGTGTGTGGGGTGGGGGGGTAATAATTCACTTTAGGATGAAAAAAAAAAAAAAGGCATAAATGCTATAAATAATTTGGCTGTTTTTTTTTTTTTTACAAAAAAAAGGATATGCCAAGTTCTGTCTTTATTAGCACAACCATGTTATTGTCTGAGTTTTGTCCCAAGGATTCGGTTTGAGGGGGGTTTAAAAACGCTGTTCAGGTGAATACTAAAACCCTCTTTTTGAGCAGGATCAGCCTGCTCGGAGGCTCGTGTGCGTCCGTGTGCGACGGCGACAACTATGCTACGTGTTCCCTCACAAGCGTGGAAAGAAAAGGCTGGTCCTGGCCACGCCCACCCCAGAGTCCCTTTAAGGCCGACCAGGACTGAAACAGGAATGAGAGTAGTGTGGGGGAGTTTGTCGCTTTTTGCAGGACGGCCCGGCAGGTAGAGGGGGAGGAGGAAAGACTCAAGTGGGCGGAGCAATGTCTGTGTTGACTAACTATTAAATGGGGTGTGTCCCCACCCCCTTTTTTCTCCCTCCCCCCCCCCCGTGCTGCTCCCTTCGGCCCCCCCTTCCTGAGCGCCTCTCTTGGGGAGGCGACCCTGGATCAACACTTCTGGGCCTCCACCGGAGACATGGCGATGTAGGAGCCGTTCCTCGTCGGCTGATTGGCCGGCGTTTCTGACGGCTCGTCGGGTTTGTCGCTGACCTGCGTGTAGGCCGTGTCGTCCTTCACCGTCTGGACGGGGGAGGACAGAGGGGGCGGGGTCAGGGAAAACCATGGAAGTGGCGAGACAGCCAAGTATTCTTGAACACGACATTCACAAATGTGAATAAATGTTGAGTGAAATGTGACATTTTGTTTTTAGCGGAATATTCACAGACGACCACCACAATAAAAACATCAACTTCACAAAGTAAAAGTTACACTGAGGCAAGAGGAATATCATGAGCCAACAAAGTGAATTAAAAAAATAATAATTAAGAGATGATGTATCACAAATTAAGAAGGAGAATAGCAAACAAGGCAAAAATTAAGACTTACAGTAAAAGAATGAAAAGCTTCAGTAAAATCAATACGTTTTACTTCATTCTAAAACAGAAAAAGGAAAAAAGGGGGGGGTTACAGAAAATTTAAATTAGAACATTGTTAATACAACACTTCACATTTGCAATTATGCATGTTTTCAACATCCTCTCAATGCTAAGCTAACGGCCTGAGCTGGAAGTACTTCTTTTTCCTGACGAGATTTGGACGAGAAGATTGACACCACGGTGAAATAAAGCTCACTGCTGAACAAGTTATGTTTGTTTGTTTTCTTAATAAACAAACAAAAGTGCAACATCCAGAAGAAATCTTCAGGTTAAAGCCAGACTTAGGGTTAATCTACGCTAAGATAACCGTCTCCTTTCTGGCATGAGAGTGGCATCAATCTTCTAATCCAACTAATATATATATATATATATATATATATATATATATATATATATATATATATATATATATATATATATATATATATATATATATATATATATATATATATATATATATATATATATATATATATAGTATTATTAACTATAATAACAAATAGAACTATTCACACATTGCAAGCGACTCTTTGGACAGTGAATGACCTTAACTACAATAATCAGAGGACGGCGGCGGCCAGGGTTCAAATCAACAGACCGCCGCTACGAGAGATAAGAGGTGAGCACGCGCTGCACACAGGGTCGGATTCACCCGAGTAATGCTAAGCTAGCTCGTCGCTACACTGACCAGTAGGGAACTGAGGGTACAAAAAGATGCACCGACGGTTAGAAAACCTTCAGCAAGGAAAGAAATAATAATAAAGCACCATCTGATCCAGAAATATTGGGGGGGAAGCCGCTCATGCAGGCTTTGCTGTGCAGGATGCATGCATTGTGTTAGTCAACGTGCACGAAGCTTTGTGTAGCAGCGCTCAGTGAGGAAAACGTGCACACAAAAGACCGCATCATCATTTACTGCGACATAGTCCCGCTATCTATTTTACGGTGTGAGCTAACGGTGGCTAGCGCGACTGTAAGGATTAATTCTACAGTTCGGTCCGCGGCCACAAAAAAAAAAGGGGGGCGGAGCTTCCTACCTTCTTCTGGCGGTTTCGGCAGAACAAGACCACGAGCACCAGCAGCAGGATGATGCCCATGCCCACGATGAGCAGCGGGAAGTTGGACACCAGCGTCACGATGAGGAGCAGCATCCTCATCTGGGACGCCGAGTCGTCGTCCACGGTCGCCGTCTGGAATCCAGAGAGACGGTTATTGATCTGCGATCGGCTTACGGGGATGTATGAGAAGGGGGGGGGGGGGGGGGGGAGGGAAACCCTCACCTCGTTGACGAACATGATGGGGAAGATGGTCTCGTTGATGAACTTGGTTTTGCTGCAGAAGGGCAGAAGCAGAGAGGGAGGTCAGGGGGAGACTCCTGCATGGCTGGGCATGTGGGTGGGGCATCGGATAAATGGGTTAGGGATCAACAAAGACCGACTTACGGGAATCCTTGGACTCTTTTCAGGATGATGTTGAGCTGAGCTCTCTTGCAGGCACGGATGGGAACCCCCGTGGTCTAAAACAAAAGAGATGACAAAAGAAAAAAGAAAGTCTCAGGACCTTTTCTTTCCACATATTGAGATCCATGTGGCTGGAAGACTCCAATTACACCTTAAGAGAGAAATACATGAACTGACTATTGTCAGTTTATTTTATTGTTATTGCCGCTATAACTACTGTTTTTTTATATAGCGATCACATGCCAAGCAGATAACTGTGTTACACATCTTATGTCTTTATAACGGTTAAACTGATTCATGTTATCCGTATAAGGACCAGACCGGATATCCGAGCCGCTACTGGGAATCAGAACAGCGTTTGTAATTTAGATAAAGTCGGCCGTAAACGGAGCAAAGGTCGGCGTACCGGCTGCAGGTCCAGGTACGTCTCGTGCTCCTCCTTGTTGGGGCTCAGCCCGTCGACGGCGTTGATGTACTTGGGGTCGGCTTGATAGAAGTGGGGGAACGACACCACGATGGGAGCACCTGGGAGGGAAACCAGACGGACGCGAGTTAATCCGGGGGTTCGAGTCCCGAGACGACAGTAAACAACGGGGGCTGAAAACAGAAACGTGAGATAAGATAAAAGACTGATTTTGTAAAAAAAAGGTGCGGTAAACACATGCGCGTGACCCGAAATAACGATTAGCTGGCAGAAACAAGAGTAACCCTGCAGCCCCGTTTGACCTTTTTATTTATTAACTTCACCGCTCAATTGTTCTTCCTGTAAAGTTTCATACTAAAATACAAAAAGGTGTCAATGCAGTTTCAAAGCTTCCTCCAAATTGCAATAAATAAAAATATGCTTAAAGTAATCAAATTTAATAAAACAAACACATTGAAACTATACTGTTTAGCCTGAAAAATACTATTTTTTTTACTCAAAATCTGGATTTGTGAGCAACGTTCTATATTTTGTACTAAGCTGTTAAAAATAAAAGCAGGACTTTTATGATCTGATTTTTTGACCACACGGGCAGTTCCCGGCTCTGCACATGACAACAGGGCTCGCTCGTGATTGGCTCTCGCAGAAGCATCACAAAAAGCCTCCCAATCAGACGGCTTTGTCTCGTGGGAATCAGAGAAGCCGACGCGGGCGGCGGCCAATCAGGTCGGAGCGCATGCATCCGCGCATATGGCTTCAGTGTTTCCTCTCACTCGGACCGCATTAGTTATGATATATATAAAAAAAAGAAAAAAAAGTGAACTGCAAAAAAAAAAAAAAATGTTAACTGCCTGTTAATTATAAAAACAGCGTGAGGCTGCTGCAGCATAACTGTAGAGATAATACTCGGCGTGTCTTCATGTGTCAAGCCTTATCAGAGCAATCACACTCCACTCAATGACCACCATAAAACACTTCAATCACACACACACACACACACGCACACACACACGCACACACACACACACACACACGCACGCACAGTTAATCATTGAACCGTGTACCGAGTAAAGAATCTGGTTCAAACAGTGGGGATTGTCAGATACCAGGCAGGGGCCGTGGCTGGGGACTGAATGGGCATTTTGGGGAGGGGGGAGGGGGGAGGGGGCAAGGCAACTGGGTAACTGGGTCAGACTCTCCTGCAACGGGGGCGGTCCCCTTACCTTCTCGACAAACGCTGACTTTAAGCACCCCGGTGCCGAGGCAGTCCCCGGCCGGCACGCAGAAGCCGGCGTTGGTGGGGTTTTCTTTGGGGTTCATGAGCACGTCGTTGGGGGGGGCGAAGCGGTACGCCTGGATGCCCTTCACCTCCACGTCCTCCACGTAGGCCAGATGGATAGACCTGAGAAAGGAAAGGAAGCCAATACGGCTCAGCGACCACTTCCGGTAACCGTGAAGCAAAAGCCAGTACCGAGTATAGTTGAGAAGTCTAGATGTGGAGCCGTGAAGTGTTTATTTCTCTGATCTAAAGTCAATGTGTCATGTGCAGGACGACCACATAATCTTAATTTTTCCCGCATGTGTTATGAGTTCATCGCCTTATCAGAGGTCATAATAACCACAGCTCCTTATCAGTGGGCTTGTGAGCATGACTCGGTTGCTGCAGCTTCCTGGGCGTTCCTGAGATGCTTCGACTGTAAACAGATGTATGTACAACCCTATAAACGCCTCGTGCATGCCTACCTGCAGAGATCCGCATTGAGCGCCTCGTGCATGCCTACCTGCAGAGATCCGCATTGAGCGCCTCGTGCATGCCTACCTGCAGAGATCCGCATTAAGCGCCCCGTGCATGCCTACCTGCAGAGATCCGCATTGAGCGCCTCGTGCATGCCTACCTGCAGAGATCCGCATTGAGCGCCTCGTGCATGCCTACCTGCAGAGATCCGCATTGAGCGCCTCGTGCATGCCTACCTGCAGAGATCCGCATTGAGCGCCTCGTGCATGCCTACCTGCAGAGATCCGCATTGAGCGCCTCGTGCATGCCTACCTGCAGAGATCCGCATTGAGCGCCTCGTGCATGCCTACCTGCAGAGATCCGCATTGAGCGCCTCGTGCATGCCTACCTGCAGAGATCCGCATTGAGCGCCTCGTGCATGCCTACCTGCAGAGATCCGCATTGAGCGCCTCGTGCATGCCTACCTGCAGAGATCCGCATTGAGCGCCTCGTGCATGCCTACCTGCAGAGATCCGCATTGAGCGCCTCGTGCATGCCTACCTGCAGAGATCCGCATTGAGCGCCTCGTGCATGCCTACCTGCAGAGATCCGCATTGAGCGCCTCGTGCATGCCTACCTGCAGAGATCCGCATTGAGCGCCTCGTGCATGCCTACCTGCAGAGATCCGCATTGAGCGCCTCGTGCATGCCTACCTGCAGAGATCCGCATTAAACGCCTCGTGCATGCATAACTGCAGAGATCCGCATTGAGCGCCTCGTGCATGCCTACCTGCAGAGATTCGCATTGAGCGCCTCGTGCATGCCTACCTGCAGAGATCCGCCGCGAAGATGTAGAGCAGCTCGTTCCGGTTGATCAGCGGGTGGAAGACGGCGCCGTCCGTTCCGTTGATCATGTTGCTCTGGTTGGAAGACCACCACGACATCTCCCTGGGGATCGAGAGGAAGACCATGTTAGTAAATATAAACAGTATATGTTGCAGCTACAGATCAATTCTGTACTCAAGTACAATGTTGAGGTACCTCTACGCGCCTACATTCATTTCCACCCACAATTTAGAGGAAGAATATTGGACTTTTTACTCCACTACGCCCATTTTTACATGATTAGATTATAAAAGTGAAACCAAACACTGTGTGGAAGTTGGACGACAACAACATATTTGCAGACCAATTTTCCATCCCTTGACTTATCGACCTGTTAGCAGCTACAAAGAATGATTTATCCTTTACCGTACGGCCTGAGGCTAAAAGGCTGTACAATGAGCCAATATTTCACCCCAAAACAAAACAAATGAATCATCTCAAGACGTGTCAGATTCTTGAATTTGACTTTTCTGCAGAATGAGTACTTTTACCTTCTTAAAAAAAAAAAAAAAGGTACATTTTGCTGCCGATACCTCTGTTTTTCTCATCCTGAGAGACTTTTACTTGCAGTATTTCTAACCCTGTTTTACAGGCTCTGAATACTTCTTCCACTCCTGCACGCCGACCACATTCAAAGTAAAGAAGTCACTTTCGGATATCCAAACATTCATGTTGCAACGCCGCTGTGTCTGACGCCAGCAGGTCAAAGGCCTTTGTCCTTTAGACTGTCGGGTTGGGTAACCACTGTGAATGTGAATGTCACAACTGGGAGGAAGTGGAAGCCACGAGCTGACAAGAGGGAGTGTTTCCGATCATTGAGGGACGCAGGAAACATGAAATAAGTTATGATAATAAGAGTTGTGTACCTCATGCCGTTCCACGTGTCGATCTTGCCGTAATCCAGGTAGTTCTCCTCGCCGGTGTGGAACACAAACTCGCCTTCATGGGTGCCATTTTTCTGGAGAAACAAAAAAAAAAAAAAAAAAGTGCTCAGGATACGGCAGAGAATCAGAAAACAGTGTTTATATGTCTGATGACAAAGGATGCTGGGAATTAAGAAGGAAATACTGCGTGTGTGTGTTGCCCTTAGCGTGCAGCCTTGTGTGTTATCACCAGACACAGCGAGGCATTAGTCAGTAATGGAAGAAACGCATAAACAAAAACACATATTTTAGTATTATTCTATTATGGACAGTCAAAAGCCTGGAGATATTCAGTTATAAATCATGAATGACAAATAAAAGCATCAGATTGTCACATTTGAGAGGCTGGAAGCTGTGAATCTTTGCTTAAAAAATAAATAAAAAAATCAAATTATTTTTCCGCTGATCAAGTGATCCATACATCAACCCAAAAAAAAAAAAAAAAAACTTTGCTCAGGATCACAAGGCCGTCACGGAGTGGGTCAAGCTGCAGACGCTGCTCTATTGACAGGAAGTACAAGCGTCTTCCATCAGCATGCGGCCAATCTCACTTCTCTTAGCTTCAATAACATCACGCCACACGCTTTAAGGTTTCTGAACTCCGATAACATCACGCTCAACCCGAAACACATCCAGCAAAGCGAGCGCGGCTCACCTTCCACATCAGCCCGAAGATTTCGTCCACGTCGGGCTTCATGGAGTGGACCTTGGTGAGCAACGGGTCTTTGAAGCCCCACAGGACCTCGTGGACGGTGCGGGACATGAAGACCTCCACGCCCAGGCTGTTGATGTACATGGAGACGAGGGTCCTCAAGAAGAAGGAGTAGGAGTTCAGCTCGTTCATGATGGCCTAGGGACGGAGAGACCGGTCAGGGGAAGGCATCTGGAACAAGGTCCCTGAGAGGGTCTGCAGAGACCCCCAGAGACCCTCAGCCTCTTTAAATCCAGACTGAAGACCTTTCAGTTAGCTGTTGCCTTTAATTAAACCAGATTCTGCATTTTATGTCTTAAACTGCACTGATACTTGTATTCAATTCTGTATTTTTTGCTTTTTAACAGTTTTTTAAATGTTTTAATGAATGTTCTTAATGGTTTTTACATCTTGTTTTCTTCTGCATTATGTTTTGATGCTTTTAATGGTTTTATATGAAGCCTTGTTGTTGAAATGTGCTCTATAAATAAACTTGCCATGTCTTTCTTGTGGAAAGCCTCATATTAAAATGCTGCATTTCAGTCCACCCGGCTCGTTCAAAGTTCGTATGTCCAAACATGACAAAGTGTCACAGTAAAACTAGGGAGGACAGCCTCTTTCCGAGGCGTAAAAAACAAAAACACGGCGATCCCAAAAGCCCATGATTGCCGGCCGCCGCGCGTCACGATGACACACATTAACCCCGAGCAGACGCAGCGTCTCACCACAAAGGGGATGTTCACGGTCCGCACGATGTCCACCTCGGGGTTGCCGGCCGACTTCTCCGGCACGAACACGAAGGTCTTGGGGTTCAGGGCGTAGAGCTTGGTGCCGTTCTCCAGGAACGTCACGTTCACCCGCGGCCGGTATTCCCTGGTGTGGGGGAAAAGGGGTCCGTTAGTCCAGAAGGATCCGGATGAGGCAGATGCAGGACATGTTTCCTTAATGACTCTATAGTACAGACATGTGCAGCTGCAGATCAAACCTACCTGTAAGTGTACGGGCCGATCTGTTTGACAGCGGCCTTCCCGCCGGCCAGGAACACCTCGGGATTGGTCACATTGAAGAAGTAATACTCCATATACACAGGGGGAGGCGGGTTCTTCCACGATTCAAACATTTGGCTCTTCTCTGTCAGAGTTATTTCCTATCAAGAGAAATGTTTAGATTTAGAAAGGGTTGGTACTTAAATGTTAGCACGTGAAATAGTGATTATATCCACAAGTACATGGTTTATTGTAATAATTTCAACAGCTATAATACAGAAAACCCTTGTGAACATAGATGATACGTTCATATATGTGTTAGTGGTGTATTAGTTTATGAAAATACACAGAAAAGAAAGAAAAAAAGAGAAGAATTTTAACGTTCATTTTTATTATCTTAATGTTCACAGCTCTTGGAGCACCCGAGAGCACACATGGCACGTTTCTACAAAAGGAGCTGATGCCGAGGGCCAAACAACCCCAAACCCAGAGGGGAGGCAGACAAAAACCCTTGTAGTGGCGAAAAAAGAAAAAAAAAAGTCATGACAGGCAGAAAATTTGAGCAAACACTACACCCAGTTTCTGACCTCAGCGAGCAGAGACAAGCATCTGACTGTGGTTTACTAGCAACATGTTGCAAGAACACAGCATTTCATTTAGCTGACGCTTTCATTCAAAGAGACTCAGAAATAAGAGCCTTCAACCTGGAGTACAAACTCAGAAACAACAAGAATCAAGAAAATGTCTTCAATAAAAGTTAAACCACGAGGTGCTACTTCCTTTATTTATTCAAAGTATACTCAGAAAAGTTGTGTTTTTATTGTGGCGGGAGATGTTTTAGACTTCCTGCTGTCCCTCCAGCGAGACTTTATTGAGCTACGAGCCGATTGGCTGAAACCGAGCCGGCTCCCCCATCAGACCGCGTGTCAGCTGACTTTATTTTTTGAATTCAGACTCCGCAGAGCGAAACCACAAAAAAAAAATAAAAAAATAAAGTAGAAGATGGTTTCACGCCGAGCGGCGGCACAGATGTTGTGGCTGTGATCGTGTCGAGGAACCAAAACAAGCTGGAAGGTTTTGGGCGGTTGTGAGTAACCTTGTGTACGTATTGGCTGCCATATTGGATGCACATGAGCCACAGCATCATCTCAGCTGGATCAGAAAGCAGCTCCCTGCATGTTGACTAGAGGGGTTTGGCCCAGAGAGGCTATTTCTATCCTTTTCTTGAAGTGTATTTTTAAAACTTGAGAAAGGATAAAGTGACCCACTTGGAGAACGCCGAGGCCATACATTGTGTTTCTGGCGTTGGAGGAAATACAGTTTGAGGCGTGGTCGGCACTTCCTGTTTGGGTTTTCCACTTCCGAGGTTCAAACGTCTTCTATAGATTTGTTTGCAGAGGGTTTCGTTGCATCGTGTTAGATCTCTGCCAAAAATAGTCTGAGGAGAAGCGTGGCGTTCAAACAGCCGAGTGGGGGAGAAAAAAAAGCAAATTTACCGATACGCAAATATATGAGTGGTTTGCTACTGCATTTAAAAGATGATTTCCACTATCAATGAATTCTTTTTTTCTAGCCTCTTTAAATGTTTAGTATGTAAAATGTCCAAAAAAACACTGATATGAGTTTGTAAAACTAAACCAAATCTCAAAGATATTCAGTTTATTTTAGTGGCAAATGCTCATGTTGAAGAGGATTTGCTAAACAAATTAACCGAGTATTGGTTGCCGCTCTAGAAAGGGCGTGGTACGTTCAGCCTTTGCACGTCGGCCTTTTATTTTATTCCCAACAATCTAGCGTTACGGACGCGACGTTGCACAATCGGCCCCTGAATGCACCGCAGTTTCGTTACGGCCGCTGGACTTCCTGTCTGGTTTACGTCACTCCTTCCAAAAAATATGGAACTTGCGGTATTTAAAAGCAGAGGAATCCTCCCGAGTCTCCAGGATCCTAATTAAGAGCTGAAGTGAAACCAGGTAATGCAACCGAAGCGTCTCTGGAATATACTCGTCTGAAACAATATGCCAAAGCAGCAACATCTACACAATGTGTTTCTCTTTCAGGAACACACACACACACACACAACACAAAAAGTCCCTTTTGAAACGGGCGTCCTCCCCGCCTGGCTTTCCCCCTGCAGCCCTGCATGAAGCATGTGTTTGCCCACCTTGAACAAAGGTCTTTCAAAAAGGCCTCCATTACAGTTACGTGAACATCATTTATCTCTCAGGAAGAAGAAGAAACCTTGATCTGTTCCGAGCTGAAAAACAAGCGAGGGGACAAAGTGGAGGGGGTTTGTCGCTGCAATCCAAATACCGCGTTGTTTCATTTGCTAGAGGAAAGGAACCGGACGAGGGACTCCAGCTGAACCAAGTGAACCGGCTCTCGGGTCAAACAACTTTCAAGGCTTCAGCTCGCAAGTGTGTGACAAGATCCGGGGGGGAAAACACAGTTTTACTGGCACGACCTTGTTCTTGAACTCTTCTGACGCTCAAACTACCTTGGAAAGCCTCCTCTCCCAAACAGGGCCCGAGGGGAGCGCCACCAGTGGGCGTTTCCTCGTCTGAGCAGAGCAATTTGGGGATAGGCCGAGGCTGCAACAACAAAACAAAAAAAAAGGTGGCTCGTAGGCAGAAATCATGGCCCCCGAGGCCAAGAGGTTTGTGAAATTCCTCGCAGCTCAGGCGCGCAGGGCGTGTAGCCCGGAGGCGGCTTGTCCCGTAACAACCGGGCGACATCGTTATCACAGAGAGCCGCATTCAGACGTCAGATTAGGTGGATTTTTGCGAGTCGGTTCAGTATGTCCGGGGCCCGACTAATTCAATGGGAAAGGCTGTGGCTAAAGAGGATTAGCCACGCTGTCATTTCATGTAATCGCCAGCTGCATCAGATGTGTGTGCGTGCGTGTGTGTGTGTGCGCGCCGTTGATGAACTTTGACTAACTCCTTTAATTCGGGTCCCCTGGGGTCGCTGCCGTGAGTCAGGACGAGACACAAATGAGACCCCCGACTCTGAATGAAGCTGCAGGAGGGGGAAGCCGAGTCCTTGGGGGGGGGGGGGGGGGGGGAGAGACTTGTGAGTCCCGGACTTAGACAAATAGGCGAGTCAAGCTTTTTTTCTTCTTTTTCTCTCTCAACGAATGCGAAGACATTTCAAAACGGACAGATTAGGGAGTAACACCCGGCAGCCGGCACGGTGCTCCCGTGCCACCGGGAGGAATGCAAGGTATTTAAAAAAGGAAAGAGCAGCAGGGGGTCTGCAGGGTGGGACAGTGTCAGCTGCCAACCACCCCCCCACCCCCCATGCCCCCCTGAACCAATGCACCCCAGATATGTAGACCTGCCTCAGTGCATTTCTATGACGGCTACACAACAACTTTACTCCAACAATATCAACGCTAATCATTACAGAAAGTCGAGCAGCTGACCAGAAATGAATCCCTGGTTCACTGACTTAACTCTTTCTCTCTGGTGGATTTGTGAAGCAGTAAAGAATGAAAAAACAGAGCAGTGGTGGAATTTTAAATTATTATTATTATTATTATTATAGGGTTGTGGTGGATTTCTACGATGTCGGTGAAGAAACACAGCCTCTCCTCCTCCTCCTCTCCAAAACACACCATGACAAACTTTTTGCAGACCGCCCCCCACCTGGAAGTCAGGGACTCCCTGTCAACTCACCAGGACTCCCTTCCCCCATTCCTTGAGCCCGGCACACCTCCCCCCCTACCCGGCATGCCCCCGCTGGCTTAGATTACTACTACTACCAGTACCACCAGCAACCCTGCTCCCAGTAACCCATGATGAAGCCAGTAGAATAAACCCTTCACCAACAGTAACGCGTCACCGGCTCACGCGCACAGCAGGTTATCCTCACGCTTCACTGTCATACCGTGCATGTACCCTCATGTCTGCTCTCCATTCATTACAACGCTCATGTAATCCCGTGGTGTCAGAGCATATACACGCGTGTGATCCGCGTAAGAATATTAGATGTTTTTTTTTATTTTTTTTAAATACCATAAAATGGGGGATGAGGTCACGGTGAACTCACCTCTGAGAGTCAAACAAGCAGCATCATCATGAGGGGATTTCAGGGGATTTCTACCAGATGCTAAGCATTTTTTTTTTTTTTTTAAAGGTTTCAATGATGATTAATCTTCATGCCTTAATGCAATCTTGAGCAAAATAAAACCGAAGCTGCACAATAGTGTAATGAATGGGACTTGCACGCTGCACAGACCCGGATCATGCGGATTCATGAAGGGTAGGAGGAGGGGGGCGAAGCGTTGGCTCCATCGCGCTGAGCTGGAGCTGCAGATTGCAGTAAACATACGAATCCCTTCTCATCTAAAACAGCACAAAATGAAGACAATGCACACACGGTGACCCTGCATGTAGCGCACTGCCACCGGTGAGGTGCCAAATGCGCATGATGGACCACTGCAGATGACATGCAAACCCCTGAAGTGTGACAGATGGAAGAAGTGTGACAGCGGGGAGGAAGCATTGAAAAGCATCGTGTTTTTGTCCAATGTAGAGTACAACTCACCTTTTTTAACCGGCTGTGGATCATTGTTTGGAAGACTTGAGCCACGACCAGGGCGATCCCCACTATCAGGAGGTGAGCGCACACGATCCCGGTGGCGTAAATGGCACAGGATCTCCGAGTCATGACGCCGGGTTGGATGAGCGGTCCCTCTCGTGGAAGATAATACCAAAAAAAAAACTTCACTGAAGTCGATGATAACTTGGGCCCCAACCCAAAAATAAAATAATTACAAAAATTAAACTAAAAGATAAAGCGATGTGTGGGATCGTGAGGGCTCGGGTCCGGCGTCTTCCAGAGCAGCAGCTGGGCGGTTTAAACTTCTGTCGTCGCCGCCCTGTGGAGTGGTCTTCCCGGTGAGGCTGCGGGTGCAAACAAAACAACCGAAAACGTTGGCACTTCTCACCGAAATGTGAGACAACGTCCTTAAGCCCCGGTAGAAAAAAATAAAAGACGAAGGGGAGGACTGAGCTGCTCGGAGGCGGCGGTGAAATGAAACAGCGGCGCTCAGCACACCGTAGAAGAAGAGCTGCCCCCTCCTCCTCCTCCCCCCCCCCTTCCTCTACGCACTAATGAGCTCGCCCAGGAGGGAGGGAGGGGGGCTGCATGGGCGGTGGGTGTGCGTAAAACAGACATTGATGGTACTTTTCTTACATAGACGATGTCACTATTTAAAAATAATAAACATGATGAATCGTGTAGCATAAAAAAAAAAAAACTATTATGTTCCACGTTTAATTTTTTTTATGCCCTTCAGCTCAATTTATTTGGCTTCGAGATTACTTTAAAGCGCCTTTTGTCATTTTATCATTCAAAGGCGTGCTCGCGGTGTAATTTACCGGCAGGTATGAGCATGCAAGAGGATTGTGAATGAATCACAAGCGGCGGGGCTCGACATTACTACCCATGGTGGTAGTTCGACCGAGCAACTTTTGAGTGAAACTACCCGGGAAGTGGTTTTTAATGCACGTTGTGGAGGGGGGAGTGTAGAAAATGACTCTTTACATTTGAAACTAGTTACATCCTGTCGAGCAGCACTCACCGCGCCTAGGAAAGAGTGAAGCCAGAGGAGGTCCGTTACCTTTTATAAGGGCTCCGCTCGCTCGCCTCATCGCGTCTCTTTAAATAAGCTCAGCGTGGACGCGGTAATGTTCCGTTCGAGCAGCCAACGGCCGTCGGCGCGAGCTCTTTGTCCGAGCTACTCGAGCTCTCATTGGCTCCCGGGATCCCGGACCACCGTCTCAAGACCACCCCCCTGCGCGCTGATTGGTCAGACCCTCGCGAGTGCGATGCTGAATTTGATCGACTGATTTCGGGGCGGGGCTCCAATAAAAGGGGAACCGACGGCGTGATGCTCTTAGCCGACAGAGAATGGGGGACGTTCGGCTGCTGCCTGCGGAGCCCGCTTCAACCACATGATGCTGAGGAGGAATAACAGAAACCAATGTGGCCTGCTTTATGGCCACCATTAGGCGAGCTACCACTAAATAATAATAATAATAATAATAAATTTAATTTATATAGCGCTTTTCATGGACTCAAAGTCGCTTAAATATTGACAAACATAAGTTACGTGCACGTAAGAGCATCTAAAGTCCTCTTTATGGAGGGAAACATGTCAGCAAGAGAGTTGAACGGTTTTCTGAATTCAACCTTGAGTCAAGGTGCTACAGGAGAAACACAAACAAACTTGGAGAGTAAAATACATGAGAATATGTTTATTCAAATACTAAAAATTTAAAAAACGACTATTTCAGAGAACTTTCACTTATTTGCATGCTTTACTCGTGCAATTCTACAAACAGGATGTTGCAGAATGATTGGAATGACGTGAAAGTTGATGTTTCTTTTGGGTAAATAGCTTTTAATATTAAGTATCTTCCATATTAGTTTATTTTTTGCCTTCGGATTAAAGCTGGACAGCCCACATTTCAATACATCTATCATTCCTGGAAATCTATTTTCTCAGTTAGCTCCTTCGAAACGATAACGACCCCATAGACACAATATTTTGAATATTTCACAAGCTAGATCTTTCTGTATTTTGTGTTTTATCTGCGCTCCTCTCACTGGTTTAAAGTGGACAGGGCTCAGGTGGGAAAAGGTGGCGTGCCACTCTGTGCAGCACATTTAGAACACAGTAGAAATAACAAAGTAGTATTGCTTTAAGAAAACAGTACCTGCATCAAAAGCTGCTAAAAGGTCACTGTAAGAGAAGCGTAGCAACTACAAACATGGCCAGCTTGCTTCTCTGCACATGTCTGTGCCCGGAGGCCCAATAATCCACCAGTGTGCAGCCACCATGTGAAATACAACTGTGAATGCAGTATGTTCTGAATCCACGATACAGCCTGCACATGACCTATAGTCATTCGGCTTTGGTGAAAGCGGTTCCTCATTGACGAACATGTTGTAATTGGTAATGGACGTGATGTAAATGGACGTGGTGTGACATGCAGGAGGAAAAACCGCAATGACATTAACTTTGCAGCCTCAAGAAATCCATTTTTCTTGTTTCAGCACGGCAAACATGCATCTGTACGACGCATCGTCTGGCTGCTGGTTGGACAGTCGTCTCAGAGCTGTGGTCCGGTGAATATAGATTTTTGTTCAAAGCTATTTTTTTTTTTACATTGGTCCCATGCAGCAGATGTAACTAGTAACAATGGTAACGGCAAACATATTAAATGTAATCCAGATTTCATTGAATAGGAAAATATTGTAGCATTTCAACTCAGTGTTGCACCAATGGCTGTGAATGCGGTCCAAGAATTTGGTGGAAATACAATCAAGTTTTAACGTCACTAAAGGTCAAAGGTGACATTTTTTTCCCCGGGATTCTTTGGACCCTTCTGGATTGCGTGGCACTCAAAGCACGTAACCTGTTTAAGGCCGAAACAGGACGCAGGGAATCGAGATCTACCACCTTCCTTGTTTACAGACAACACCAGCTGCTTATCTCAAGAGCTTTTACCCAGAATCGCCGTCCACGCGATGTCGCTTCAGATTAGCAGAGGAAACGAAGGATGGCTAAATCTGTCTTTCCTCCCCTGATCAACCAGTCATCCACAGACTCACCAAACTCAGCCACTGTGGTATATATATAAGGGGGCAACTGTGGGTCAGTGGTTAGCAGGTCTGTCTTTCAATCAGAGGATCAGTGATAGCAGGTCTGTCTTTCAATCAGAGGATCAGTGGTTAGCAGGTCTGTCTTTCAATCAGAGGATCAGTGATAGCAGGTCTGTCTTTCAATCAGAGGGTCAGTGGTTAGCAGGTCTGTCTTTCAATCAGAGGGCCAGTGGTTAGCAGGTCTGTCTTTCAATCAGAGGATCGGTGGTTCAAACCCCAGCTCAGCCAGTCCATGTCAATGTGTCCTTGAGCAAGACACTTAACCCTAATTGCTCACCGTTGCTGTGTCTACTGTATATTATGTAAGTCGCTTTGGATAAAAGCGTCAATGTAATGTTTGGTTGGGGGCCAACAGGTTAGGGTACGTCAAGCTATAAAATACATGGGCAGTAATGGAGGCACTTGACGGTGAGCAAGGTCGTGCGGCCTCCTCTTTCATAATCCATTCATAAATAAAGTTGGGACAAAGGACTGCATATTTTTCTCAGAAAGTTACATACATCATATTGTTTCATGTCGCTCGCTGGAAGGAACTGCCTGGGCCGGACTTTCAGCTCTAATGCAATTGGGTTTCACCTCATTGTGCTCGGCCTTATAGCAGTCCCAGAGGATGGGGGCTGCAGGAGGGGGGGGTGGCATCTGTTCAAACAAGAGAAGTAAAAAATGCTAAAGAAAATCATCGGGGGGGAAGGATAACAGTCAAGTAATGCAGCAACATTGTTTCTGCCAAAAGAAAGGGCGGGAGGGTTGAAGAGGGGTAAATCAGTTCAACCTTTGTAATGGTCTCTTTTTATGTTTGGTCAGCAGAGCGACACAGATTTCTTTTTGTTGTTGGACTTGTCGGAGGCTGAAGACACCCGGCTTTGAAGGCCAACACAAAGCTATTTGATGACTAGAGATTGTTTTTTATGTGAATATCTCCATGTACAGCTTCCTGAAAGGGGTTCATGAGGAGAATAAGGCGAGCATTCATGCATACCACAACAATAAAACTTTTATCATGAGGGTAAATAAGTTCTCCAAAGTAGTTTGTAGTCCCCCACAAATCATTCATTGTGTTACCGACACATTTTGACCCCGACCAAAATATTGCACCGATGGCTTTGGGTTTTCTCTTTGAAGACACGGCTAAAGTGCAAATGTGGCTCGACAGCCGGCTCATTTATTTGCACACAAATGTCCAATTCATTTTTTTCGGAAAGAAAGTATTCTCTGAATGTGTCAAACATTCTGCACAGTCAGCTGGTCGGAGTGGTCGGTGATGGGTTGCATGCTCGACCATGTGGGATCCTTCACCTTGTGTTTAGGGGCAATGTGAGGTCACCATCCTCACACACCCACTATTTATAATAGGAGTCCAATTGGGAGTCCGAGGCTCACATGGTGAGCATGGAGTTCTCATCCAGATAAAACTAAGTGTTTGACAGCAGAACAAAAAGTAAATCCTGTTTGACGTCTGATGGGCGGATACACTGTAAACTCTGCAGAGGAGAAATGTCAACACACGAAACCTGTTTAATAATATATCCAAAAACACACACACACTGCGCAAACACATCCTTCAAATTACAATTTGGAGAATGCATCACTGTACAAATAAGACTGCCAACGCCCCCGGCTAACAAATCTATCTGATGTGTGTGTGTTAACAAGGCAACACGGATAAACAGGTGTGTTTAAATTGAGATAATTGCTAATTAGAGGAAGAAGAGTCTACAGCTACGCTAGCAGCTTTTGTAAATGTACTTGAGCTAAATGCTTTAGCAGGTATAATGTTTACCATATGCACCATCTGAGGTTAGCGTGTTAGCATGCTAGCTTTTTCTAATTTGCTAAACTATATTTTCAATTTGCTTTTTGCATACCAGTGCATTCATGCAATCAACCCAGGAGGTCGAGATATTTCAGTCTGGACCAAAGTGGTGGACCAGTTTACCACCAAAGAAAAGCTATAAGTGGACCTAGAGTTGAATTTTTGATCAAATAAAATATAGATATAATGAATTTATTATCACTACTAAAAACAAAGGCCTTAAACAGCAGTTTAACTTGCAACATTATGATCTGTATCATCTTTAAATGTTGCAATTTTAACTTTAATTCACAATGCTTTGGATGAATTCCACCTTTGAAAAGGAAAAGCCTTCCAACCCTGTGTTTAAACCATATAATATACAGTCTATGGTCTAACCCATCTCAAAACTGCATGGTAATCAAGCACAAATCAAGGCAGCTTTTCTCTAAAACGTTAGAGGAATGATATATTTTTACTTGACACCAACAATCTACTCCTTGTAAGAAGTAAAGATGTGAGAAAAAAACAAGCTCATCTTTCAGCAGTCCCATTCCATCATCTGTCCTCCCCTATCTGCAGCTCGCTGCTTACATCAACACAATAGGGAACAGCATTAACTCTTTCTGTAAATACTGCTGGACACGGTGAGCGGCCGCACCACGGTGGAGCCTGGTACTGAGCGTTAAGTCACAGGCTGAGGGAGCCTTTGTAAGGCCCCAGACTGATATACTGGCATGGTTGTGGGCAGTGGAGACTTGTGAGCAGAGGCAGACCTTTTCACTGGAGGTGATGGATGCAAACCGGGCCATAAAGTGCTGTTGGGAGAGTACACTACACTGAATTTATTCCTGGGTTAAACCATTCCCGGCTCTCCTTGGAGAGGACCACGGAGGCCGAAAGAACTTGCAGAAGAAATGTCAGGCGATAAGAGGAAATCCAAGATCCAGAACTATACACTTACACAAGTGTTGTGCATGAATATGATTCTGAGGCGCTTGCACTTTACTGAACAATCAAGGTTTTTCTTTGTCACTGTGTGGTATTTTCTCAGACTTCTTAGTGTATTTACTCAACAGCGGTTAAGTGATGGACGGACCGTAGCATTCCTTTGTCCGTGTAGGTGTGGTTCATTTCCCACCATTCAACTAATGGGTTCTGTAACAGGAGAAAGCGACTCATTGTTCCCACATGGGGCGATGCAGTGTTTAATTCAGGATTTCAAAGAGGCACCGGTGTCACCGCATAAAAAAAAAAACGATGATGTGCACATCGATATATTATGAAAAACATGTGCATCGTGATATTTTATTTTATTTTTTTTTCGCGGTGACCCCGTTTAGCTCAGCTGTCCGAAGGCTTGATAGGAGAGTTACGCCACAATGTGTTCATTGTGCATTACCCGACATTGTCCGACCGAGTCAGGCCACGGTTTCACTTCAATCATTAAAAAGTGAGGTTGCAGGATGCGGCCAACTCTGGAGGCCAGATCTCTGTAAACGATGACGGTACATAAAGTAATGTGGACGTCGTAGTGATGCTCAAACAATGTCATTGCAAAGGCCTACATGCACAAACATGTGGGAAATGATTTGGTCGCTGATGAAAATATTGGTAATTATTAATCATTTTATCGACAGAAAAATAAATGTTAAGAATTTGATGATTGATTCATCGTTATTTATGGTTTTAGCTTCTCAAATGTGGGGAATTTGCTGCCGATCTCTGTTTTATATTATTGTAAAAATGAGCATTATTGGCTGTCAGCCCATGTCAAGATGTTGATGGGCTCTGGGAAATTATGATGGGCAATCAATTGCTGGTGTTTAATTCTATGTAATCATTTAACCTTCATTTTAATAGTCACATTAAGGTTTTATTGAAAATAAAGAGTCATAAAAAAACACACAAAATGACACCAAAAAAAAGAAAATAGCTTAACCAAGTCCTGCATGTCATCCATCCATTATCTGAACCGCTTATCCTGCATGTTTATCTTCTAAATTCCATTTCTGTGTCAAGGAAGTTGTTTTGAATCCAGTGTATCAAAAAATAGGGCATGTGGAAACTTTTGAATAAGGGTCAGTGAAATAAATCAGATCGTAAAGGGTGACAGGACCTTGACCATGGGACGTTGAGGACAAAGAGGAAGAAGGGAAACCTGCCGTGCCACACCTGCATGGCTTCCTGTGCCGATGGGGTTAGGGTTTGGGTTTGTATTGTTTTCTACAGTTGCTCAACATCCTTAAGAAGTAAAAAGACTGTCGAAACGGCAATAAACTCTGGAAAACCAGCGTGCTGCCAACCCCTCTGATTTTACCGTAAACAAAAACATGTCCTGTGTATTGCACCAGTTTCCCCCAATTGTACTTATATCTTGCAGATGAGAAGTAGAAAGTCTCTGGGGGGGAATTAATGTGGTACTGTTGCTTTGTTTTTATTTTATTGTACATGTGTGGAATAAATAAACAAAAACAATGAACGCACGTCATCAAACAAATAAACCAAAATCAGATTCCCTGTGACCTTCCTGGATAAAATAATGCAAATAAAGTGCTGAAATAATTCATCTAAATTAGTCAGATCCATGTAATGTGTGGGATTTGTTCATGGAAAAATTCATAAAAGTGGATTTTGCACCGATCGCATGTCTGCATGTGTAACTATTTGGTTCTCCACCTCCTATTATCTACTCTCG
Source organism: Cottus gobio (assembly GCA_023566465.1). Classification (NCBI taxonomy): domain Eukaryota; kingdom Metazoa; phylum Chordata; class Actinopteri; order Perciformes; family Cottidae; genus Cottus; species Cottus gobio. Next base: position 5,597,873 of record CM042218.1, read on the forward strand.
TTTTTTTTTCTTCTTTTTTCCAAAGGGGCTGAGCTTTCCCTAGTCAGGCCATCTCCATGCAACCATTTAGAGAGCTGTTTGTAGACAATGACAAATTACAGAGGTGTCGTATTTCAATATTTATAAATCAGGATGCGTGGGAAGGAAATCCTTCTGAAGTGGAAAGAAAGGTGCGGTGAAACTTGGAGTACACAGAGTTTTCAGGCGTTTCCTCACTGTAATGAAGGACGTAGATAAGAAAAAAACTATCCATCGACGGATGTAGAACTCCTTGTGGTAGGACGTATATAACAATAATAATAATAATAATATAAAATGTGTGTTCAAGTATCCAGGCAGGAATAAATCAGCCTATATTGGGATGGATGGATGTGCCCATTCCTCAGAAGCTCAGTAGCTTTAATGTTCGATAAAATCATATAAATAACCTGTATTTAAAGCACATGTTTCGACAGAATTTGCCTCCTTTGTAAAAAAGCATATCTAAGATCGGTTTCAATCCTGATTTTGAAGATTTGTGCCACATAGAAAATAAAGATTTCTTTATTTTTTTTAACCTTTTTAAATGAACCAAAAAAATGGCTGCTAGTTTGGACGCATGCTGGCTGACAAATCACCAGCTGATCTGACGCTTGACCTTTGCAGGTCACCGTGTGTCACCCAGTCTGACGTTGGCATGTGGGAGAAAGCCGTTAAAACACTTTGCCGGGCGTCACATGGGTGAAGCTCCATCCCCGATACGAAGCTGGAAATTCCTCCGAGAAATGGCGCCGCGCCGTGTAGCGTTGGCATGGCTACGTTATGCATTCGTAGGTCCGTGTTGCTGTTCATGTCAGAGCGTCACGAGGCGACTTCAGGAAGAGGCGCGGTGATAAATAGAGCCATTCACGGGCCCGAAGACGCTCAGAGACATAGATCCCACTGGAAGCTGCTGGCATCCAGACCCAGACCGCGGCGTATTTACTGGATTTTAATGCTTGCTTTGTGACGAACTACAAAAGGCAGTGTCAGCACTTTCCATCAGCTGATGGTTTGTTGTTCAAGGCTCTTCTAAAGCATAAAAACATAGATCTCATCAGAAGTTAGGTGTTTTTCCTCTCGTATAGGAACTCAACAGGTGCAACTGCATCAACAACAGGATCGTGAAGGCCTATTAAGCAAAATTGTATAAATAAGGACTCGAAGCTGTAGAATCTGCATGAAAACGTCCCTGTTTGACAGTTCACTGACTGCATTCAACCGGTTTAGTTTGTCGTTATAAATAGGGAACATCAGCGCTGCGAGGGAGGAAACAGTAGCCTCTGTGTCCCTGCGGTGTTTCCCCTGGTGTTTGAACGGCAGGAGAGTCTGGGGACGTGAACTCAGGGCCAATTAGCTAATTCATCAGGCCCGAAGGGGACATGTGATTAAATCCAGTTGACAACAATCACCTTTCTGTGACAGAAATAAGTTCTCAGGATTTACTCCTGAATCCTTCTGTTCGCCTTCAGTTCTTTGCCGATTTACAGAATTACAGTAAACGACCGTTATGTCAGATTACAGAAGGAAAAGTCATAACAAAGGCAAAGGTTTCCATTTTATTGCACTTGATAAACGGCCAATATTTTACTTTTTACACAACTACTTTGTTAATAGCTGCAGTTTAAGAAACTAGAAATAGATTAAAATCACAAAAAGTAAATAAAAGTGAATATCGGCCATCAACAACATCAGAATACTGCTTCCAATATGTATAAATACAACACATGACTCATTTGATACTTTTAAGAACATTTGGCTGATGCACTTTTTAAGTTTTTAAAGGAAAATTATGAATGTAGGGATTTTACCTTTGGAGTTTATTTACTATTTACTATTAAACATCTGAATTAATGAATCTCTCAGTATATTTCAGCATGTTTGCGTTACCAGAGCTTAATTAAATGGTTAAAGATCATGGCAGCATGGTACAGGCTGGCATAACCTGAACTGCACATGTTCTAACAAGGAGAGCCCCCTAGTGCTCAGCTAGGAGGAGCCACACAGAAATATGTTAACTCATTAAATGACAATAACTTTTACTTTATAAATGTGTGACTCTACACTGGGGTGAGGGAAACAAGCGCACCTAAAACAAGATGCCCAGCACTGTAATGTCACAGGGCACATAACTGGCACTCAAACAACACAGCAGCTGTAAGCACATAGTTAACCCCTCTATAAATATATATATATATATATATATATATATATTCCCTCGGCTATGCATTTAAAGTCGCACGTGACGATGGTATGCAGTGAAACTATTTCAGTTGTATTTCTCAAACAAGATGTGTGACTGATTTTGTAATACTGGTCGACTGTAGAAGGAACATAAATGTTTATGCATTTAATTTAATGTATAAAAAAAAACTTAAAAAAAAAAAAGATTTAAGTTACTCCTTCACTTATAACCCGGACAGGAAACTCTGCAGTATCGTTGCCATAGTCACCGAGTAACAAACTAACTAGGAGCGAGTCGCGAGCCCGAAACGCTGCAAACGTGACGTCATCTTTTTTTTAAACGAACTTATTATCACTATTATATTAATAACGAGGGATGGAGACAAAAAACGCGAGGCCCATTTTCCCTTGGTGAGTGAACATCCGAGTTGTTTCTTTGGTGACTTGAATGTACTGCTGGTCACGTGACTTGTACTTTACGAGACGCATTTACTTTGTATACTTTATACTTTCTATTTCTAACGTTGACGTCACGCCATTATATTTAAGAAGTAACTATTGCTCTTTTTATTAACATGTATTTGATAGCTGTGTTGATTGTCTATATTAACAACAACATTATAATGATGTACACATTAATGCATCATTGATTATAATCCAGTCATATAATATGTGATTCTGAGTAATTGTACTAAACCACGAGGCCCATAGTTTGATGCTCATACTTACTGCAGGACTTTTAGTTGTATCAGAGTATTTTAACCATGTAGTACTGTCACTGATAGTAGTGGGGACAGTACTTAGAGGTATTTTTGATAGAAATGCCGGAATGTAAAATGCAAAATGTCAAATGCATTGCAAATTTTTAGGATTAGGATTAGTAATATTTTAATGTAATCATATAAGACAATATAACACCTTTGGTCACACTGCTGGCCCAGCTAAGATAATTCTTTTTAACAACAGTGTGAACAGGACGAATCACATTGAATTTAATCTTTTGAAATCTGATTTGGGCTTTGGTCTTAACTCAGATACAAGTCAGATGTGTACAATGCAACCTCCACACACACACACACACACACACACACACACACACACACACACACACACACACACACACACACACACTTTACTTCTGTAAAGAAGTAGTAGCCATTACGCCATAAAAAGCCATATATACATCATTTTTTTGTCATCACTGTCGTCATTATCAACTTATAAATAAAACCGTAAACACTGACTTCCGTGGCCTCCTTAGTTACTTCCCCAGTGTTTGTCTTTGTTACTGAGTTCACATCTGATATTAACCAATTAAAAAAATGATGTGAACAGCCAGATCTGAGCAATAAATCAGATTTGAGCACTCAGGCTTGCAGTACGTAGCCGTAGTTAATTATTACAACCTTTTTGGCAGTTTCATCTTTGACATTGCATCACATTATTGATTATGATTGTTTGTCAAATTTGAATTACCAACTACAGCTGCCAGATTAATGTAGTAGAATAAAAAGTACACGTTTTCCCACTAAAATGTACTAGTAGATGTACTGCCTGGCACCCCAGGATAAAGAAGCATTTCTGTGTCTTTTACTTTGGGATTTAATATCGTGTTTATTTAAACGCGATGGCTCTTTAATCTCAACAACGAGTCTGAGGACGGACAAAAAGACGCGATGAGGGAAGGTGACAACTACTTACAATTCAGAGGAGGCAGAAATACAACATGTTACTGTCCATCACTGCAGGCACATACACACTGCTACTTATTTAAGGTTAAATACTCTGCGGTGGTGGATGATTTAACAGCCATCATCAGCCGGCTGCCAGGCAGAGAGAGGCGGAGTCAAAGAGACTGGGATTACAAAAATACACTTCTATTTTAAACTTGTCAAAAGTACTAATAGGACAATAAATATGAAATGCTGATCAGAGACAGAATTAAGTCAGAGCATCAGAACTGTGTGTAACATAACCTGCAATGGCTTAAAACACCAAAACCATTTGAGTATAATAGTCTCAGCTATGCATCGTCATTTTGATGTTTTATTACTACCCATCACTCTTTTTACAGGTGGAAGCGATTCTCCTAAACACGAGCATCTCAGAAAGTCAGTAAAATCTGTATTAATGATAAAAAAACAACCTGATTTAAGTTGGTTTGAAGCTAAAACTATAAACGGGCAACTAATAGCTCCTTTGTGAAGGGAAACTAGGAGCTGGTGGAAACAGGTAAAAGGGAAGTGCAGAGAAGTGAGGCTGTAAAATGTGATATCACCAATAACTACAGTTGACTTGTAAGTACAGAGATGTATTCATATTCAACCGTTTTTATGGGATCCCAACAGAATAAACCCAGTTATGAAACATCTCGGAAAAAAAATGACGCGTGAATTATTATCAGGCCCTCGATAGAGAATATAAATGGCCTCTCATCTCCTATTTAGTCAGAAATATGACACATTGACTGATCATCAGGCTGGCGGGACATCAAGGAGGGAGGATATAAAAAGAAAACATCGGACAGCAACGTGCATGTGGTTAAAATAGAGATGCACTTTCTGCTCCGACATGGAAAATTGCTCCAGAACAGAGAAAGTCTGCTTATAAAAATAAAATAAAAAGACAGTTTTCTCCAGGTAGCGAAGCAATAGCTTGTTTGCAATCAGATATATTATATTTCGTCTTTACATTAAATCTATATTTATCAGTTTCAGTCATTAACTGAAACATACACAGTCATGTTAACAGTGTGTGACTGATGGAAAGCCATTATTCCTCTGGAAACTATAACTGTGGTGCTTTGTCGGCCATTTTTGTTTGGTATAATGTGCAAGGCCATACTTCTCCATGATACAAAGGTAATACTGAAGTTTACTTACAAAGTACCCTTGTTTATCATTCTTCTAAACTTATTTTGTATCCATATTGTCTCAACAGATATTTAAGTATATTTAAGTATGAGGCGACTGTGGCTCAGTGGTTAGCAGGTCTGTCTTTCAATCAGATGATCGGTGGTTAGCAGGTCTGTCTTTCAATCAGAGGATCAGTGGTTAGCAGGTCTGTCTTTCAATCAGATGATCAGTGGTTAGCAGGTCTGTCTTTCAATCAGAGGATCAGTGGTTAGCAGGTCTGTCTTTCAATCAGAGGATCAGTGGTTAGCAGGTCTGTCTTTCAATCAGAGGATCAGTGGTTAGCAGGTCTGTCTTTCAATCAGAGGATCAGTGGTTAGCAGGTCTGTCTTTCAATCAGAGGATCAGTGGTTATCAGGTCTGTCTTTCTATCAGAGGATCAGTGGTTAGCAGGTCTGTCTTTCAATCAGAGGATCAGTGGTTAGCAGGTCTGTCTTTCAATCAGAGGATCGGTGGTTAGCAGGTCTGTCTTTCAATCAGAGGATCGGTGGTTCGATCCCCGGCTCTGCTAGTCCATGCAAGACACTTAACCCTAATTGCTCTGGATAACGCTCTGAATTTAGCTGATATGTAATAAAAGTATCCGAAACTGCTTTATAAATAAGTCTTTATTCTTATTTTCTTTGTTAATCCTCAGGTACAAGGAGCGGTTGCAGACCAAGTATCTTAAAGCAAACAAGAATTCCTCGGTCGGCACGTGTTGCCGCGTTGCGACCATAAACCTCGACGACTTCAACGATGGCTCGTCCGTCCTGTCCGGAGGGGGAGGAGGGGTCTCGCCGGTCCTTTTCCATGACGCTCCAAAACACACCTCCGGTCAAAAGCCTAGGAAGTGCATTTCTAAAGAACACGCCTGCTTTTCAAAGCAGATGATCCAAAAGCAGATCCGCAGAGAGCGCGTGGCCGCTGTGGAGAGGGAACTCCAGCAGCATCCTCTGGCCATGTTCCCGCACTATAAGGATCACATGACCCCAGACGTAAGTGGAGATGGCAGCAGTCTGGACCACCAAGCTGCTGTTGAGTGTGAAGAGTTTATCCTGCGGTAAATCAGATGTAAATGGTGTCTTTATTTCTCTACAGTTATTTGATGAGGTGGTATCCATTTTGGACCCAGACATGAGCGTGAGCAGCGCCTCTGAAGAAGACCACGCAGAGCCAAGCAAGGAAGACGTGAACAGAGCGTCTGCTGGTAGTTTGATGTGAAGAATTAATACAACGACAAATGAATGTCTGTAATAAGGCCACACATTATTTCTCAATATGTGTAAAGCAGCCATTATGACCAGAAACCTTTATATTTCTATATTATTATTAAACCTTTATTTAACCAGGAGAGTCTTATTGAGATTAAAAATCTCTTTTTCGAGGGAGACCTGGCCAAGACAGGCAGCAGCATAAAAAAAACACATAGTTACAGACAGAAAACACAGAACAAGACAAGTTAAAATAAACTAAAAGCCAAGAAACAGTGATGTAACAAAGTTAATTAAAAAAAACATTGACATTTTTTGAATGAAACAAGATGGTATCAAAAAGGGCCGGACGGTCAAAGGGAATCCACAAGGACATCCATTTAGACCGTAGACACAGCAACGGTGAGCAATTAGAGTTAAGTGTCTTGCTCAAGGACACATCAACATGGACCTCCGATCCTCTGATTGAAAGACAGACCTGCTAACCACTGATCCTCTGATTGAAAGACAGACCTGCTAACCACTGATCCTCTGATTGAAAGACAGACCTGCTAACACTGATCCTCTGATTGAAAGACAGACCTGCTAACCACTGACCCACAGTTGCCTTGTTAAAAGACACTAAAGGAACTGATCGTCACGCAAGAACCAATACGGTGTGGAAATGATGACACGATGGACTTTCCGCTGAGACCAACGTTAGTGAATCTGCAATACCGGGCCTTCAAGACACTAGATCGCCATCTTTGCCCATAAAAGGTGGAAGATGCAGAGAATGTCTCAGGTCCAGAGTGAAATCCTGACAGGACAGTTTCCAAAGTCTCTCAGGAAATTTAATTACAGAAAGAGTGAAGCCCACAAACACTCAGACCCACAAAGAGTAGCAAATAAATGTGGATTTCTTCGGATGATAAAAATCCAATAACACGTAAAACCCACGCATCATGTCCAGGGAGCTGTTTCCAGTCACATGACCAGATGAGGCCTGTGTGAAACCGTTGGTTTGTTGACTGAGCGAGGAGCTGAACCAGATGTATGAAACCTTAGCTTCGAGGAGTTATGTAATCCATAATGCCGAAGGCTAAAAGGCAAGACTGCATGGGTTTCACAGCATTTGTTAGCTGGAAACACTTAAAACCACACTGTAGTGTCTTCAATGTGCTTGTTTCGGTATCCAAGGAAACATTAAGTACTACCAAATATTCAAATATGTGATGCAGACGTTGTATTCGGCATGATTACATGATTACTGGTGTTAATTAACAACTCAAACTCATGAAGAAAAAAACAACTATATTCAAACAATTAATCACAAAGCTTCACTTGAGCAGGGATTTCATTTATTGATAATTTCCTTTGAGGAGCCTTCAAAACTTAGAAAAGGAGATTTCTGAAAGACAAAAAAAAAAAAGGGTTATAGATGATTTAATTAATTCCGAGGAATAGGATTACAGAGATTATGATCAAACAAATACATTTACACAATTTGGTGAAAAGTCTGTGAAGCCTGTGAAGCTGCTGAAGGACATTTGAACGTGGAACTTTAGTATTGCTGGAACAGAATTTGTTGACTCATTACATCCTGACACACCAAGCTGAGCGTCAGCTGATGAAATCATCAGAATGAGGAATTGTCTCTGTAAGAAGGTTCTGGACTTTTGTGTGAATGTGTTCCTCTTTTATCTCTTTTGATATAAAGTCTGATGAATAAATTATATCTTGAAGAAACGCCGCCCGGTGACTCGGTCTGTGTGTGTTTGACACACAACACTAACAACTCACTGATGAGGAGGGCGGGCCTTAGGGAGGTAGTGTCGAGTCACAGTCAGCTGTTGGGGTCGGAGGTCAGGAGAGAGTAGACGGGCGACCTGCGGCCCAGTCCGAGCAGCTGTGGGGAGGAAGGGAACCTCCCTGCAGGCGCTGGCCGTGAGACGACACAACCTAGAAAAGTTCAAATGTATGTCAGAGAATCGAATATTGTTGGTGACTATTTATTATTTATTTGTCTATTGAGGCTTCGACTAATGATTTATTTATTTATTAATTGCTGATCATTTTCTGGATTCATTATTTGTCCTAAAAAATGTCAGAAAGGTGGTGACATCAACAATCCAAATGACAAAACAGAGAAAAGCGAGAATAGTCGCCATATTTGCTTAAAATGAGAAAATGATAAATAAAAAAAAAACTCACTCTCACAGAAGGATTTCTTGCTGATCATTTTCCCGTCGATCTCGGCCGCCTTCAGGAAATGTGGCTCGCTGCACACAGAGCACGCACAAACAGACACGCGTTACATCACATGCATGTTGCATGAGGGGTCAAAGGTCACGGGGAAGATGGTGTGAGCGCCTCCCGGCCTCGGGGCAAACGACAGAAAGACGACAGAGTCGGTGATGTCATGGCGAGGAGCTCCCTACCTGCCGCAGGTTCTTCTTCTCAATCTGGAATCGGCATTGACTTCTTCTGCTTTGTCGGCACTTCTGTGGGTGCAGGGGGGAATATTAAAATATGGAGGGAGACGTTCAACTTCAAGGATTCCACGACAGATATCTTGACATTACATTTCATTTAGCTGAGGCTTTTATCCAAAGCGACTTACATGCTATACAGTAGACCGTAGACACAGCAACGGTGAGCAATGAGGGTTAAGTGTCTTGCTCAAGGACACATCAACATGGACTAGGGGAGCCGGGGATCGAACCACCGACCCTCTGATTGAAAGACAGACCTGCTAACCACTGATCATCTGATTGAAAGGCAGACCTGCTAACCACTGATCCTCTGATTGAAAGACAGACCTGCTAACCACTGATCCTCTGATTGAAAGACAGACCTGCTAACCACTGATCCACAGATGCCCACATGATAAAAGGAGTTTTTTTTTAACTCAACAAGGTCAATAGCGTGTTTCTTTTCGTGACGTTGTACGGTAGAAGTCGTGAAACACTTGTGAACGGATCCCCCTTTCTCCTCGCCCTCCTCCGCTCCAAATGACTTCCTGCCTACTTAGTGGCGTCACATGATTTATAATATGTGACCTAGCCCGAGAGCGAGGCTAATCCTCGCGGTGTGTGGGAACGCAGCCAGACGTACAATGTGATCCTGTGCACTCTCTCGGGTGCGGACCTCCTCCTGGTATCCGTGTGTGGTCCGTGGTTCTCCGAAATCACTCCTCGCAGCTCTTCCACCAGAGACCTGAGCTCCCAGGCACGGCACTGCTGCTGGAGGAGAGGGAGGAGAGAGAGAGAGAGCGAGAGATGCCAATGCACTGCTTAGGGGATGTTATTATTGCATAGAGATGGACCGATACGCTTGAGTTTGAACAGAGAAACCAGGGAGCACAAGACAATCGCACACATTTCTGCGACAATTAGCCACAAGATCTTTTTAAGTCAGTAAAAAAACATTTAAGACAGCACAAACCAATCAGTGTTTCACTGCTTGGATGAAACGCTTTACAGTTGGGCTTCTCACTTTGCCACAGGAATGCAACGCTGTGTGTATTTTTGATTTAAAGGCAGAGCAGATGTGCTGAGCTCGTGTCTGCGCAGCCCAAATAAACAACACTTCACACATGCACTCGATGGGCTGGAGCCGTAGGAGATACGGGGGAATGTAAGGAGTTCCTGGCTGTACCGGGATCTGGGTGTTGGAGACCTGCCGGGAGGAGGGCGGGGCAGCGAGGGCAGATGGGGACGGGGAGTCCGGGTCAGATGGGGGTGCATTCAGAGCGGTGTGCACATTTTGACCTTGGAGCTCCTATAGGAAGGACACAATTGGTTGTTACTCAAGATTTGTAGGTAAAGACATTACTATCAAACATGCATGATGAAGAGAAGCTCGGCATAAAGCATTTCAACTAAATAAAGGGTACATTTTTACACACAGAGGCAGACTGTGTATACGTGGATAAGCCCTTTCCCTTCTTATAAAAAGACTCTTTGTAATCAGCTGTACCTTCAGGTCCAGGGCATGTTGGAGTTTCAGGCGGAAAAAGTCCTGCTCCTTCAGCTGGATGAAATCCTGACAGTCTGCAAAGCTCTCTGACATCTTTGGGAGGATACAGAGAGTTTGAAGCAATAACACAGTGAGACAGAACAGAGACAGAACAGGAAAGATGATAAGGTCCTTTATTTACCCAAAAATATAAAGAGATAATAACTGTTTGGGGAAGACTGAACTGCACGATATTAAATCATAGAAATTCTCAGAAAGTAAAAAAAAGTTATTATGATACTGTTTATATATACTATTTAGGTTTTTAGACAATTTTAAACAGCTTTTCTAACTGTTTTCATCTGTATTTGTTTTGGGGCATTTTATGTATTTATTACATAGTGGACAGCAAATGAGCAATGAAATGCAACAGTAACTCACAGCTCATGGTTTACACACTATGAGCTCTTCATTCTTAAAAAAAAATATGTTGTTTTAATAAAAACCGGTGTGTAGTGTTTTAACTTTCTATGTATTTCAGTCACAATCCTACCCAGGCTTCTCTTAACACCCGACCATATTTGGTGGTCGTTTAATAACGAGGGACCAAAGTGGGCATCACCTTGTGAAGGATGGCCTCCAGCTGGCCGATCCGCTCCCTCAGCTGTTTATCTTTGGAGCGAAGGGCCTCCAGCTCATTGCCCAGCTGTCTCTTCTCCTCCCTGATGAAGGTAAGATCCTGCAGATGATGCTGGTTCTCCAGGCTCTGGTAGCGCTTCTCCTGGATAGGAGGTGAAATCGTAAGGGTGCGGGTGGGTAAATAGGGTATTTTCTTAAATATGTTGTCATTTTATGCACCATTTTTAATAGCAGAGTTAGCAAATGCACGCCTAGCAAATGCACGCCTTCATGCCTTTTGCATGGAAAAAGTAGATTTATTGTTTTCTATTCTATTCTAGGGTTGAGAGAGTCGACAGAAACATTTAACAAATGCTAACTTGTAAAAAAAATAATTTGGATGTATTATTTTGTGGGACTGGGTAAAGTTGTTCCAGTAGAGCAATTTGGTGCCCAAGAAATAAAAATAAAAAAACCTATAAAATGCCCCCAAAGACAATGAAGTCACTGCTGTTGGGTCACTCCTCACTGTTTTGCCTAAGTCGGGGGCCAGGTGCGTCTTCGGAAGATTTACAAAAGATATTTAATACATTAATAATTTATTAAATAATAAAATAATTAGTATTTTGTTATCAATTAGAGACCTTTGGATCTCCATGAGCTGAATGGCTAACTTGTCAACAGCTGAGATGATGCGTAATGGAATAATAACATAATAATACATAAGCTATTGATATCTGGAGGGGGTTACCTGATTCATCTACAGAAGCGCTGCTACATTACATTTATTACCTGGTACAACTTGTCCTTGATCTCCTCTAAATGTTGGATTTTGCACTGCAGGGAGTCGACCTGCTCTCTCCGGGCAGTGATCTCCTTCTGCATGTCCATGGCGACTTGGAGGCCTGAGGAAATCCCACGAGGCAAAGCGACAAAGAGTGAGAAGAAGGGCGGAGAAGGAGGTTATATAGCGAAGAAGAGCATCGTGCACATCATATAAAAGAACATCACTGTAAATCCCAGAGCTTTAATCTTCGACAGGCTTTGTACATGTCAGATTTTATAATACGGGTAGATGAAATCAAGCATCCTGATTGGTTGAGAGTCACAGGGTGTACTTTATTGAGCCATAATGTACTGTAGCTACACCAGACTGGAATAAAGCAGAGGAGGATATATTCATATTTACACTATAGGAGCCGTCTGCATTCCAAGACGTAATCCTGTTCCAGAGTAAATCTCTGTTATCTGCCCACTTGATCCGAGATCGGATGCAAATTAGAGGATGTTTCCTTTTAATTAAGTCTCAATCTAAACCGTGTCGTGAACCCCACCGTGTCCGTCAACTCCTTTCAGGGTGCGCAGGGTGCATCTGAACTGGTGCAGCTCGTCATGGGTGTTCCTCAGCTGACTCGGAGGCTTCAGCGCCGCACCCTTGTGCTGCTCGCTCTCGCAGCTGTGGAGCTGCTGCAGCTCCTCGTGCTCCTCTGAAATCGTGCCCACACAAACACATGCATCAGACCCACACAGGGAAACGCACTTAACACACACAGCAATGGAAGGGGCTTGGCTGACAGTGAAAACACACGGAACAAGGTTCTTTGTTGTCCTAACACAGCAGGACAAGGAGAAGAGAGCTGATCTCTTTCTAGAAACATTCCTGGTGAATGAAAAGGGGCCTGCTGTCCGGAGGTAATATGCAATGTGATAAAAGTCCACGTGGAATACAATATTCTGAGGTAATTGATTAATTAAAGACTCTTTATGTGAACCAGAGACTTTCCATTGTTTATTCATTAACTTAATCAGACATACAATGTTTTAATTAATATAAATTGTCGGGTCATGTTTGTGATTATGAGGCTGTGTGCATATATTTATCTAATTATTGGACTAGGAGACTATTGAGCTGTGAGATACTGGTGTGTGAATACATATAGTTGATAACCCCACAAGATCACGCTAACAACCAGACACCCAAAAACTATGAATTAATGAATTCAGTCACTCATTACCATAGTGAGGGAAATGCAGTTCAGTTTGTTTTCACAACTCATGGTTTTGTTTATGTGATGGATATTGATCTTAAGTGTAAAGTACAGCTCAACTCACCCGGGAAGGTCTCCAGAGTCTCCTCCTGCACACGCAGACTGTGTGCAGCCACGGAGGCCCGAAGCTGCAGCCGGTCCTGCTCTGCAGCAGCCAGGTCCGACCGGTGCCGCTCCAACTCGGCCTGATGGGCATGCGGCACAAGAGCGGGAGGTTAAGGATGGTGTGTGCTGGGAATTCAAGTCAATAAGAAGAATCAATGATGTTGCCGCGCTCCGGACCCCGAGCTGCTGAATCTCCAGCTCGTGCTGGTTTAGCTGGTTCCTGAGACGGCTGTTCTCCTGGCGAAGGTCCTCCACGGTGCTGTTGTGCATCTGTAAGCTGCTCTCCATCATCGTCTCTCGTTCCTCCAGCTTAAGCGTCAGAGTCTCTCTTTCTGCAAGCAGGGTCTGGCATCGCCTTTGGGCCTCTTCCGACCTGGCAAGGTGCTGGAAAAAAAAATCAGTTAAGTACAATGAAGCTATCAAAATGGAAACGTAGACCCCGGGATCATGGTTTATACATACAGTACTGTGCAAACGTTTTAGGCAGGTGTGAAAAAAATGCTGTAAACTAAGAATGCTTTCAAAAGTTTATTTTCATCAATTAACAAGATTTTTCTTTTGTTCGCTCACTTTGCATTGATGAAAATAAACTGTTAGCACTTCTATTTTTGAAAGCATTCTTAGTTTACAGCATTTTTTCACACCTGCCTAAAACTTTTGCACAGTACTGTATATATATAATCTAAATGGTTGCATTATAAACCGAGACTTATAACAATAATGCGTGATCTCCAATAGGACATTACATTCTGGGCTTCATGCTGCCAGAACTGCACTTCCTTCATTTTCTCCTCCCGGAGTTCCTGGGACGTCTTCTCGTCTTGGGCCCTCTGCTCCAGCAGGTCCTGGAGGCAATGTTCACATCGAGGTCAGGAGATATAGACTGCCCACTGACAATCAGCTTCTTTTACAACCAACGCAATGAAATGGCCATCGCTTTGTGCAGCATCAGTAACTGTAATGGGACGGGCCACATTCAATCATTCATAGCCTGTAACTGGCCCCACCTGAGCCTGGCACTCCTCGCTGACTCTTCCCACTCGTGTCTTAAACACTTTTACAAGCAGATGACGCACCATGTTCTTGCCGCAGCATCATGATTTGCAGATTTTACGTATCATTTGAATTACTTTCAGTTTTTTTGCTTTAATGCAATCTGCATGAGGAGTAGACCAAAAGCTGGTTTTGACATTCATGGCTTTGCTACGGCACCTTGAACAACCGGTCGAGCCGGGCTTGAAGCTCCTCCGCGTGCTGTAGAGATCGACTCCTCTCTCTTAGGGAGTCCAGCAGCTGGGCCTGCAGCTCACTGACTTTACGCTGGTGCAGTAATGTCTGTCTCTCTGCAAGTTTTCTGGGATACAAGTATATGTGTATATGTATATTTCTGACACATATGCATGAATTCATCACCACTGATCATTTGGTAAAGTGGCCTTAGACTAAAAACGCTCTCGGGTAAAACATTCTACTTACTTTAATATCTCCAACTTTAAACTTAAGCTGAAGCCGTCGTTTTTCGATGAGCTCAGTTTGCCAGTCAACAGCGCCATCTCCTGGCCAAGACTTTCAATCAGGTTTTCCATTCTACAACAGATCGATATGAAGAGTATACATAATATACTTATGATACACACCGGCAGAGCGGGATTTTAGCATAAAATAATTGGAAGGGATGAGGTAATACAAGAAAACACAGGTAAGCAGCTGCAGTGTGTATTCTAATAGGCCGACAACACACACTATGTTCAATGACTATTGTCTTACTACAACTAGATTAGAACCCAACAATGTTTGTATTTCTAGCATATATGACAAAGAAATGATTAACCTATAATCAAAAGAGTTGCACATTTACTTTCTGCCGACTGTTAGATTTATCGCCGCAGCTCTTACCTTTCATTTTGCCCATTTACTCCACTGCTTTCCTCACTCCCAAGATGTTGTATTGATTGCTATGAAAAATAAAAATATATCATAAAAATATATACATATCACACAATAAGAGGAAAAGTGTATGTCTGTGTGGACAGTACACTGATTATAATCCGTAACTGACTTCTAGCACTTACAGGAGAAAGCCTCTCCTGTAGCTTCTCTGACTCATTGTTTAAATCCTCAGTGGAGCTAGCAGCCGGTGACAGCTGTCTGGAAGCAGTGCCGACGGTAGGACTGCTGGTGGCGCTGTCTCCGCCTTGTGCCTGGTTAGACAACACTGAGTACATCTCTTTTACGTTGTGTTCCAACGTCTCTAATTTCCTGTAGAATGCCAACGCCTCCTCCTCCTTCTCCTGCAGCGTCTGGTCCTTGGTCCTTTTGATGTCTTGGAGCTCCTCCAAGATGAACAGCATCTTTTCCATCTGACCAACATGTGTCATTGAATCCTTCACTCTACAAATAAATAAATAAAATAGATAGATAGATAGATAGATAGATAGATAGATAGATAGATAGATAGATAGATAGATAGATAGATAGATAGATAGATAGATAGATAGATAGATAGATAGATAGATAGATAGATAGATAGATAGATAGATAGATAGATAGATAGATGGATAAATAAAAAAGTTGCTCAATATATACAACAAAACAGCAGAGTGTGTTAATTTAAGAAATTAGATGTAAACAATAAAGAAAGTGCAAAAATGCAAAGTATATGTAGTGAATATAAACATGTATAGTGAGTAACAAAAGCAGTGCAAGGGCTATTTATGTTAATTAACGGAGGATCTGGAGGAAATTCAAAGATCTGTGGGTCAAAGAGATTCAAAACAATTATTTGTTATCAGTGTCTTCACCTGAGGTTGGACAGGGCGGCCTTCTCATTCTGGACTTTGTGCCACTCAGCCTGCAGGTTCACGATGGCTTTGTTAAAACTGAATGTCTCTTGTTCAGGTTGATCACATGTCTGTGTCTAAGAGGGTAACATAATACATCACATAGAGAAAGCATTACAAAGTTAGTAATTCAGACAGCATCAAACAAACAAGATTTAATGGCTGAAAAAAGAAAACTATGAACCTTGTTGAGCTGCAAGTCGGAAAGCTGTAGAATACAGTCGTCTATTGCATTTGTCAAAGCCTCCTTTCCAGGAGTGCTGATGTCCCCTTGGTTCAAACCCTCCACATCACAGACCAGGGCCTGGGTCTCTGGCTGCTGCTGGGGTGAAGGAATAGTGGAATCCCCGGGTGAAACATCTGCAAAAAGAGCAAAGGGAGTTTAAAATACACACAGTGTATGTCGTCAAAGATAAGGCTTGGTGCAGCGCTTACATGGGCACTTTCGCTAATGTTGAATTATTTTTGAAATACTTTGCTTTCCTGTGTTTTTCCCGAGCCATCTGTATTTCTAGTCAGATGACTTAGGTTTTAGAATAACCTTCGGCTTTTGGTCATTGTATCATCACGTACTGAGGTGTTGTGAAAAATTCATAATCCCTATATAACACGTTATTTTTCTCATCTCGCTGGCGGCTTCAACTCAAACAAAAGGCTGCGTGACGCTGCTTGTACTCACAATAGTTAAAGCGGTCGAAGGAGATCTGTCCAGGTGAGCTGTGGATGCTGAATGCACAGCCAAACCTCTCCAAGGTCATTTTGGTTTCGTTTTCCACCTCTTCCTGAAGCCTCTGTGTTTCCTTGGTGCGCCTGTCAAGGTCCTCACTATGAATTAAAAAAAAAAGAAAGAAAATAGGAGGGATGGAGAGCATAAGTCATAGTCATGTCATAGCCAAAGAGCTGTCTATTTCCAGATGGTGAAACTAAATTTGATTTAAAATGTCAAGTCGACAAAAACAAGAAGGATTTTTAGAGGTCAGTCTGCCATCATTTGGTTAGTGTTTTGATTCTATTGTTCATTTTATGTGATGTGTGTTGTGTGTTTTAATAACTTGTATGTTGTCCCTTTGATTGTCTGTGTAGATACGTTGTTTTCTTCAAATCAAAACAACTCTTGAGCTAAAGCAATGGCTGCCGATGAGTTGGAGTTGGTAGTTTAAATATCAAATGAGCAAAACGGCTGCAAGACATTTTGGTTTTGCATGAAGAGTTTTTTTGTTCATACCTCAATTCATCCAGTGACAGGCTGGTAAATCTCAGCCGGGGAGAGGAGCCGTTGGTCTCTAGAAAAAGTGGTTTAAATCATTAAAAAAATGGCTAACCGTATCTAACGTTAGCTAGTTAGCTAGTTCATAACTTCAACCTACCCGGTGTTGCTCCGGGTGTCCGGGTCGGTGGAGATACAAATTGCGAAACGTGAGACACATTGCTGCTGGAAACCTGAGAATCAGAGGGCTGAGAGTCCGACGACATCTCTGCAGATAGTTAGCGACCAACCTGCCGGTTCAGGTTAAGATAAGTCAAAGTTGTCAAAGTTAAGCCTCCTCGAAGACAACGTCAACATCTCATTTTAAAGGTAAAGCACAATCACCATGGAAACAGCATCCGCGACTCGCGCCGTGCTCTCATAATATAATATAATTCGGTATAATTTGGCGCCAATACTTACAATAGTTCACGTTGTTTGACCGGCGAAGTTAGTCCGATGTTTTGTTCACTAAAGCTGATATTTAAATAACCGCAAAAGTTACGTTAGCGCCCGACACTTTGAAATAATCCGCCAACATCCGCTTTCCCTTCCCCAACTGTTGATGACGCCACCGCACACACAAGACGTGGGCGTTTCCAGCGGTGCATGATGGTCAATGTAGTTTTCTCCGAGCAGGTCAGCGGTTGTTTGTTTATCGAGAGCGGACCCTCTTTCTTTTCGAACAGGGATCAAGAGGCTTGTTTATTTTACATTAACTGACCTCCTTCGGGCTCACAATGGAGATGTGAAGAGCTGGGAGCCGTAATTAAGCCGCAGCGCTGTTCTTTTCTGCACGTTAGCGGCTTCCGGTCGGAGTAAGACGAAGGTTTGTTGATGTTACGCTGGCAAGCTAACGTTAGCTAACTTCAGTTGAGCCCATTATGATTTATGTTTTTGACGCCTTCCGCTTTTGGGCATTCATATATG
This sequence comes from Cottus gobio, assembly GCA_023566465.1. Classification (NCBI taxonomy): domain Eukaryota; kingdom Metazoa; phylum Chordata; class Actinopteri; order Perciformes; family Cottidae; genus Cottus; species Cottus gobio. The sequence continues at coordinate 5,615,906 of CM042218.1, forward strand.
TTGATATTATCTCAAGATTGGGTCAACGTTGACGGTCTCATGATTCAGCCTCGTCCGAACTATGTAATAGTGACCCAGTTATATGTTATAGGCGACTTGGCTTCTGTTGCTCACCAGATATCTACATTTAGCAGATACATTCACTTTGATTGTGTGCGTTTTTAAATACACTATCCCCATTGTTTAGTGTATTATACTTGTACAACTATGTTATAATTGGGATAATTAGGAAAGGAATGTGTTGTTGTTTTTTGGGGCGCTGCAGAGATCATCACTGACACCTAGTGGGCGTCACTGGTAACGACACCCTATTTACATGCAGTATCTCTTGCATTGCATTGCAGATGGATCGAAATGGGTTGTTTTCGAGGATGAGGGATCTTCAAGCCATTGACAGCCTGCTCCTGAAAGAGTTGAAGTCATGTTGTGCAAAAGAGTACAACTTTCTTCCCAGAGAGACTGGCCTGCGGATGATGGAGTCAGCTTCCACAGAGGTAACACACTTTTACATTTCTTTGGGTGGCGGTGCAGGTTTATGGGATCGCGAGAAGAGAAAAAAAAATCAGTTCCCAGCAACTATCTAACGTGTGGTGGTATATTTTCAGAGTCACAGTGGAGTGTCTGCAAAATGCAGGGACACCAGAGTGGAAGAACTGTGGGGTCTGACCAGTTTCTTTGGCTATAGCACTCAAACATTTGTTCAAGCTGTCAATTTGCTTGATCGATTCCTCACCATTATGAAGGTAAGAATTTAACAAAGTATTTAATTTGTTCTTTCACGTGACAACTTTGGATGTTTTGTATCTCCCATAAGAAGAAAAACACGAGCAAAATGACTTTGTTTGACCTTGAATCATGGGATGTTGACTCACACGTATCACTGTTGTGTCATTGTTTCAGGTGCAGCCCAAACACTTGCCCTGTATTGGAGTCTGCTGTCTTCACATTGCAGCGAAAATGGTCGAGGAAGCCAACAACGTCTCGCCCACCCATGAGCTCATTCGCATCAGCCAAAGCAAGTTCACCGTGTCCGACCTGTGTCGCATGGAGAAGATCATCTGGGAGAAGCTCAGCGTGGAGCCCGAAGCAGTGACGGCTTTGACTTTTCTGCGCCTCTACTACCCAACCTTCACATCTGCCGGACGGTAAACATTTTTATTTTGTTTCGCTTACTCTTGTTGTTAATGCGGATGCACTGCTCCAGTTGGCGTGGAGTTGGTGAAATCGATTCTGCTTTGTGAGCTCTGTACTGGCGGATCACGTTAGGATTCCCTCTATATTTTAAGGGAGGAGATCCCAAGCATTGGGAGACTGGAAGCCCAGCTTAAAGCCTGCTTATGCCGCCTTGTTTTCTCTAAAGCAAAAGTAAGGATTGTTCTCGGGCGACAATTTCACACCATAGCAGCATTCACACCTCGAGTCCTGTGACTTATTGATACGCTGTTTCTCTCATTTACAGCCATCAGTACTGGCACTGTCGCTCATTGCTCAGGAGTTTGAAGCCCTCCAGTCCACCACCTTGTCCAAGATTGTTCAGCAATTCCAAAGACACCTAAAGGTAAAAAAAAAAAAGGTGTCTTTTTTTGTCAATTAATTCTTTTTTTTCTTCTGGAAAATGTCGGCATGTAGTGAAAATGGCTATGACATGTTATTATAGACCATGGCAATGTCTTAAAATGTATTTTTTCTGTCCGTAAAATAGTCTAAAGTTATAGATATACAGTTTACTGCCATGTAAGACTACAAAATAGAATAGAATACAAAATAATTTTTCCAAGCTTATACATTCATTTTTTTGGTGTGTTTCTCTGGGCTTTTTTTATTCCACTGCTGAGAGATTCCATAATTCACTTTTTGGGTCATACCATGTTTTTAAAGAAATATCGAGCAGCATTTAAGGCTCTTATGTGGCAAATATGCTTAAGTGTGTTTTCCTTACTACACTAATCCGTCATTTCTTGCATCTCTCTTCTTTATATGATACAAACTTTGAAATTCTACGACGTTGCATGTCAGTGTCACTGTCTCATCACGTGACAGTGAAGTTGAAGACTATTTACGTCTGCAGCCTCTCAGATGTTTCCTGTTTGTCTTCTTTCCAGATCAGCGACAGCGAGCTGCTCCACTGGAAGGAACTCGTGGCCAAATGCATGACTGACTACTGCTCAGGCGAATGCAACAAACCAGACAACAAAAAGCTGGTTTGGATCGTTTCCAGGAGAACGGCCCAAAATCTGCAGGCCAATCACTTCCGTGTGCCCGGCCTGCCAACCATTCCTGAGGGGATCTGGGACGAGAGTGAGAGGTTAATAGTCCAGTTCTTCCATTTCCTTCGTTCTGAATTCCATCTGATTGAATCAACTGTGCTGATGAGATATTGAGGAATCGCTCATTCCTGGATGCCAACAGACTCATTTACTTTAAATTTCAAAATGTCAAAATCACAGCTGCTAACAGTAATTGAAAACAAGAAGTTTTATTTTAGAGTTGAGGATCCATGAATGGTTGGGTCTTACCAGTTATAGCCTTAATTTGCTATAATTGAATATATCACTCATATTGCCTTAGTTGATATCCCTCTGTACTATGGCTGCAACTAACAATTACTTTATTCGTTGATTTATCCATTGATTATTCTTCTGATCAATCTCTCAGTCTACAAAATGTCAGCAAATTGTAGGCGGGCCATCCCAGTTTAACAGAACCCGAGTGTCTTGTTTTGTATGACCAACCTTCCAAAAGACAAAGATTCAGTTCATAAAAAAACTGCCAAAAAAAAAGAAGCTCTCACGTCAGAGAAGCTTGCACCAGTGAAAGTTGATATGTCTTCTTGAGATATGAATTAAATAATTAATTAATCATCAGAATTGTTGTCGATTAAAGGGGCTTTCCAGCAATGGTTGTACTGCAGAATCGCATAATTTCATTAGACCCACATCTTTTAAACTCTACCTTTTAAAAAAAATAATAATTCTTCAAAGCAGAGACACCACCAGAATAATTTCCTCATGAGTTCATCAAACCCCTCCAGAACCACAGCAGACATCTGTCCCTTCACTCCTACCCTGAGCATTAATGGCTTCCTCCTCTCTCACAGTGAGGACTCCTGCGGGGACATGAGCTGTGGAGAGGACAGCCCGTGCGGCTCGCCAGGAAGTGACGGCGAAGGAGCCTTCTTCCCGTCCGCCTTTCTCCGCCGCAAGAAGTGACGCGTCCTCACTGTGAAGTAGAGCGACGGATGCATGTTTGTCCCCCTGAGTTACACCTGTCGTACCCCACGGTGGTACAGGTGGCGGGTTTCAATCATTAAGTGCCTGTGTTGATTCAGTTTACTGTCTGTTTTTGTTTTTTTCCGTTTAAAAAAAAATTAAATACTTAGCGTATAAATGGAAAATTGCAATATCTTGGCAGCTTGATGGTAGTGCGTCTGAATAATGTTTTTTTTTTCTTCGAGATGTTCTCTTTGTGTTTGTTTGTGTCCGAGTGGAAAATCAGTGAAGCGCATGTTACAACTTGTGTCAGTCATGACACACTCGCTGTTGAATACCAGCTGACACACTAGCACATCCTCCATCTTTTTTAAAACCTGTTTTTCTACTCAATATCTACATATACACAGTATTCTGCTAGAATATGTTACACATATGTACACGATCCCCAATGTGACATATAGGACCTCTTAGTGTGAAAATGCAAGACTGATTTTGCATGGATGCATTAAAAACGTGTGGTTATGAATGGATGTTGTTCATGTTTACCAAAATAAGCTTTAAAAAAGTTGAAAAAAATGTATATAAAATGTAAAAAAGAAAGAAGGAAAAAAAATGGTATGTTTTGTGAACTCTACTTACTTGTGTTGTATTTGGATAAAATGTGGAAGTTGTTGGAAGGGTCAGAAATAATCCTTCCAAATAAAAGAAGTACTTTTCATCCTTTTTTGTTTTTTTCTGTTCCAGTTCAACTCGCTTGTGTTTTGAATTGTCCACTCGTGATGAAACCGTGGCGTTGGTATTGTACGGTCGCTCCTTGAATCACTGACTTGTTCTCTTAAAAGTAATATACAGAAGAACCAGAACAACATTAGTATGTCATATTTAAAAAATGTCCACGTGTCCTCATGACGAACACAAGCCACATGCTTGAGGGACGATAATGAATGTAACATCCTGCAGGCATGAAACCCTCAGGAGTGCAAGTCATGCATAAAGCGTGTTTTCCTGATGCTTTCTAAATGTCATAATACTTATTATGCAGAACTGCCTATTTCACAATAATATTTATAATATTGGATTAGAATGATTGATTCATCACTATATTGTTGCAGCTAATAACAAGTTGGTTCATTTCAATTACTTAATGCACCCCTCAATATGTAAGTAAAGGATGATAATACATCATCATTAATTTGTTGATTTATTTTAATATTAATAATCTGAATCCACAATCTAAACTAGTAACTGTGAAACAAATGTGAGGTAAAAAGTACAACGTTGCTTTTTTTTCAAAAGGAATGACGTAAAGTCATCAAGTAAAGTACAAATATACTTGAAATTCCTGCAATATCATTAGTGGAAGAAGTACTCAAATCTTCTACTTGAGTAAAAGTAACAATATCACAGTGCAGAAATACTGTGTCACAAATAAATGGCTTGCATTCAAAATGTACCTTCGGTATTACTAGCAAAAGTGAAAGTACTCAGTATGCAGAATGGCCCATCTCAGAGTAAATAATGTTCATTTTTTTAACAATTATTATTAATGCATCCGTGTGTGCATCACAAACACATCTCAGAGTTCATGTTATTGTTTTTACCCATACTGCTCCTCCCTGGGGATCGTCACAGCCTCATGTTAACCCATAATGACACATGTCTTTGTATTTGTATTAAAAGCTAGTATAAAGAAACACCACGTGGACACACAGTAAAGCACAACAGCCTCACATTTAGAGTACAGCTCGGATTACAGACCAGAGGGCACACGTTAGTAGATTTATGCGCTCTTTCCTCCCCCACCTCTGCAATTCAATCCCATTCAATTCATTATCGGACAAGTTGCGGAGAAGCCTGGCTCTGCGTGCGTGCGTGCGCGTGCGCGCGCGCGTGTGTGTGTGTTTGGAGGTGGAGGTGGTGAGGCTGCTCTGCTTCTGGTGGGGTACGGGGCTGGTCTTCTTAGCTGGCTGGATGTGTTGACACGCATTTCTGCTCCATCTCCATGATTAACCCGCCAGCCTGGAGGGGAGTCGCCGCGGAGAGTGAAGCATCGGCGGCAGCGGCAGCGGCAGCGGCGGCAGTCGGGGGGGAATGAGAGCGGATCTCGCCGCGGCATCTTCACCATGCAGCCCACTGGCCCCACCAGCCGTCCATTTTACTCGATTATATGAGCCCACCAGCGACCGTGTGTCTGAACCCCGCAGGCAGGCAGGCAGGCAGGCAGTGCGCCGACCCGGCGATGACAACATAGGCCAACGCCTCGCTGCAGCCTCATACAGGGAATGAACACGCTCCCAAGATGGTCCGCATCGCCAAGGCCCTGGGTTTGGTTATCCTGTGCGTCGCCGTGCTCATCCTGTCGCTCATCAGCTATGTGTCCCTGCGAAAAGACAGCCTCTTCGCCTCCTCCAAGTACTACATGGGAGGCCCGAGGATCATGTTCCACGCAGGGTTTCGGTGAGTGGCAGCCGGCCGTCGCGGTGATGCGGATCAATTGTTGTGGTTGTTGTGAATGTAAACACGGGGGGTAGTGGGGCCTTGTGTGCGCGATTCGACCTGGATGTGATGGACACAGCTCAACGCATCACTTTCCCATTCAATGTTGGCCGAACGCCTCCTGTCAATCAAACGGGGAGCTGTCCGAGGTGCTGATGTTGTTGCCGTGGGCGATGCGTGTCGCGCAGGGACGCACCTGTAAACCTCAGCACGTCACATCCAGCTGCTGCGGCTCAAAAGGGCATTTACTCAAATTGAAGTACAATTTTAAAGGTGCTTCCTCAATATTTCACGTGAAATATTACATTTTTTTGCACTGCTACATTAGTCTGAGGTAATAGTGCTTATGTATAATTTTGAGATACTGTACATGAGTGTTTCTATTCTATTCTTCTCAATACTTCTACTCCACTAGACATTTCAGAAGGAGATATTTTACTTTTCACTCCACATCTCATCTGCCACTGTAACTGTTAGTAAATTGTCAATGAATTCATTTTGGTGCAGATCCAATGCAGACCTTTTAGGTATAAGCGGTCCAAAATCCAGTCTATCCAGTCAAAGTCATTTTCCATAATCTGGCAAACCAAAAGTTATTGACCCCAAGAGATCAGATTAAGAAATTAGAGATTAATTAAATGCTTCAGACATATTAAAATGGATTCCCACTGCTGTTGAAAGATTAAGACATATCATTTAACTATTTTTAACTATCATTCTATTTTAACATAGAAAATCTGAATCTGATGATTTCTTGTTCTCTCAGAATAACCAGAACAGATATACTATATATGGATCTCTTGTTAAAATACCTCAGAAAACCTTCTGAATCCTAAAACAAGTCCAAACTAAATCAAACAAGAGAGAAGGTCATACTCTGCAGTCTCAGGATTATATTTCTCATGATGCTTGTCCACAGGTCTCAGTTTGCCATGAATTTCTTGGACCCCTCCTTCATCCCGTTAACGAACGCCCTGAATGAGGAGCTCCAAGGAAAACCCTCCAAATGGAAGTTCAACAAGACGGCTTTTTATCAGCAGAAGTGAGAGATTTTAATTCTGAACTATTTTCTACTCTTCATCTTTTTCTTCTTCTTTTTCTTCTCCTTCCTCTTCTTCCTCTTCTTCTTGCACAATAAACAGCAGGCAGGGGTTTCTCTGGCAGATCTTAAGTTAAAGGGAAAGTTACTAAGTACATTTACTCAAGTATTTAATAAGTACTTTCTACTTTTACTCCATCCTAACCCATATTGCACTTTATTTTACTTCACTACAACATCTTGACCGCCTTAGCCTTTTACAAATGAAGATGTATTCACATACAAAGAGCCTATAAGCAATTAGTCAATTTACAATTAAATTAAATGGCTACTATTTTGAGTCATTATTCATGTAAAACATTTCCATGGTTCTCAAATGTGAGAAATGGCTGGTTTTCTTTTAATAATTTGTATTTCTTTTTTAAATAATTTTGCGGTTAGTCTTCTTCTTCTTCCTCTTCTTCTTCCTCTTCTTCTTCTTTTTCCTCTTCTTCTATAGTGTAAGTATTCTTTGCATTGTACTTTCTACTTTTACTCCACCCTAACCCACATTGCACTTTTTTTTTACTTAACTACAACATCTTGACTGCCTTAGCCTTTTACAAATCAAGATTTATTCACATACAAAAAGCCTATAAAGCAATTAGTCAATATACAATTAAATGAAATGGCTACTATTTTGAGTCATTATTCATGTTAAACATTTCTATGGTTCTCAAATGTGAAAAATGGCTGCTTTTCCTTTTAATAATTTGTATTTTCTTTTTTGAAATAATTTTGTGGTTTGGACTGTTTGTTGGACAAACAAAGTATTGTGAAGTTGTCACTTTGGGTAATTGTGATGCATTCCTCTCAATTCTTTAGATTTGTTATGAACCAAACAATCAATCGAAAAAATAATCAGCAGATGAATTCCTAATTTAAAACATCATTAGCTTTGCAGTCCTACACTAAAAAGTAAAAAATGAGCTCCACCTGAACCAACTACAACAATAAGATGCCGCTTTTACACTTTTTTTTTTTTTAACCTTTTATTTAAAAGGGACCATGTTAAAATGTCACCATTTGATGCACTCTACCAGATTATAGCTTCAGCTAATTCGCATCTGTTTAATAGCAATACTACTCCAATAACATATATAATAGTGCCCAATGCAGGATATTTACAGACTATCTCTACATTGCAGTTTCGCTGCTATTACTAAAGTAAAAGATCTGAGTACTTCTGTCAGTGTTAATGTGTTTTTGTCTCTTTTCAGGAAAGATATCTTCACCTACATCGACATTCCCACCAACTTCTCCCTCACAAAGAACAGTGTGCGTGTCGGCCAGCTGATGCACTTTGACTACTCCAGCCACAAGTACGTCTTCTCCATCAGCAACAACCTGAAATCGCTGCTCCCCGACGCCTCTCCCATCCACAACAAGCACTACAGCATGTGCGCCGTGGTGGGCAACAGCGGCATCCTGACGGGAAGCCACTGCGGCCCGGAGATCGACCAGGCGGACTTTGTCTTCCGCTGCAACTTCGCCCCCACGGAGTTCTACTCCAAGGACGTGGGCAAGAAGACCAACCTCACCACCTTCAACCCCAGCATCCTGGAGAGGTACTACAACAACCTGCTGACCATCCAAGACCGGAATAACTTCTTCCTCAACCTGAAGAAGCTGGAGGGAGCCATCCTGTGGATCCCGGCCTTCTTCCTGCACACCTCGGCCACAGTAACCAGGACCCTGGTGGACTTCTTTGTGGAGCACAGGGGGCAGCTGAAGGTGGAGCTGGCCTGGCCGGGGAACATCATGCACGATGTCAACAAGTAAGAGTGTTGGTCCGATTTGTTAGTTCAGATTTTGGCAACTGACGAGACTTAAGACGGTAACGGGAAAGTATAATCAGGGCCACAACTTTGGATTTTACATTTAACAGTTAAAAGCGAACCCATGGTGGATTTTACTTTGAACTTTAATTATTGACATTTGACTACTTTTAGCCCAAAAAGATAATTATGTAAAGACCTTGCACTGGGTATCGCCTATATATTATACTTTATGTTGAGGTAATATTAACATGTTACAGTAGAACAAACTTTGCCTAATTAACATATAGTCTAAACTCTTTCATGATTTAGGATTGTTTTTAGATTAAATGCCAAATTCTTACCATTCATCTGATGCTTTTTAGAAACTCCAGAGGCACCAAAAAAAATATATTATATTACGATAACCGACTCTTTAAGGACCTTCATCATCTAAAATTAAATTGACAGTTATTATAATTGACAGTTACATTTTTGGTCACTTGGATGAAACAAAGCTACACAAGATTGAAATATTAAACCACCTTTTAAATGGATATGGCAACTTTGTTACTCAGCCTCTGAGATGTAGTGGAGGAGAAGTATAAAATAAACCATCATTTTGACCATATTGTTGTTGTTCATGTGTTACCTGTAGAGGTCAGACTTCCCCACTTTATTTTATGTTATGATAAATGACATAAAAGAAAGAAAAAAAGAAGAAATTTGTAAAGATTAACCAGGTTTTTAGTTGCTATACCTGGAATATAATATAAATACTCATGTAAAGTACAAGTATCTCAAATTTGCAATTAAGCAAAGTACTATACTTAAATAAAGTAAATGTGTGTAGTTACAATCCGCTGTGGGATTATGCTGGATTAAGGTGATGAAGGATTAATCGTGGCATTCTGCACTCAGAGGTGTTTTAATAAAACGTCTGATTTTGGATGGTTGACCTCCCCATCCCCTCCCCCTCCAGATACTGGAAGACTAAAAACCTCTCCCCCAAACGGCTGAGCACGGGGATCCTGATGTACACGCTGGCGTCCGCCATGTGCGACGAGATCCATCTCTACGGCTTCTGGCCCTTCGGCTGGGACCCCAACACGGGCAAGGACCTGCCGTACCACTACTACGACAAGAAGGGGACCAAGTTCACCACCAAGTGGCAGGAGACCCACCAGCTGCCCACCGAGTTCAAGCTGCTGTACAAGCTGCACAGGGAAGGCGTGATCAAACTCAGCCTGACGCACTGCTCCTAGACACCCGGGGGCCGGTTTTTACGAGGCGACGCCAGATTACATCCGCTCTGCTGTGATCCACGATGCATGATAAGTGTTACGGCTATTTACGGCGCCCTCATTCGACAAACACACACACACGCACACACCACGGTGTAACTTGTCACAGCGTTGTCGCTCATTTGTTCGGTGTATGGTTGTCTTCGGCGCCGCCCAGTTAGGACTCTTTGCGCCGCTCTGTTGCTTCCGTCGCTCTCCTTTGCATGGCTGCTGGCTGCTGGCCCAACAGCACGAGCAGAACTGTCGTAGCGGGAGTTCAACACAAAGTCCAATCGTCCAGTTCTGATTTCACACAGCGTCGATTGATTAAACAGCCTTTTACAACAGTATACTGATTCTGTACACTGAAACCACTGCCTAATCTCAGGGATGGAGTTAGATCAGTGTTTTTTTGTAATCAGATTCAAGGCCTCAAGAGAGGTGCGTTTAAGGTTTTTAGGCCATTTTCCCCCCCAAAGTCTGAGGTGTCAGACAATCTGCACTAATCCGGAAGATGGTATTCGTTTACTGTACCATACATATATGTATATACCGTATATATAAATATACCGTATGTATATATGTGTACTTTTGTGTCTTTTATTTTCTGTAGACAGTGTGACTGTCTACACAAAATGTTTTGGAGATTCTTCAAATATTTGGAATAATGTTTGACATTCCAACAACAAGCCATAAATTCATGGACAGACGATAGTGTGTTGTCATTAGAAAGCATAATTTTTAGAAAGTGGTATCGGCCTACATTAGGTTTTGAGACTATAGGACATTTCAAAATATCTTCCAACGAGTCTATTCCCACACTAGCGGCTGAGTTTAAGTCACAGAAACTGGATTTTCCCAAAAAATGAAATATGTTTATAAGCAACACTTACCACTGTTGTGAAGGTGTTTCCAGAATCCTCAATGATACTTTTAACAATCTGGATTCAAAAGTCAAATCAATAAAAGACAAACAGATCATTACATTTAATTTGGGCTCATGTTGTACAAATTGAGCAAATTGAGTCTTCTTGAGAGGATTTTGTAAATACCTGAAAACAGTGAAAAAGATTGGCTCAACAACCTGAGAGTCGACTGTATTGATACATGGGAGTCACCAGCTATTTGTAAATCTATTCCTACGTTTGTGTGTAAAGTACGAATTTACTTAGAGCCAGTTTAGAAATTGGATTTCAACCTCACAGTGACAAGAAAACCTGAAGTCATACGGGCCAAGAAATAACAGAAACACCCCTATTGTCTTTTTTACGGACAATTCATGTACAAATTAAAAAATGGATATGAAGTGATAATAGTGAGCGTTAGAAGTTGTGGTTGATTTTGTTACCTTCCGACAGGTTAGCTGTTTTTTAAATTGTTGTTCTCTTTTGTTAAGCTAATCTGTGCTAAGCTAGCTGAACATACAGACATGGCAGTGGTAGCAATCTTCTCAACTAGCTAACGTTTGGCATTTCTTGGATGTAATTTGGTTGTGCGAATCGTTTGTGAATGTATGACTTTGTTCTGAATGCGTTAATGTAGATGTTTCTGAGTTAGGCTAGCGTTCGTGCGGTTCAGAGCTATTGGCGGATACCCGGTGACGCGAGTCTACCTGATGTTATTCGTTCATTTGGGCTAACGTTGCTGGCATATCAGTGTTTTTTCTGACGCGCAATCTCATCCAAATCTACAAAGTTTACATTGTCACACAGTTCAGGTGTGTCAAATTAAATGTGATCTTTTTTACAACAGGCCTTGTACTAGCAAGCTAACGTTGGTAGCGAGCTATGCCAAAACTATTACACCTGCAGCTTAGTCAGTGTAAATATTAACAGTCGGAACAACTTCTATGTAAGAACCTGTTTTAATTGTTTAACTGTTTTTAAACAAGGAGAAGAAGGTTTCTTGTGACCTGAATCATTGCTCTAGCGCGGCGAAAAACATCAGGAAATGCAACATTTTCGGACAGTTTCTTCAATATCAACAACCAAGGTTTACCACAATTTGAATTATGAAAGAATACAAAAGAAGAGAGTACACTATTTATTATACAGCTTTGGTTTGAAAGAAGGGAACTAACCATATTGATTCCAGTATTTGTGGCATAAAACGAAGAAATGAATGAATGTTATATGACTTTACTGCATCTCGTATATAGAGCATGATCCATTTAAAATTACATTGCATGTGAGGCACTAACAAATATTTTAGGCTAGTTTTATACAACCTTTTTGAAGATTGTTTCGAGGGTAAAAATTCAGTTCTTTGCTATTCTTTGTATTCCTCCTGGTGTGTTCCTTAAGAATATCACCGGTGTCTTTATATGAGAGGCGTTTGAAAGCAAAAAATAACCCTAATATATTCCACATGGGACCAAACCTCTACAGATCGACTTAAAAATGAACACGCTTTATTTTTTTGTAACCGTAGATAATCTTGGGTTCTCGACAACAGTCCACCCTGTCATGCCCGACTGACTCAGACTGGTGGATAAGGGGGGGGGAGGGGGATCGAAAGCTGGCCACATGACTCGTCTCATGACTCTGCGACATGTGCTCCTCGTTGTGAACTCTCTGGCTTCTCTGAGGTTGAACACACAGGGAAACACAGGCGTTCACACTCACCAAATAGTAGTGCGTGCTTTTGTGTTGATTCACGTTAAGCATGCTAGGCGTTAGCTCGGCATCCCGTCCCACGCCAAGCGTTTTCTTTTATGTTTAAGATGAACATTTCAGATTTTTGTGTCTCGTCTCCAAATCACAGTGCAGTCGCCCCCACCATGAAAACACATAATATAAAAAAAAAAGTTAGCATTTTTAGCTGAATTGTAGGTCATTTATTTGATGTCATAGATGTGTACGTTTAAGGATCATTTCTGTACTGTTTTGTAGGTACACCAAAGACCACGAGTTCAAAGGAGAAAAGCGAGCTTGATACAGATTGTTTCGGGATTTTTTCGAAGATGTATGACAACTAACACGTATTATTGTATAAGAAATGGAGTTTCACCTTTTTCGATGTTGAATTTGATGTTGAATAACACCTTTTGTGGCACACAAATCATTTTTAATCTTTTTTGATTTTTGGGCTTCAGCCAAAGTAATGTGACGTTTTTTTTAATTTGTGACTCCATGAATGTCTTTCTGTAGATCGATATGTTGGAAAAATTCACTGACATGAATGCAGGTCATTTTTGTTTCTGTCTTAATTTAATCAAAATCAATGTGTAGAATGTGTGTAAAAACAATATTGATGCTAACAAAGTCTGTGAGGATTGTATTTCCAGTCAGAATACCGGTATAGCTTTTAGTGCATTACATGTAAATGACACGACATTGACATATACATAACCTAAACATAAAATATCTTTATTCCAAAACGCAGCACTATACAGGATTTGTTCCAACAACCCTTTAACATTCTTGTACTTGTGTTCGATCTGCATGGCAACTTTGTTCCATTATGCATAAAAAAGCTTGGCTGCTTATGTACATGTCGTAAAAAAAAAAAAGTCATAGATCATGTAAGTGACTTTGCTATCTTGGTTGTTCGAACAAAAACGATCATTCATATAAGAAATGTAACCATGTCCTAAATGTTTTTTGATTATACTCCATGATAAATATACGTTATGTGCCTGCATATTCCTTCCATTAATGCCTCAATGTGTCAAATAAAAACAGTATTTTTCTCTGATAATGAATTTACGTTTTTCTTTCTTCTGAATCACAACCACTTTGTGCATTTAAAACATACCAGTTTTTACAACAATAACAATATTCACTTACTATATACACACACATTGTACTCCTTTCCTTCTTCTCACAATAACATGGCAGACGGCAGACGTCAAGAGAGGAATTCACACTGAAATAACGATTTTCCTCTTAAGAATGGATATCTTTTAGTTGATTTTAAGATCTCACCTAGCAGGCACCCACGTCAAGCTCCAGAAAAAACACAGCATTTCAAAAACACAGCGTCACTGGGGTGAAATGTGAAAAGAGTGGCGGTGACATCAGCAGCCACACATGCTGCGTACAGGAGCCTCCTGGACTTCATGGCAGGCGACGGGGCCGCCGTTGGGCTCGGAGCCGGGGCCTTGAGGGCTCTGCTCCATCCTCTTCATCACCAGCTCCAGGAGGGCGGTCACCGCCTCGGCCACGTCGACACCCGTCACCGCACTCGTCTCAAAGTAGGGGATGCTGACGGGAACGGGGAGAGGAGTTTATTGATATTTAGTGTTTGGTTCTTTGATTTTTCTACTTTAACCTCATGAGCCCCAAACATTTTTAAGCCAAAATTGCAAATTGTTTTTTTCATACTAAATCCTGACATTTACCTCGTGACCCCTTGGCGGGGCCCCGACCTGCAGTTTGGAAACCACGGTGCTGAATCAAATATTAAACCCTCAAGAGGAAGACGAGCGGAGGAGGGTTGGAAACAGCTCACTAGCACCATCATGTGGTTTACTGGTGAAAGAGCATCGAAGCTAACCCATTAAGTGCTTGGTCATAAAAATATAAAAATAACAATGCACTTAACATACATGCTGTATTATGCTACAATGTAACATTTTGCAACTTCTTTGGTTGTTGATGTGCCGCGGGATTTTTTTTAATATAGAAAATGTGCCGCGGCTCAAAAAAACGTTGAAAAACACTAATTCCCACATCAGGAGGGAGGTATGCATCTCCACCACTCCTCACATGCCTCCAACATGTTGCACTCGTGCTGCAGGGCCTCACCCGTATCTGTCGGCCAGGTCTCTGGCCTGCCGGGTGTGGACGTCCCTCGCGCTCTGCAGGTCGGCCTTGGTGCCCACCAGCACGATGTCTGGACTATCGCAGTACGCGTTGGCCTGCAGCTGACCTGAACCGACACAGAGGAAGTGGCTTAAACCCGTGAAATGCAAATAGACGTGCATGAGCGGACTTTAAACCATGTTAAGTCAGGTTTATCAAGTCTCTCACTGGACTCTGCAACTCCCTCTGAGAGGCAACGCCAGAGAAAACATTGATCCAAAAGAGTATTGATCTGCAGCAGAGTGGTGCTGCTGAGATGACACATACTCATCCAGTTCCTGACGTTGAGGAAACTCTGCTGATCGGTCAAGTCGAACATCAGCAGGAAGCCCATGGCGTCTCTGAAGAAGGCCGTGGTGAGGCTGCGGAACCTGAGGACATTTGGCCCAGACGGCAATGAGTCAGAAACTGTTGCATAGATTGTTATGATATTTTGAAAAGACATTCATGCACCTCAGAGGGTGACCCCTACTGACTCTGGTGACCCCGTGACCTTTCCTCTAGCACCCCCATGAGGTTGAGACGTGTTTGATGGATTAGCATTAAAAATGTGGTACAGATGAACCGCACATAATTTAGTCTGCTCTGAACGGTCACCAGGGGGCCTTAAAGAGACAGGATCTAAAACAGAGCGGTCAATATAATTATATGCAGGCAGACAGAATGAGGAAAATTATGTGTTTTAAAAAAAATCAAAGTTTGTAAAGATGTTCTTGTAGCATGTAAAGCTGTTATTGTAGCATGTAAAGATGTTATTGTAGCATGTAAAGATGTTATTGTAGCATGTAAAGATGTTCTTGTAGCATGTAAAGATGTTATTGTAGCATGTAAAGACGTTATTGTAGCATGTAAAGATGTTATTGTAGCATGTAAAGCTGTTATTGTAGCATGTAAAGATGTTATTGTAGAATGTAAAGCTGTTATTGTAGAATGTAAAGCTGTTATTGTAGCATGTAAAGATGTTATTGTAGCATGTAAATGTTATTGTAGCATGTAAAGATGTTATTGTAGCATGTAAAGCTGTTATTGTAGCATGTAAAGCTGTTATTGTAGCATGTAAAGCTGTTATTGTAGCATGTAAAGCTGTTATTGTAGCATGTAAAGCTGTTATTGTAGCATGTAAAGCTGTTATTGTAGCATGTAAAGCTGTTATTGTAGCATGTAAAGATGTTATTGTAGCATGTAAAGATGTTATTGTAGCATGTAAAGCTGTTATTGTAGCATGTAAAGCTGTTATTGTAGCATGTAAAGATGTTATTGTAGCATGTAAAGCTGTTATTGTAGCATGTAAAGATGTTATTGTAGCATGTAAAGATGTTATTGTAGCATGTAAAGATGTTATTATAGCATGTAAATATGTTATTGTAGCATGTAAAGCTGTTATTGTAGCATGTAAAGATGTTATTATAGCATGTAAAGATGTTATTGTACCACTTTGGTTTATTATACTATACATTCAGCCTCAGCTGTAGTGGTGTTTAGCGCTTAATAGCAAAGGTAGTCTAAAGACTTTAGTCTAAAGTCCAGCCTCACAGAGCTGTAAGCATGGATGTGGACATGTTTTCAAACTTTTCTGACAGTAGTTAGTCTGTAGAAAAATGTGCCAAAGCTGGTCAATGAGTTACTTTCTTTTAGTTCACGTATTCTCCTTGTCCCCAGGTGTTCATTAGTTTGGTCGCTGCTCACATTGTCCTTTTAAGATAACAAATTGAGAAATTTGGTGATTTGAACGAAGACGTCGTGATCATGAAGATTAGATTTACCTCTCTTGTCCCGCCGTGTCCCAAAGCTGAAGGTGGACCTTGAAGTTCCTCTCAGTCTTCCCATGGGCCCCTTTCCCCATGTACATCTGACCCAACAGAACAAACCTCATTTCACCTCAAGAATCATCCTTGTAATCGAGCCTCTAACCATATTCGATAACCAAGCATCACTCACCACCTTCTTTTCCCTGAAGTCGATGCCCATCGTGGTCGTGTACTTGCGGTTGAACTTGCTGTCGGTGTACCTGTAGAGGAAAGTGGTCTTCCCCACCCCCGAGTCCCCGAGGGCCAGCAGCTTGATCAGATAGTCGTAGTCCCAGTCAGCCATGATGCCACAGAGCTGGTGTGATGGATCATGGACCTTCGGGAGTTTAGAGAGAGCTTGGCACGAGTGAACACAGGAAATGTAAAACAGTTCCACCTATAAGCTGCAGACGTCATAACTCCCCCATCATTAGGCTGTGATCAGAGAAGGGGTGAGCACATGACTTGAGCTGGCTTCCACATGAGCAGTCAAATGTCTCGCCAGTTTCCACCCCCGACAGAACTCCTTTTATTGGCTCAAAGGGCTACAGGCGGACGCTGCATGACGGCGCTCAAATCTCTGCAACGCTTCGATTACACTCGCAGCCCCAGTAAAAGGAAGCATTGAAAATCAAATTTTTTTGTTTGCGTAAGAGAAAACTAATCCCATGTGTTGCCTTCAGTGTCTTTAAAAAGTGTAGATCCTGGCACAGCAGCAGTGGCAGGACAGGGGATACCGTCAGGATGGAGTCATCCCCCATGTGCATGTTTAAGGGTGTTGGATTCTCTGCAATCAGCAGTTCTGCTCAGTGTTGCTCCTACAAAACTCTATTTTGATGATTTCTTCAAAAACACCCACTTACGCCTCCAGTTTTACTTAGAAATGAAAATTAAATTAAAGGTGACATACCTTCCCAGTCTATCTGGACGAGGCGCCAACAGCCATTCAGACGTCGCTCCGCTACAATAACCATGTCGGTGATGCGACGGCACATCCTGAACCTTTTCCCCACAACACGCATGTGACCCAGGGAGGAGTTTCAGGTCAGCACCAGCCAGGCGGGGCTGTGCTGACGGATCTTGTGTTTTCTGGTATTTCACACGAGGGTTAAAAAAAAAAAAAGGGTCTTTGAAAAAGTGGATGACGAATAATGTGAGCCTCTGTGGATTTCAGTGGAAATCCTCCAACCAACTAATGAGGCTCAGCGAAGTAATCCTGCTTTTCTAAGCAATGTGAAAATAAATATCACAACAATAAACCTGAAGCTAAAGACCTCATGTAGGTATCCATGTTTACAAATGCTAACATGATGCATTAAAAGGAGATTTTGCAAATGATGGTCAAGGCACAGACAAATCCAGCAGTTTGAAGATTTTTGGAAATCAATATTTACTTTTATGAACAATATAGTCTTATTTACATAACAGGTATATTAATACTGGCATACAAAAAAAAATACATAAAAGAGAGAAAGATAAAAACAAACTTGGTCAAGCTGAAACTTTTTTCTGCTTTTGTTGGGATTGTCAGAGACATTGATAAACATTAATTCTTGACTTTACAGACACTTCTTCTAAAGCATTGAACCACAGCTGATATGTTTGCAAAAAAAAGTATTTTTAGCTCAAAGTTAATGGCCATTTATTTATTTAAGTCTGTGTTTTGTTATATCCTATTAATTACCAAAATAATTGATCAATTAACTAATTGTGTTAACTAATGCTGGCTTAATTGTTTTTCTCTTTTTTTTCAATGTCATTTTCTTATTTTCTGCATGATCTTTTAGACGTTTCCCTAAATGCTTTTGCACATAATGTTGCTGTATTTGTAAGTGATGCATCTGATCCCTGTGGTCCTCAATATTTGTGTTGTTTTAAACTTTTATTTGTAGTGCCGTCACCAGAAAAGCCTCCTTAAAGTGTGTCTCTACAGAGCTGCTGTAGTTAAGCATCTCTTTCATTTAGCTCACCTGAGAACAAACAATAACAGAACAAAACCCATTGTCCCGGCTCCGCTAACCCTTAACTGGGTTTGAAATACTTCAACAGATTGTTGGCCTGAGGGCCTTTTCCTGCAGCCTTCCTGTCTTTGCCCGTCGAGCTTCTCCCGGTTTTCCTGGATGACGGCGTCTTCAGGACCGGCTTCTGCCGCCTCCATCCAGACATCAGCTCCTCCTGGACACCCGGCGGAAGCTCGTAAAACACCGCGGGTTCCACGTTTCCCGGGAACTCGAAGTCAGAAGGCGGAGGACACGACGCTCCGCCGTCTCCCGGAAAGGCGCTCGAGCCCTCGGGCCTCCGGTTCCCGGTAGCCGTCCTGTCAGGTGGGTCCGGTTCCCCCACGGCCCCTTTGATGCCTCCCATATTTCGGGCGCCACTAAACAACTGTGGAGACTTGTTTGTTGTTATGTCGGGAACGTCGGCGCCAGCAGGTGAGGCGTAGGAAGGAGATAACAGCTCCTTCTGGATTTCCTCCGGGAGAAGCCGGAACACTTCGGGGTCGACATTCGGGGGCAATCGATGCGTCTCCGTGACGTCTGGGTCTGACATCGCTGAGCTGCAGGACTCCTCCTGGAGCTCGGGCTTCTTTACAGGCCTCTGTTTTCTACGAAACCCGTATAATTCGGCCCCGGAGCTTCGAGGGCTTTCTGTGGTTGCCGTCTTTTGAGGCGGGGTGAATTGAGTCATCGCGCTCCACCGATGATCCGGATTCCCACCCTGAGAGGAAGCGTCCTATTGGAGGAGGAACGATTTTAGGAAACTCAGAGGACCGAAATATAATTTCTGAGAAGAGAAAGTCCTGTAGGCGTCATTTAAGTGACACAATGAGATCTCTGTTCACCGCGATATTCTGAAGACTTTTAGGACCTTTTGAATACCACTTAGTATGATGGAAAACCAGGATCTATTTAAAAATAATGAACTTGCCCATTGGTTTGTAAAATGTTTTGATTGGCAAAGAGTAAATGGACTTATTTCGTCTTGAGACCACTCAAAGTGCTTTACAATACATGATTGACACGTTTTTTGGACATAAAACACGCAAAAAATGAATTGATTGATTAAAAATAAAGGATTTTTACAGGATAAGCAGTTCAGATAATGGATGAATGATTAAAAGAAATAATCCAGAGATTAATAAATGATGAAAATAACTGTTAGTTGCAGACCTACAAAGCTACTATGTAAGTTTATAGGTGTACGACATCTCCTGAAATTACACAAAAACCTTTAATAACAAACAATACTACCTGAAATGTTATGTTTTTAAAGCGTTTCAGGACCTGCAGATACCAGATGTAAACTATTGGTAACGGCAATACAAATGTATTTAAGTCTGAGTCTAAGTTAATTACCAAAATAATTGATCAATTAACTAATTGTGTTAATTAGCTAATTCTCTTTTTCTTCAATGTAATTTTCTTATTTCCTGCGTAATCTTTTAGACGTTCCCCTAAATGCTATTGCACATAATGTTAAATGTTAAAGACCTTTAATAAAAATGATTTATTGATTAGGATTACTTCACGGTGTCACCTGGTTTTGTGGCGAGGACGTTTGTGCCGCGTTGTGCGTGAAGAAAGACGTAATGGAGCCCTTTCCGCCGCCGGCAGCTCCCCTGGTCTGCAGGTTACTGAAGCAGACGTTGATGAGGGTCAGGTGGAAGGCGGCGCTGCCGTCCACCAGCCTGGAGAACAGCTTCATGGCCAACGGGGCCAGCTGGACCACAGCATCACCAGCGCCGGCTGCAGAGACACAACAGGAAACAGACGAGCACAGCAGCTTTAAAAAAAAAAAAAAGGTCTTTGACAGAACTTAAGGGAGAAAAACTGGCATAGTTGTAATTATTGGATGCCCGATGGAGCCTCCGGAAGAATTTAGACGAACAACTTCTCTCATCTTTGGTAGATTTATTTCTCTGATCACATGCAAAGTATAAGCGCTGCATTTGCAAGAACAGGGATTTGTTTCGTCCACACAAACATCCACAACATCTGGATGTTCGGCTCTTTCATACACAGGTTTTCATCACAGGCTCCATCGCATCGTCCTGACATCTGATTGGCTCTAACTTGTCAAGGAGGAGGAGCCTCCATGTCCACGGCCGTGTATCTAGTCTAGACAGATAAACAGACGTTTCCCAGAGAAAACTACAGCTTCATTATGTGTAATTCTGCCCTCGAGTAACCTGAACATGTTCATAGACAAGAATATAACAGAATATACAGATTTATATTATCAGTTTGTGAGTTAAAGTTTGACATTATTCCAGAGGCTTCGTGCTTATGGCCTTTTAAAGCCAACCAATCACGGTGAGCTTCACCTGCTTTCAGGATGGAGAGAACTCCACGGTGCTGAGAAATACTGAAGATAACCGAACAAGACGAGCACATTCATGGCCATCAAAAGTGTTTTAAGCCGCCCTGACCGGTCCGAGTTGGGCACATGGCCAATAAAGCTGATTCTGATATAACGGCGTCCTTCCCGTTGCACGAGCTTACCGGAGGTGACCTTCACTCCCACGTGGTTGGGGATCGGACACTGTCGGCTCTCCCGACCGAACCACTTGTTGGTGGCCGAGTATCTCCGGATGGTGAGCCGGAGGGTTTGGGGCTGCCTGCCGTCTCTGTGCATCCTGGAGTTCAACAGATGGTCTGAGGTTAGGTTCAGTGGCTCGAGCTTTAGAGGATCACATGACATGGTTATCTCACCTCTCCACCAGACTGCTCAGGAGCTCTTGGATCTTTTCCGAAACGGCTTCGGTCGTTGATATTTTCTTGAAGGAGTCTTCGTCACTGAGAGACTGAAATGTGAAGAGGATGCGGATTAGGGGAAAGAAAACTATCGAGAAGTCTGACGACTCAAAATCACAATAATATCTGCAATTATCACAAGATCTCAGGTACTTTCAGGTCCTTTCAGGTACTTTCAGGTCCTTTCAGGTACTTTCAGGTACTTTCAGGGCCTTTCAGGGCCTTTCAGGTCCTTCCTCGTCTACCTGAGGGGCCCCGGAGGGTACGACAGCCGAGTCATCAACACCGAGGGCCAGACTCTTCAAGCGCTGGGCGCCGGCTCCTCCGAACTCCTTCTCCAAGTCGCTCAACGGGAAGAGCTGAAGGTCTCTCACGCTGACCAATCCCAGGGCTTGAAGTCGCTTCGCTGTTTGGTGGCCAACCCCTACAGGAAGTATTGTCAGGGATATTTAAACACATATTTAAGCTTTACCGCACATAAAAACTGCCAACACAGTTACACATATCTGATCATGTGTACCCGGTACTTTTCGGAGGCCGCTCAGGCCGCCCATGATGTCATCGACGTCCTCAGGCAGCAGGCTGGTTTGCTGATTGGGTTTGAAGGCGCCCGCCACCAGTTTGGCCAGCAGCTTGTTCGTGGCGACGCCAGCGCAGCCGGTCAGACCCAGCGTGCTGTGGATGGCGTCTCTGAGCTCGGCTGCAATGTGCGAACCTAAAGCCAACCTGGGGTGATCACTGGCTTTAACATCTGCAGCTGAGCGGGGACAAAGAAAAACAGAAAAAGTATCTGTGGTCGTGAAAAACAGTCAAAAAAGAATCCAGAAAGAAGGTTTTGCATGTGTTCGGGAAACTGAGAGTGGAATGCAAATATCTTAAGTTTTAGCTTCTGGGCTTGTTTCAGAACTCATTTCCTGGTTTCCACGAAGCAGATGTACGGCTACACACGAGAGAGACTTACTGGAACGGTTGTAGACGTGTCCTCGAAATGAAAACGTGTAAGACTGCGGTGTCTCGGCGAGCCTTCTTTCTACCATCTTTGTGATGTCCATGAAGTTTTCATCAAATCCGAGTCGCTCCACCAGCGGACAGTAGGACATCAGCAGCTCTGGACGGAGGACAAGAAAAGGTCAAGGACTATGAGAGCGTGAGCTCGATGTGTGAGCTGTATTGCATGTGTAAAAAGAGGAAGGCAAGGCAGTGGGAATAGTGGTAGCATGTGAGATTCAATATACAAAATATATTGTGTTTGACTGGCATTGTGGATTTTAGAGGTTAATTCTCTGTCTCTTTATTTCTGAAACACCAGAATCTGATATTCTGTTGTTTTGTGTGGATTGTATAGCTCAAATATTTTTCTGCTTCCGCCCAACAGCAAATGGAGCCAGATGAGTGTGTTTTTGTGGTGGATTTTCCTCTGAATACTAAATCCTGACTCTTTTTCTAACTCCTTCACACTTCCTCTTAGAATACAGCTTTATTTATCATATAATCCTGCCTACCTGTCAGTTTATATGACATCTCTCGGTAGTGCGTCAGGTCTTCTCCTTTAACCAGCACCAGCTGAGGACATTTCTCCTTCGCAGCAGTCACAGACATCAGCTTGGTGACCCCGTGATCTCTTGCCACGTAGTTGCAGGTGACTATGATGTATTTCTGCTGAATACCTGAAGACACGAGAGGCATTATTGAACCACGAAAGTATGCGGCCAACTTGCATTCTTCCGCCACATTGAGATCCTTTGTGGTGAATCTGTTTACCTAAAGGGACCTCTCTCAGTGCAGGGTTTCTGATCATTTCCACCTGAGCATAGAAGCAGTCCAGGTCGAAATGCAGGATGACTCTGTGAGCAGGTGTTGGTCCTGATGTGTTTTTGAGGCTTGGATCTGAAACCAGAGATTATGCACACAACAATTTATACGTGCATTCACATCATGCATGTATAAATAGGTGTTAGACAGAGCCCTGTTTCTAAATGCATGCCAAAAAGCCAGAATAAACTGTACAGTCAACCTAAGCCTCCCAGGTCTTCATACTTTACCGGAAGCAGCAGCAGCGGCGACTGAATCCACGAAACTTTTATTCCACTCAGTTTCATCCTCTTCCATCTCATCCTCGCTGTTATCCATTTGCACGTGTTTTAATATCACATATTAAACACGCTGTTGTTGTGGTTGCGGGAGGGAAAGTGTACCAAACTGAGAAAGTGCGCTCCTGAACTGCGGTTCCCAGTTAAGTTGTGCGCAGCAGCGCCACCTGCCGGCGCGGAGGAATAACGGCGACACATTGAACTGCAACATCCTGAAGTACTGTCACGGCTAGTTTTGTTGTTGTTGTTGTTAATTATTCCTATTTTAAATTAGTTTTATTTAAACATTCATATTCAAAAACAAAAAAAAAACTATTTAATTTTGTATTTAATTTCTCGGTCGTCTCGCGACTTGAACAGAGCCTATATAAGCGAGGCTGACGTCACGATAGCTTCACCTGCCGCCCGACAGTCAATTAACAAAAACGAAACGTGTCGTAAAAGTGGACGTTTTTCCTCATGTTTTCCTCGTCTGGTCTTTTTGCTGCTATAAGTTGCCCTTTTTCTAAACGTGGGCTTTGTGAGCGGCCATACTGTTTGTACAAACATGCCGCGGAGGTGCGCGAGGTGTTTGGTGCCTCGTGCCATTCGTCGATGGTTGAGTTTACAGGTGAGTGCGTTGATGCATAACGAGCTTTCGGGTGTGTTGTCCTTTGTCTGGTAAAAATATGAATTGCATATAACGTTATCTACAATTAATTTCAGTGTGTTAAATTGTTGACAAAATTTAACACTTGTTTTTTAAGTTTATTATATTCTGCCGTGCTGCATTCAAATAGGAAGGACCTAATTAAAACTAAATGATATCACACTTTTTCTGGGATTTTTTTGTCACTTTGCGATTTTAAGAAGTTATCTAATAAAAAATGTAAGCACATTTGTGGTCTGTTTAACTTGTGTTCTAAAAACACAAATGATGGTCTCGTAAAGATGAATGCTCTGCACACATCTTCATCTTATTTGTATTTAAACCAAACTCCCCCTGTATTCTAATCCACTACATCACCAACGAGAGCCGTTTCTTATCCCTATTGTGCAGGAGAGCAAACCGGTTATCCGTCGAATGGTGAGGCCAAAGACGACTCCCTCCAGGAGCTGGAGCGAATCAACAAGGAGATTGAGACCGTGAGGTTCGAGGTGGAGCAGGAGCAGAGGAGGCTGTCCCGCTACCAGACCGTCCTGGCAGACAGCATCAAGACTGCACCCGACTACTCTGTTTCCAAGCCCGAGACTGGAGGTAAAAATGTAGACGGAGGCCCTCACGTGCTGTCGTCACACACAGACTCCACTAGAACGTACTCCCGAACGAGGAAGTACGTGGTCGACAACTCCAAACCCAGGACCGACATGGAGTATGACCCTCTGTCCAACTTCTCTGCCGGCTTACGATCTTGCGGTTCATCGGGTAAAGAGCCAAAAGTGAAAAATGGGCACGGTTTGAAAAGGGCGAGAAACGCGGTGCCTTGTGACCAAAAGAAGTCTCGGCCTTCCCGGTCGCCATCTCCAGAGCCGCTGGACGACTCCAATGAAGACTGTGTCCTGATTATTGACATTCCTCCCTCGCCTGACCAAAAGAGAGCGAAGGCTCAGAAGCCTGATTTTGTTGCCCTGCAGGAGAGACTGGAGGAGGTGGAAACGGAGCCCGTGTTACTTCTAAATGTAGATACGTATGCGGCATCGACACTGGAAAACGATCACGGTCTGTTTAATCTTTACGAAAGCAAAGAATGTGAAACTGCACCCGTTTATTTAGAAGACGTGCAAAGTGAAAGTCAGAAATATGATCAATTACGTGCTGAACAAGTAGTGCAGCGAAGTCCTGAACCCGGGAGTCCTCCTGCCGCCACAAACCAGCAAGATCACAACGCCAACCATCTGCTGGCGGGAAAGGACAAACTCACGTTTCAGATTGTATTTCCTCAGTGTGACCCATGTGTTGGGGAAATGAATCCACATTTCCCAAATAATTCCCTTTTTTATGAAGCTCCAGATGCGAACTCGAGCTCCGAGCAGGTCCAGGGAGAGGAGCAGCTGGCTCGGGACCGGGTTGGCAGTCCGTGGTCTTCAGCGCCGCCACAAGGCCAGATCACGACGAGCGAAATGCGAGGATGGTTTCAGGGTAACGCCGCGGCACCGGAAAGCTACCCGGCGCCGGAGGAACCGCTTTCAGTCCATCCGGCGATCGGTGCCGAATTACCAGCCGCTTCGACCGGGCAGCTGTTCGTGACTGAAGACGATGAAGAGGCTATAATCATTCAGTCCAGCTCGGATGAAGACGAGCTCAACTACTCTGAAATGGAGCTGTCCGACAGCGATCCGATGGAGGAATGCTACCGGATCTTCATGGAGGCGAATGAGGAAGCGCAGCCGGGTACGTCGGTGAGTATGACGCGGACGCCGTGGAGCCAAGATGAAGACGTTTCTACAACCTTTGAGGTGTAACAATCGTTCCCCTTCAACCATTTTCCACAAATGTTTAGGTCGGTGCTGTGGACGTGGAGAAGCCGAAGGTGAACGTCAAACCTCAAGCACCGCCAGGAAAGAAGAGGGTGGCTCATGATGCCAAACATACAGAGGTACGTAAGTCTTTAATAACAAAAAAAAAAGACATTTGTTGAAGCTTTTTTTTCAGTCTCAAACAAGTACAGTGGACTTTTTTTTTTTTTTTGTTAAAACGAAACAAATGTTTTTTTATGTTAAAACATCAAACAAACATGTTTTTATGTTGCATGTTAAGTTAAGAAAATGTATCAAATAAATCAGTTTTATTCTCACACACACACACACACACAGTAGAACTAAATGCAGTTGATAATATGGTACAATATATTTAACCCTAGATAAATAAATATAGATTTAAGATGCATATTTCAGAATGGCCTATTTTGTCCTCTTGAGAATGCAATTTTCCAAATTCCAACCCTAAATTATCACTGTAAACGCATCATTTCATGCATCTCCTCTGTGTAGCAGCCCGTGGTTAAGAGCCGACCTCAGCCCCAGGTGCTGGTTCCCCTTCGTGCTCCTGCAGCTTCAGGATTTGCCTCCCAGCCCTGCACCGCCTCCAAGATCCAGCAGGTGCAGCAGAGAGCCTCCATGCTGACGGCGTCCGTTAAAGGCGGTCAGGCCTTCGTGGTTTCCTCCAGCGGTCAGAGGAAGCCGGACATCCAGACTGCATCTTTTCCTTCAACTCAAACCTCTGAAAACCTGCAGCCTGCTCCTGTACAAAATGGTAAGCGTGTGTTAGTGGAGGATGAAGATTATTTTGAGATTACCATTCATTTATCAACACCAAATATTGTCTAAATACGAGGGTAAATTAAAATGTGGGAAAAAACAATGCACTTGCTTTTCTAATTCCAAAGTCGAAGCATTTATTGAATTTAAATCATGTTACTTTTGTGCCATCATATGTTAGACATTGACATCTTCCCTGTAAAACATGGGGTCCCATTCATAAAAAATGTTGTAGGATCTGGTTTAGTTAGTTCACACACACTCACAAGTGTGTGTGTGTGTGTGTGTGATCTCTTCTACTTGTATCCAATAACCGTTTTCAGTTTGTCTGTGTGCTGCATCTGTTCCTATCAAATAAATTCATGAAGTCATGAACATTGCAGCGTTTTCAGAAAAAAAACTATGAAAACTAAATCTGTACTTTGTGATGTATGCACAGTAGCCCGTGAGAAGATGATGGGTAAACTATTGAGCAGAATTTGATTTGAGCTTTGAAGTGGCGTCCATCTTTTACAACTGAAAGCTGCTTATGGAATAGTTACGGCTCACGAGCACAAATAACAGCTGGTTTGGTTGTTTATGATGACGTCATATTAAGTGAATCTAAACATTTGAGAGTCCGGCCTTAATCCACCACCTCACAATCTGCGTTGCCAATTTCCCGTCTCCATAATGTGCAAACACATACAGGTGCTCACCTTCTACTGGTTCGGACCGGTTTTGTGCGTACGTTTATACATGACTCTTCTGTCTATATGTAGATAAAGCAGCATTTATTTACTGTTTTTTTTGTAGGCAAAATGTTTCCTCTTTAAGGTGTAAAACAGTTGCTTTGCATGTTTTATTCCTCAGCTCACATGAACTACATATCTTTGGGAACCGCTGTGATCGGAGCGGACAACAACCTGCACCTGATCCTCCCCGAGGGCATCTTCCCCCTGCCCGTCACTTCAACTTCCAGCCAGGTCACCTCGGTGCTGACCCCCATCGGTCACGTGCACTCGGGCCCCGGCGGCGTGAGACCGCTGTACCACCCGCATGCAGCCGTCGCTCTGCAACGATACCGCACGACGGCTCCGGTGCTCATTCCGGCGCCGGCGCGTAAACCGTCGCTGGCCTCGGCCTTCGCCGCGGTGCATTCAGGTCCGGCTGCGTTCGCCGCTCCTCAGGCTGCGGTCCACACCACGGTTAAGGTGAGACGGGGGGAAAGCAGCCTTTTTTTATTGGCTGTTTTCAAATCTGTTGATTATTAACAATGAATTATTCTTCCAGCAAGTGCCCACCAAACGTAAACTGAAGCAGAGCGAGGCCGCCAAGGAGAAAGTTCCCCATGAGGTCCGGCAGCGTTACGTCAACATGTTCACGGAGGAGTTCCTCAAGACGACCGCGAACGTCAACGACGCTTTTGAGAAGGTGGCCTTTTGACATTTATGTGATCCTCACTGTCGGACTGCAGTCTGGTCATTTCTAACGTTGTTGTTGTTGTTGTTGTTGATAGGCGCTGGCTGAAGAGAAGGCGGTGTACAATCGCAGTGTGAACAAACTCAGGTATCTGAGCGTGGCGGTGAATGCGCTGAAGAGGCTGAAGAACCAAAGTGCCGTTACTACTAAAGGTAAACGCGTCTGGGAAACTAATATTTCTTCATGAAATGTGAATCTGTTTTATATTGAATCTGTTTTTTTTTCTTCTGTTGCAGATGACAATGAAGTCAAAAGCCAAAGATCTAAAGGCAACATTTCACTTAATCTTAAATTTAAGGGAAACGGTGAGAATCAGTTTCCTTTTTATTATTTGAATGAATTTGTCATTTCATTTAAATACTACGGCACCTTCTCAGCTACCCGTATATTCTCACCAGATGATGTGATGTTGTATGAGAGCTTGAGGGACCATGTTCTGACTGAGGAGAAGCTCGTTGAGGGCAACTATCCCGTCCGGCATCCAGAGAAACCCGGTTCCTGCGTTCTGTTCATCGACTGCAAGAAGGGCAGTGCAGACCGTGAGTGAAGACTCCCTGAAACGATTTTCACATTTGTTCACTAGAGGGCTCACTCGGGTTGTTTTTCTCAGCATGGTTAATTTATTTATTTTTTCTTTCTGTTTTTGTTTCTTTAAGCCCTCAAGAGAATCTGCTGCCGATGTGGATCTACGTACTCGGTGAACCAAATGGGTAAACACATCCGTAAGGAGGAGTGTAATTACCACTACGGGAAAGCAGTCACAGAAAAAGGTGAGTGAACTTATAGTTTTATGCCTTTTAAAAAAAAAAAAAAAAAAAAAAAACATCCTAAGTGTTGTATAGCTTAAAACATTATAATTGTGTACCTTTTGAAACCCACAGTGCCAGGTGGAGTGGAGACGCGCTACAGCTGCTGTGAGGGAGTCATGGGAGACCCAGGGTGTCAGGTGTTTCAGGTACAAAACACAGAGAGAGATTATTACGTAACCGGATTCTTGCTTAAAATCCGGCAGGTAAATGTCTATTTTCTTTATACAGGTGCATGTCCATGATTTCATCAGCCTGGACGGGTTCGTGTCGACCGTCCCCAGACTTCCCTCAGACACCAGCTGTCCTGGAGTCTACTCCTTGGATTGTGAAATGGTGATTAGCTTTTTATTTTTTTAAATCGTCCCGGTGTTTAGCACTAACAACTCATTTATGGATGTTTCATTGGAATAATAATGGTCGTGATAAATGACCAAATCCATTCAGATCCTCTTGATTTGTTCCAAACTGTTTACCATACAGCTTTTCAACTTTCCCCATACACTTTATATGCAGCTAAGTAATTAAGACTATTAATTATAAGCCCTTACCATGTGACCACCTTAATGTACACATGTGCCTGATGTCAAAACAAACACAAATGAGTGGGTCTATGGGTTGACTTTATTAAATTACATTATTTTTTAATGTTTTGATATGTATTTGGCCTTGAGTGTTTGTGTAAACAACATGTATTGTCTTCTTGTCCTCATAGTGTTACACCATTCACGGTCTGGAGCTGTCCAGAGTGACGGTGGTCAACTCGAGTGTGCAAGTCGTCTACGACACCTTCGTCAGACCCGATAATGAGGTCATTGACTATAACACCAGGTAACGTTTCCCAAAGACACAATTCTCTTCTGTACCCCCCCCCCCCCCCTCCATAATATCACAACACTGACATGGAAACTGGCAGAAACCCCCAAAAATGCACTTGTACTGTGCTTTAAAAACAAAAAAAGAGAATATTGAAAGCAAATAGTACACAATTAAATCAAATGTTGTTGCCGTTTATCTAGAAAGCTCTATGACTTTACATAATACAACAGATATAATTACCAATAGAGCGATAACTATAAGAAAATGACAACTTGGATGTGTCTTCGGTCGGCCCTGCTTATCACCGGTAGCCCGCGTGACTCTTTCCTCGTCCAGGTTTTCTGGCATCAGCGAGGAAGACGTGAAGGGTCACCGCACCTCCCTCAGACAGGTGCAGGAGACCCTGCTGAGCTTCGTCAGCGCCGACACCATCCTGATCGGACACGGCCTGGAAACAGACCTCTGTGCCCTGAAGGTGACTACCACGACGACACTATTGTTTCCCACCCGACGTCACGGGACTCTTGTTTGCATCGATTGTTTCACAACGTGCATTAGTTGAGCAGAGCCAACGTATAACACGGCCTCTTGATAAACGCCAAACAATGTCCATGCAAAGACACTTTATTGATATTTTTGGGAGTATCCCTGTGCAGAAGTATGAAAATAATGCTTTTTTCATACTTTTTTATTTTTCACAAGCATAATTCATGTGGTAAAATTGACATTTTCCAGATTGCTGATAAGTGAGGAGTTGGCTCTTTTTTTTTTTTTTTATGATATGCGTTATTGATAACCTGAATGTACAGGGGTCCGGGTTCAATTCTTGCGATAGTCTGGCGCCATGTCCAGGGTGTCGCCCAATGTCAACTAGTATCTCTCCCCCCCCCCGTGACCCTGAACAGGGTAAGCGGTTAAAGATAATGCATGAATGTACAGGATGTTGAAAAACTATTGTAAATACCTCAGGAGAAAGTACAAACTTAACTTGAAAAAGTGAATTACAAGCAATGCAACACAAAGTTGCATTGAAAGTGTTGAGCAAGTTTAAAATATAAGCTCTAAAAAATGGAAACGCTATAACGTGTCACGGTAAGAGTCTCAATCATGATGAGAACATGTTACGGACACATGACTGCTTTGACAAAGGAAGGGTGGCCAGAATCTAACAGGTATGGACATTTCATATATGGTATTATTTTGAAGACTGGATGGTATATATTACGGTATGTTTTTTTTCTTTTTCTACAAATTTTAATATAAGTGCTTCTGAAGGTAAAGACAGCACTGTTGTGGCAACTGAATGGTGGCTTTACTGTGCTCCTGTTACTAAAACATATAAATTAGTATGTCGAGAGGTATTTTTTAATAACATTGTACAAAAAAAGCTAAATCTGAGGGGGAAAAAAAGCTTTTTTTTTCTTTGCTCAACAACTCACTTGCTCATTTTCCCGTTTTCAACAAAACAAAGACTCATTATGTTCGATGCTGTCAGCCAGTTCTTAGTTTCTGAACAAAGAAGCTTCGCTCCTCCTCTCTGATGCTTTCCAGATGATTTGCTGGCGCAGACTGATGACAAATACTGCGATGATTTATAATGTGTTGATAAAGTTTTGGGGGGGAAGGGAAACGGCACATACTGGTGTATTTTTATATACCTTCCACCTGCAAGAGTTCAACAAATGCTAGTTTATTTTTAACATATATGGCCTACTTTGGTCAAAGGTCCAAGTCCTCATCAGATATTACTATACCGTTGCACAACTGGCTTTACTTTGACTTTGTACCCATTCCTTATGATTACCGAGTAACATCACTTTTCCCAAAGAGGCTACCTCCAGTAATAAGAGCGTCAGATATCTTCCTCTCTTCTGTAGCTGCTCCATGGGACGGTGATAGACACATCTGTGGTTTTCCCTCACCGTCTGGGCCTCCCTCACAAGCTGACCCTCAACAACCTCACAGCTGATTACCTCAGGAGGATCATCCAAGAGAGTGGTGGGTCACCATGGACCTTGGATGTCCATTGAAATTATACTCCACCATACAACTGAAACTAATCCCGAATTTGAATAAAGAAATATGTTATCGGTCTGCAATATCTGAGTGTAAATACTGCCGAAACTTGAATGATGCGATGTTTTCCCAATGTGTACAATATGACTAAATACATGGTGTTGATGTTTCTCCCAGTTTGTGGCCATGACACTGAGGACGATGCTGCAGCCTGCATGGAGCTTATGTTATGGAAAGTCAAGGAAGATGGAAAAATGAAGAAATGATGGATATAATACATGATAATCACCCAACTGGGCATGCGTGGAGAAAAAAAGCAGATGCTGTTATGCATATTGTGTTCTGATGACATGAGAGGGCTGGATATTTTTTCGTTTGATTGCATCACTAGTTTTGTGTTTGCAGTGATACCTGTATTAAGTTTTGATTTGCAGCCTGTGTCCATGAATATTTGTGAAAGCGTGGAGTGTTGTCAGTGTTATCCAAGTAAAGGCAGCTAATGAAACCCCTGTGTGTTTGTTTGTTTACAAAGAATCACCTGCCAATGAATGGGTGTCATTTAATGGTTGATTGGCCTCAGGTGCGGTTATGCAAATTAGATCACGCCTGTCTGCAATTGAGGCAATCAGTGATACAAAAGAGCAAATGCTCACATGACTATTGAAATGCAAATATGTGGTATCTGTGCATGCAGAGGAAAGTTCATGATATGTAGTGCAAAGTACAGCACATGGTACATTGTTTCACAAGAATACTGGATGCTTTAAAAAAAAAAAAAGCTATGTCTTAAAAGTTGTGACGATTACTGGTCTCAAACCATAAATCACAATCTGGTGCATTGTGGTTAAATTACATACTTAAAACCAACAAGACAACTGGTGTGGATTTAAAAATAAATCTCAGTTTATTCAGTTACTCAGCCTTTTTCTTTGTCTTTCCCTTTCCACCACAGCACCTCCGGAAGCAGAAGCTGCAGGTCTTGATGAAGAGGAGTACGAGGATCAGAACAATGGCGAGGAGGAAGGCCAGGACGTCCAGGCTGTGGTACTGGTACCAGGTGAGCTCGTGGGCTTGAACCCTCAGGTGCTCGGCCCCTTTGTTTCTCATGGTGAACTCGATCCAGAATACCGCCTCATCACGCGGACTCATTGGTCTGTCGTGGTGGATGCTGGACAGCCACAAGGCGTTCTCCTTGTACCTGTGATGCAGACATACAGGGGGGGGAATGTGAATTACTACGTTGTATTTTATATTTTTATGCTTTAGTTTCTTTGGCCTACCGATTATGTTTTATATTAAAAACTAAAATCTCAACGGGAAGCGGGGAAAGGGTAAACCTTTGGTTTTGTAATTTATTTTTGACCTTGAAACGCCGTAGTGTTAATTGAACTGATAAACGACATTAAGCCACGGTTCTTTTATGGCATGTCATCAATCTTTGTCCTGTATTATTAATGTGAGCTCTCTAAATTACAAGACATTCATGGATCCATCCATTTTCTGCTTATCCGGGTAGCAGTCCAAACAGAAGTCCCTCTATCCAGCAAGGTTTTCCAGCTCCTCCGTGGAAATGCCAGGCCATTCCTGAGCCAGATGCAGGTGTTCTGGAGTAGTTTGCGGTGTTAGCACCGTTAGCTACTCACCGTCAACATATTGGGAGCTGTTTGATTATCAGGATAATATCGGGATTCACAAATGTTTTTGCCAGGATAATTGTGATATAATATGTTGATAGTGTCCCATGGCTACTTGAACTCCTTCATTTGGGGCAGAAACTTGAGACCGTAATATCCTGTACACGAAGATCACAAACAGAATCGGACAACCCTGGACGAACCCAACATCCACTAAAAATACATTTCGACTTCCTTTAGAGAAGTTGGACACATCTCTCACTCCTGTTGTATACCTCGGTGGAGTGGGCAGGTTCAAATGTTTGACCTAGGCCAGCAGTCCCTCCAACAGGGCTCCTTTGGTACCTAGTCTACAAGACGCAAAGACCGGATGAGCAAAACCCCTACGTGAAAAGGCGTCTCAGCCAAGATCCTCAAAGTCTTCTTTCCATCGGTGAACAATACCCCTAGTCTGTGTCTGAGGTTTTCTCCAGTTGAACACAGCGGTTTGCCAGAACTTCCTTGTTTTTTTCCTTGCCTTGCTTTGTTTTTGGCTGAACTACCTTGAGGCCACCCAAAGGTCCGATCTCCTTTGAACTCCTCCTTTACCCGGGGTAAAGGTATTGCTCCACCTCCTGTACTAGCTATGGTTCCTCCCTCGCCAGGGAGGTGATGGTGTATCTGCAGTGCTGGGGGTCAGCAAGCCCAGGTCCCTGCAGATGGTGCCCACTAGTCGGTGGCACCATGTTATTCTTTTGGATTGGGCCCAACCAACAAAGCTCGGCCAAGGAGCCTCCTTTTAGATCTGGTTTCTTGAGGGAGTTTCAGTTTACCTATTTGGACATCCTTTCTGGCTGTTTCAAGGGGTCTGGGAATCATTCAGTCTGGCCCCTCTACTGGGACAAATCTGTCTTGCAAGACTCTACCACAAGCTTTTGCTCCCTACAAGACAGCTCCCAGGTTTAGTTTGCTTAATGGATGACATTGACACTGAAAATGCATTGGCATCAAATCAATTGTGGTCCTTGGAGCTGCTAAATACACACAGTCATTATAGAAAGTCTATAGAATGATTGGAGGCAAAACGTCTGCTTTCTAGGCCACAGCGCCCGGAGCTGATAAGTAACTTACGATTTATCATTGATGACGGTATTGACGGCATCTCTAAGGTCCTCGGTCTTCATGAAGTTCAGGTTTACAATAACTGCGGCTCCCTTGGCCTCAACATGGACCATGTTGTCTGGCTGGTCAGCGAACATGGGGATGCCCACCATGGGAACACCGTGGTAGATGGCCTCGTAGATCCCATTGGTGCCACCATGGGTGATGAAAGCTCTGGTCTTGGGGTGACCTGATAAGGTACAAACAATTATGAAACATGCTTTACTTTCCTCAGTCAAGAGTGGCTATTGAAAACACATTTTTTCTATCTACTGCATGATAACTACGATGGACGTATACTGAACGTAGAGGCATCTGTGTGGATGCTATATCAGATATCGACCAGATTTCTTAAATGGCAGAAAACACAAGCCCCTATCTCAAGGCTCCTATGTGGCTCCTGGTGGCACTAGAGGAAAGGTCATGGGGAGGACCAATGTCTTAAAGATGCATGGTCTGGAAACATGGATATGAATGTGTAGTAGTTCTACACACTCTGAATGTGTTTTCTCTCATATGGTCGGTAAGCATTTTGCATTGCCAAACTAAAGTGTAAAGGATATTGTATTAAAAAGGCATTAAGTTAACTGTCAAATAAAAGCTTTTCTTACCCAGTAGGTCATTCTGAGGGATCCAGTTGTATATTTTGGTGTTGGCACCCAGAGTTGCTGGAGCTTCTCCTCCGTATCTCCACAGCACCTATAAACAGTAAGAACACTGTTAGACCCAATACTACTTGTATATCATAATAAACCACGGCAGTACATTTAATATGCGCAATCATTTTGTTAGTATCTTGACACTGCAGTTTCAAGCAGTGGCTACAAGTAGTTGCATTTAAGGGCATCAGTCAAAACGCATTGAATTCACAAACTATATAGTTGTAGAGCCTTTAAAAAGGTCCTTGTCATGTGACAAAGCAATTGCAAGCTAAAGTGCAACACTGCCCTTGGAGGTCATTCAAGTTAATCCCAGTTGGCACATAGATTGCCCTCTGACCTTTTGTGGGACCTGAGCGAGGGCCGAGGCGATCATGTTTCCTTTCTCTGTGGTGATGTTGTTGATGAATGATCCCAAAGTGAAGACCACGATGCCAGCGTCTCCAGAGCTCTGCACAAACTCCTCCATATCCTGCAAGAATAACATCGTCCCAATGCAAACCAACCAGCATGTTCATTTCTTTCCTTTCCTACGGCATTTTAAGGGCCTTAAATGGCATTTTAAGGGCCTGTGATGGTAGAGACGGTCCTACCTCTGGTAGCGGTTTAGCAGGTCTGCAGTGAATCCCGCCAACAAATTTGAAGTTGGGGAGGAAAGGACGAGGGAAGTCAAAATCCCAGTAGGTTCGTATCAACCAGATATCTGCCCTACCCATCGACTCGCAGGCACTGGTGGGTGTTCCTGTCATGAAACAACAGTACTGGATGACAGCAGCCCATTGTAGATGAGATGGACAATTTTCTTTATATTTACTGGAAATATAATGGTTCACAAAAGTGACTGGATATAAAACCAGTGCAATGAATCCACAGCTATTGAAATCTGCATTTGAGTTTCTGTGGTCCACAGAGAAACACTTGTCACACAGTAGGTCTTGTGTTTGAGTAATTCACCTTTGACTTCGGAGTAATATCTATCGAGTTCGCTCCAAAAAACGACATCAATCACGGCGTCCTGCAAAGCATAGAAGAGGAAGTTCCACACTCTCTCAGAGAAGTCCATCTTGTCCGTTAGCTTGCTCATAGCCCCGGGGACAAAGGAAGGAGGAGCAGGGAGCTGACCGCACTTTCTCTCCCAGTTATTAGCCAAGGAAAACCGAAGGGAGAAGACCAGGGGGATGCCCAAAATCCCTGCTAATAAGTCACTTCCGGGATAGAGGGGGTCAGCCAGGAGGAGGTCGTAGTTTCCCTCCTTCAGCTTCTTCATGATGGATTCAGATTTCATCACGCCGTCCAAATACTTCAACGAATACTGCAGGTCGACCTTCATTATATCCATGAATCTGATGTACATCTGTATGTAGCTCATGTGATCTATCTCGTACATGGAGAAGTCGAGGAACTCCTTCATGAACTCCTCTATGGCCTCCAAGGAGAACGAGACGTTGAAGGGTTCGTAGCCGAAGCGAGAAGGCTCACTGGAGGTCATGAACATGGACGTGCTCGGGACCAGGACCGTCACCTGGTGCCCCCTGTCGACCAGCGTCTCCAGCACCGGCTTCAGGTTGATCCAGTGGCTGCCTTCAGTGTACCACACCAAAATGTTCCCCCCGTTTGCACTCGGCGTCGCACAAAGTAGCAGCAGGACGCAAACGGAGAGGCGCTGCCACGGCGCCATCGTGCTCGTTCGTCTGGGTGGAAGCTGGATGTGCTGCTCCGAAAGCCTTTCTTTCTAATCTGCTCCTCGGAAAATAATCATTGACTAAACTCAGCTGAACTCTGGCTCGTAGCTCTTCTTCATGCTGCACGAAACATTAGGTAACAAACTCACTCCCAAGCAAGTGGTTATGGGTAAAAGGTGAAGTCAGTATTAAACTAAAAATAATCTCTAACCTGTACCAGACATCCACAAATGGATTGTGATTGTGTGGTCGTACATCTCTCCTCATTAAGAGACCGATAAAGCTGGTTGAGATCTTCTTTTAGCTGAAAATAAGAAGCACAATCGGGTGAGTGAAATTATACTGTACTTCCTGAAAAGACAACTTTATGCTTTTGTAACAGATGTGGATGGGGCATGGAAGAAGATGACTCAAAAGATGGTTTTCCAGCATTTATTTGCTTTAATTTAAATATTACAAATTGAAAATCAGAAATGATAAAGTGCATGTTTAACTCATAGTGTGTCACTAGAGGGCACACTTAAGCTGTGCTGTACTTGTAATGAGGTTTATTTTTTTGTTTTGTTTTTTCAGCTCATTTAACGCTGCTTTAGAAAACTGATTTCTGGTGATGTGTTCAGGTGATCCTATGAGCCCATAATCAATATCAGAACCAATTTGTCAAAATACAAAAGATTCAGCAAAGTCTGAACTTCATAGTCAAAAGCATATATGTGAATAAAGAAACACAATTCCACCATAAACATTATAATAAACCATAAATATGACTCAAAGTGACCCCATAAGTGGCCGAGAATACACCCCGAGTTTAAATATAAATGGCGAATAAAAAACGGGATATTTTAGAGCCTACAGAGTTCTCCATTCCTCTCTCAGACAAATCCTCGCAAAGATAAAAACAATAATGTACTTTTTGTCCGGCAATTTTTTTTAAATTGACTTACTTATGGCTGAATTATGAATATTGCGGCCTTCCTTGGTACGTAACAGGACAGCCTGACTGCGAGAAACCCGGATGTTGGGCGCGTTCAAAGACCCTCCGAAAAGTTATGAGCCGAGATGTTGCGATTTTTGGATTGTCTGAACTAAAATAATGAAAAATACTTAACTTCACTCAACCAAACTTTGCACAGATAAGCCTTACATATAGAGCTATGTTATACAATAAAAGAAAAGCCTTTGTGAATATCGTTAAGATAATAAAAGTTAATGTTGACATTTTTTGGACATTGTTTTCTTTTCTGTGTAGTATCATAAATTAATATACAACTAACACATATATTACCGTTTTATCTATTTTCACAAGGGTTTTCTATATATTATAGCTGTTGAAATGATTCAAATAGACCTTGTACTTGTGGAGATAATAATCACTATTTATTGTCGGCTGCAACACAGTCGCAATTTTCAACAACAGGGCTGGTTTTCTCAAGAGGATCTGAGCCCAACGACAAATATTCTTTAGAATAGTCAATTAAGACAAAAATGTTAAGTAGCACAAAAGTCAAAATTTGGTTAACTGACAAATAATAAATTTTTCGATACCAGTTATTCGTTTCAAAGGGGATTACTTTATAGCTTTTTTTCAGTTTGTGTGTATATATACTGCATATATTAAGAAGAATGAAAAGAACAGACTGAAAAATCCTTGTTTTGTGTATTCCTTTTTCCAAAATGATACCCATTAATGTCAACAATGTATTGTTACAAAAAGAAGCAAACAATACAGTTTTTCACATATATTTGAAAGCAAATGGTAATTGTGTGCATAGAGGTTAACAATGTCTTCACTTCAGTCTTTCAGTGACTGAACCTGACTTCATGGTGAAAGGTTGCACTCAGTAGATTGTCTCGAACAACCACTGCTGTAATGTTTTATTGAATTAATATAATCCAAAGGTGGCTTGGCTGCAAGTGCATCGCGTCTTACTGGCATGACTGCAACATGAAGCATTTATTTAATCTTCAAGTCTCCTGAGGAAACTGTTTATGCTGTTCACATATCACGCAAGTATGTTTAATTTTGTTTAATGCAAGAAAGTCACCATTTAGATTTCCAATATGTGGTCTGTTTATCCAAATAATGCCTGTTTTTAAAATGAGCTACACTGTTGTCTGAGATGTGACGGAGCCGCTGGCCTTGAGACAGACCCAGCTGTGGCTTGAACATAATTAAGTATCATCCGTCCGCTGGTAAAATCCTATTGAATCATTCATTTAAGAGGGCGGTGTGCAGTAAACACTGAGTCTGCAGTAGTTACGTTACTATGCATTTTCAAAGAGCCGGTGACTCTGCGATGTACTCAGCTGTGTGATCACCGGTGGCTCCAAACCGGCCGGGGGCTGGTAAAGATTAGTGAATGAGCAGTCGGCAGTCAATTAATGGCAGAATCATAAAAACACATGATCACATTGAACTAGCCCCTCTGGCCCCAGCCGGTTTCAGCTGCCTCATTCGACTTCTAAATACATCTCTAAAACAAGCATCTACAGCCGTGCTGAGGCGAACATGCTTACAATGACACTGTCCACATGCTGATGTTTAGCACGTATGAGGTAACGTTTATGTTGAATTGATCATACTTAGTGTAAGTCTTTGAAACCATAAGAAGACCTTGAGCAAGCAGCCATAAATGAGCACCCAAAATATTCTGCAGTTTGGTGCTGCACTCTGCAAGATGAGGACAGACGCACAGATGCATTAATGCACTCACTCACACCAGATCTCATCATCTCCTTTCTAAGAGAAATAATAACAGTTATTTTCTGAGTGTTTCATTGACTTTTTTACTAATTTTTTAGAATTTTCTCAAGACACAAACGGCCATCCAGGGTTTTGCGGTTGCATTGCATGATTAAGCCGAGCAAGACAACCAGGGAATCGTTGGTATTTACACCCATCCGCTTTTTCACATCTCATTTCAGTCAGTTACTCTGCCTTTTTCTTTCTCTTCGTCTTTCCCTTTCCACCACAGCACCTCCGGAAGCAGAAGCTGCAGGTCTTGATGAAGAGGAGTACGAGGATCAGAACAATGGCGAGGAGGAAGGCCAGGACGTCCAGGCTGTGGTACTGGTACCAGGTGAGCTCATGGGCTTGAACCCTCAGGTGCTCGGCCCCTTTGTTTCTCATGGTGAACTCGATCCAGAATACCGCCTCATCACGCGGACTCATTGGTCTGTCGTGGTGGATGCTGGACAGCCACAAGGCGTTCTCCTTGTACCTGTGATGCAGGAAAATGTGAATTAATGGGCTACATGTATCTTTAATTTGTATACTTGTGTTTCTGTGCCTTACCAAGAATGGGAATAGAAAGGTCTTTTTCCATGTATATTACAACTTAAAAATCTCACAGCAAAGCCATTGTACAAGGAGAAAAGACACTCCTGTGGTTTTGCAAGGTCTTTGTGAGCTTGAAACTCTGAGGTAATTGAGCTGTCATACTGCATTACATCATTTATGGCAAGTCTCCAATCTCTTACGTATTATTAATGTAAGCTCTCGTCTTTAAAAGTGAAAATCAGTAAAAGAACTTACGACTTCTCATTGATGACGGTATTGACTGCATCTCTGAGGTCCTCGGTCTTCATGAAGTTAAAGTCTACAGAAACCGCGGCTCCCTTGGCCTCAACATGGATCATGTTCTCTGGCTGGTCAGCGAACATGGGGATGCCCACCATGGGAACACCGTGGTAGATGGCCTCGTAGATCCCATTGGTGCCACCATGGGTGATGAAGGCTCTGGTCTTGGGGTGACCTGACAAGGGTATTAAAAAAAATCATGAAAATAACATTAATCTCTTCAGTTGAGATTGGTTGTTAAAGCAGATCTTTTCACTTCTGAATAATATAACGACCATAAGCATGTACTGAACATTGGCAAAGTATTGCAGAGAGTGCAGCGGTCGGAGCTACTTGTGTTACGTGCATTGAGTTAGAGTCATGGTTTTAACTTTATAACAATTCATAACCCACAGCTACCCACAGGGTAAAACACCACAACACAACAGTTTGCGACATAAACAACGCGTAACACTAATAATTGTACGTTTATTAAATTTACACCGCCGAACTGCATGCTGGGTACCGTCCGCCCACTATCACAACAAGAAGAAACTCCGTCGCTACATTAAAAAACGGAAAAGAGTGATGCAGGAGGAACAAGAGAGAGCAGAGACGCACCAACACAACGTGTTGCCCAGAGAGGAGCTGTGTCTGCAGGCTGGAGGGTTTGAAAAGTCCGACGTAGATCAGAAAACGATGTATTGCAAAGAAGCTGAACCTGGAGGGACTTAGGACCCAGGGGAATGCAGGTGAAAAAAACCGGGAAGAGACAGAACGGAAGTCATGCCACTCAAACAGCTGTTCACAGCTTGCGAGCAAGTTGGCCAGCAAGCGGTGAACAACGATCATGTCTTGATACCGTGAAACCGCCAGAATCTTACAAAATACCATGATGTGAATTTTTGGCCATACCGCCCAGCCCTAATTGTGATTGGATGCTGGATCAGATCCTATTATGATTCTGGAAAAACTCCAGAATTCAGCAATTATACACACAAGCCTCTACCTCAATGGATCTGTGCTTCTAGTTCACCTCTTGGACC
Organism: Cottus gobio; assembly: GCA_023566465.1. Classification (NCBI taxonomy): domain Eukaryota; kingdom Metazoa; phylum Chordata; class Actinopteri; order Perciformes; family Cottidae; genus Cottus; species Cottus gobio. The sequence continues at coordinate 5,657,227 of CM042218.1, forward strand.
CTTTGTCAATGTCGGGCCAAGTCGGGCTCAATCCTGGAACCCATCGGCTATCGGCCTGAAAGCAATATGGCATCTGAGGGCAACTGCCATTATTTCGGGGTTCCTGTTTAGCGACCGGATATCCAGGCCGAGACTTCCTTTTTCCGTGCTTGGTCATTGTTTACAGTAAGATAAGCAACTTGAGAATGAAAGACATGGAGTTGGAGTTATGATCTGATTGTTTCACACGTTGCCATTTTACAAGCTAATTGTAAGATGATAAAACAGACGATAGCCGACGGGTTCTGGGATCGGACTTCGGCCGATGCCTTCGGCCTCGTGTGCTCTCCAAGCGGACGGTTTTGCTGCCTTTAATCAAAGTCCACTCAAATGGGATTGCAGATATCTTAACATAGAGTAAGTGGAGAATGAATTGTCCCAAATACATACAATTTAGCCAATCAACAGGTTTTGAGTATGAATTGTATTCACACTTAAAGTGACGGGATTATTCTATAAAACAATCAGTACCACTATCTGTTGAACCCATTCACAAAGGAAGCTATGCTGCTTGCTTGGATAACTTTTCACTGGATAAATACCAGCTTGTAATTGTTTATGATCAATCATCTCTGAAGTGACGTGCCAAAGAACAAACTTCACAGAAACATTTCTAAAAGCTTTTCTTACCCAGCAGGTCATTCTGAGGGATCCAGTCGTATATTCTGGTGTTGGCACCCAGAGTTGCTGGTTTTTCTCCACTGAATCTCCACAGCACCTAGAAACAAAAGTAAAAACACTCAAAATAACACAATGATAATTATATTTCATAATATACTGCATAGCAGTAGTAATGCATGCTAAATTAAGGGGAATAGTTGCATATTATAACACTTTAGTTCTTCACATTGTGTCTTTAGAGTAATTTATCCAATGTGATTGGGTTCAATTATTTTATTTAAACCCAATCTCTTCTCCCAGCCATACACCTGGTCATACTATCTTGATTCAAATAAAAAAAAAAAAAATGCTGTGTCACTATAACTTGCAAATTCCTTCAAATCAGGTGGTGCTGCTAACCCACCATATTATTTTAATCTGTATGTATTTTTTTTAGTAGCAGTGGCCTCCTGTAGACCCGGTGAGCCTCTTGGTTCAGTGTCTCAAGAACGGGGATTGAAAGCCACCGTGGTATGAAAATCCATTTCAATAATTTTGTTCACAGAGTTGAAGCACTGTTCAGGCCGGTGGGCAGGTCCACCATTAATGGAAGTATTTTTTTTTGACTCCCCTTGCTTGACATGTCGCCTCATTAGGAACACCTAGAAGAAGATGACATCACACACTCTGACATAACAGGCCAAAAAATAAAAAAATAACAAAAATAATGTTAAAGAGACAGCTTATCTGCCCAAAGAAAACACCAGTTTTGCTGCTGCTGCATTCCTCTTGATGCAAAAGATGCATTATAGGAATGCACTACTGTTTCTGTAGCCTAAAGGGACTATAACTCCATTTCTTTGTGGTACAATGACAATACATTTATCTTGAAAGAAATAGAGATTGCCCTCTGACCTTTTGTGGGACCTGAGCGAGGGCCGAGGCGATCATGTTCGCCTTCTCCGAAGTGATGTTTTTGATGATTGATCCCAAAGTGAAGACCACGATGCCATCCTCTCCAGAGCTCTGCACAAACTCCTCCATATCCTGCAAGAATAACATCGTCCCAATGCAACCAGACCAGCATATTTTTAATTTCTCCCTTTTTATTGACTCATCCTCTTTATTGTTAGTCAGGAATACTCTGTAGACGGTCCTACCTCTGGTAGCGGTTTAGCCGGTCTGCAGTGAATCCCACCAACAAATTTGAAGTTGGGGAGGAAAGGACGAGGGAAGTCAAAATCCCAGTAGGTTCGCATCAACCAGATATCTGCCCTACCCATCGTCTTGCAGGCACTGGTGGGTGTTCCTGTCATAAAAAACAAAAGTACTGGATGACAGCAGCCCATTGAAAAGTATTAACATTAATAATAAGTGCAGACGAAGGCTGGATTTAAAAACATTGGAATTAATCCAAAAATTATTGGATTTTATACTCACCTTTTACTTCGGAGTAATATTTATCGAGTACGTTCCAATAAATGTTTTCGAGCAGGACGTCCTGCAAAGCATAGAAGAGGAAGTTCCACACTCTCTCAGAGAAGTCCATCTTGTCCGTTAGCTTGCTCATAGCCCCGGGGACAAAGGAAGGAGGAGCAGGGAGCTGACCGCACTTTCTCTCCCAGTTATTAGCCAAGGAAAACCGAAGGGAGAAGACCAGGGGGATGCCCAACATCTCTGCCAATAAGTCACTGCCGGGGTAAACGGGGTCAGACAGGAGGAGGTCATAGTTTCCCTCCTTCAGCTTCTTCATGACGGATTCAGATTTCATCACGCCGTCCAAATACTTCAGCGAATGCTTCAAGTTGACCTTCATTATATCCATGAATCTGATGTACATCTGTATGTAGCTCATGTGATTTATCTCGTACATGGAGAAGTGAAGGAACTCCTTCATGAACTCCTGCATGGTCGCCATTGAGACCGAGACGTTGAAGGGTTCGTAGCCGAAGCGAGAAGGCTCACTGGTGTTCATGAACATGGACGTGCTCGGGACCAGGACCGTCACCTGGTGCCTCCTGTCGATCAGCGTCTCCAGCACCGGCTTCAGGTTGATCCAGTGGCTGCCTTCAGTGTACCACACCAAAATGTTCCCCCCGTTTGCACTCGGCGTCGCACAAAGTAGCAGCAGGACGCAAACGGAGAGGCGCTGCCACGGCGCCATCGTGCTCGTTCGTCTGGGTGGAAGCTGGATGTGCTGCTCCGAAAGCCTTTCTTTCTAATCTGCTCCTAATCATTGACTAAACAAAGATGAACTCTGGCTTGTAGCTATTGTTTGTCCTGCATGGCCCGTCATAAAACACACACACGAGGTAAAAGGTAATGGCTGTAAAGTTAATGTTAGTCTCTAACCTGAATCCAGAAATCCACCAATGTAAATCCTGGTTGTTAGCTGTGGAGAGATGGAACTGACTGATAAAGGTTTCAGCTGTGGGCTTGGACACACTGGAGTAATTTGAGAATGGTGTGTGTGTGAGAATGGTGTGTGTGTGCGCATGTGGGGGCCTGTGCAAGAATTTCCGTGCATACAAAGTGTAGGAGTGGGAGTGCATCGTGCCGGTTTAAAGGCACACGTCGAAAACAGTTGTGATCATTTTAGCAACACTGGCGTGCCGGCTGAAGGTATCGCACTGCCGTGTCTCGACAAGTGTTGAATGGGTTGACGGGAATATTTGGTACAGATGCCCATGCTGCAATTAATCATGACTCAAGACTTTAACGGGTTGGCACAAGTTTTTAGTTTCTCAGACGATTTATCCTACTATCTTTGGTGATCCCCCTGCCTTTTCCTCTGCTACCGCCATGATTGTGACTTTTGTGGTTTTCACCTCGGGGTGAATTGCAATAAGATTGGCGATCAGGTCAAATGTTCTATTTCTCTAACAAGTTGGTTCATGTCCAACTAACGGCATTCCCATTTTGAGCATCAGCATTCTACCTGCTAAACAGCATGTCGCAGCGCGACTGTGGATCAGTGGTTAGCAGGTCTGTCTTTCAATCAGAGGAGCAGTGGTTAGCAGGTCTATCTTTCAATCAGATGATCGGTGGTTCGATCCCCGACTCCGCTAGTCCATGTCGATGTGTCCTTGATCAAGACACTTAACCCTAATTGCTCACCGTTGCTGTGTCTACGGTCTACTGTATATCATGTAAGTCGCTTTGGATAAAAGTGTCAACTAAATGAAATGTAATGTAATGGTTAGCAGGTCTGTCTTTCAATCAGAGGATCAGTGGTTAGCAGGTCCGTCTTTCAATCAGAGGATCAGTGGTTAGCAGGTCTGTCTTTCAATCAGAGGATCGGTGGTTAGCAGGTCTGTCTTTCAATCAGAGGATCAGTGGTTAGCAGGTCTGTCTTTCAATCAGAGGATCGGTGGTTCGATCCCCGGCTCCGCTAGTCCATGTCGATGTGTCCTTGATCAAGACACTTAACACTTCACCGTTGCTGTGTCTACGGTTGCTGTGTCTACGGTCTACGGTTGCTGTGTCTACGGTCTACTGTATAGCATGTAAGTCACTTTGGATAAAAGCATCAGCTAAATGTAATGTCAACAGTGCTAAGCATGTTAGCATTTAGCTAAAACGTCCACTCTGTGTTCAGCCTCTCGGAGCTGAACTCTTGTTTCAGACCTGTATCGAGCAGTCGAATGAGGCAGCTGATTTCAGAAACCGCCAGGGGCCAGAGGGGTCAGCTTGGTGTGAATATTGGGTAGGCGGGGGGTTGTCGAGCATGCCTTTAGGAATCAGTGACGCTGAGGGTGCGCTGTTCTTGGGAAATGTCACATGCGGCTGTTTGGCTGTCTAAATCTTAACTCTGGGCACTTTGGCCCCCTCATTAACATTGTAGATTCCTTTTGACGCTGCATTCAGGAGCATCTGGAAAAACAATAAGCATTTGAATATTGCATTCAATGCCCTGTTGAGGGAGTCGGTGGCCATTCAGAGTGTGTAAGTGTATACTGTCTCGTCCTCAGACCTCCCCTGGTGGTTCAGAGGACGTGTGAGGGGAGCTAATGATGGGTAGATCACCGCGTTGTATACGATCGCAGCACCGCTCGGTCTAAATGTGAAATTCCAGATGAAATTAAATAAATGCACAATCTCCGCTCCAGTCGCTGCATTCCTGCTGCTTCCTCTCCTCTCTGTCCTCCTTCCTCGCGCCGTCTTCCCACCACGGGGTAAGGGGTTACAGAGCATTGCTTTTTGAAGTAGATATTTGCATAATCAGATTAGGATGCGTGATTGTCAGTGGGCTCCCCCATCAGAGGGTGCTCCAGAGGAGAGAGGGTGCTGTCCAGCCCCAACAATGGGTGAGTCCCCTCCTCTCTCTCTCACCCTCCCACCAGCCTGCACCTGCATCCCACCCACCCACCCACCCACTCGGGCTGCAGGTCGGCGGCGGCGGGCGGGCAGTCCACTCTTGGACTTGCAGCCGTGGAGGAGTGAGAGTGATAGATAGAGAGGGAGGGAGAGAGAGGGGAAGAAGGAGGGGGTCTGAGTGCATGAAGGGAGTGGGAGGGCAGGGGTTGAGTTGAGATATTTAAACATGCAGAGTGTGAATTGGCTTTAAGGGGATAAAGAGCTCAGGGCCTATCGGTTGGCACCCAACTCCAGAAATTCTTTTTCATGGGCGCCTCAGCCGGGAGAGCGAGGGGCTGCCTGCACTGATCTGGCCCATTGTGATAACAGATTCAGACAGTGTGCTAGACGCTGATAAGGAAATGTGCTCTCAATAGACGATTACCCTCATACTTGGGGAGAGAATAGTCATTCAGGCAAATATACTTGGTGGAGGGAACGAGAAGCCGCACAGATTTTGTTATTATTTTTCTATGCAGGGTTTCATAATTCCGCTGGAAAATTGAGGTCAGAGTGAGGCTCATATTGTCATTGGGAGATTGCTGTAAATAAGGGTGTATCAGCAAAATGCATTTCACAGCCTGGCGGCATGTGCGCAGAAATCCAGTTTCAAATGATTACTGAATAATTTAATTTTTTTTTTTTTTTTAAATACACGAAAACATTCAACGTACAAAGAAGTAAAACGTGTTTTTAAGTAGTACAGCTATTAATAACTACAGTAGTACCATGAAATTGCTCAATTCACTGTGAAATTGCACAAGAGGTAAATCTCTCCCAAATGCATGCTCAGGGAGAGGCACACTGCTCCCTACAGTTGTTTTCACTCTCCCCGGTTCAATATGATTTATTCAGCATTTATGTTTGCGGGATTACAACGAGTCACCTGTCAGTTCCCACAGGCCTCCAGTCAGTATGTCCAGCTGCCCTCCGCTGCGTTTACACACCATTAGCCGGAGTTTAACTGCCGGAGTGAAAGCGCCCGAACCTGACTCCGTGTTTACTCTTCAGCTCAGTTGGTTGCAGCCTTTTGCCTGAAATCGGGGCACATTTCCCCCACGTCACAATAGGCGATTAGGCGAGTAAATGTCTGACCTCCGGTTTAAGTGACAAACAAGGAGACGGCTGAAAACAAGACTGCGGGTATTGGGACGAGAATTGCATGAAACGCATAATCCATTAATCGGTTCGTTGATTGGCGATTTGGTGCTTATGTAATTAATAATAAGTATTTTCTGAGAGCAGTTGCTTTTTTAATTGAATTAATTAATTATTTGGATTGCTGGTACGACAAAACAGTCAATTTGAAGATGCGACTTTTTACTCTATATTGTTTTACTGTTTTCTGATTTGCTGACTAATCAATTAATCGGTTAATTGAGAAGAATATTGATGAATCAGCAATTCAAATAATCTTCACTTTAAGCCCTCATTGGAACTATAGGTCGTTTTTCTTTAGAATATTTTGATGGCATTTCCCATAAAAAGCATTTATCTCACATTTTGTCAATTGATATGTTGGAATTTAGAGTTTAATTTGGAATAAATGTGATTCCTGGTTGTTTTTCGAGCCCTTTCCCTTCATAGTTATGACTCCAGCGTATCAACAAAGGGACGTTTTCCCGAAGAGAGCTCCATCTGCACGCCGGTCCACTGGCCGGTGTTTGACTCCAGCGTGACCTCCGGTCCTCGGGGGTCACAAGTTAAGCTGCCGCTCTCTCTGCGCTCCTCACAGACCTGTGGTCAGTGGACGGAGAGCAGAGGTCAGCGTTGTGTCCACACCGTCATCACAGGACTGTTTCTGGGCTTATTGAGCTCCAACAAAGGGGCAGCAGCTCCGCTCTTAACTTCACATCAGCTTGATTCACAGTGGGAAGTCATGACATCACTGCACACTAACTGAGAATATTTGCCAAGGATTTGAGTTATGTTTCTGTCCTTCAACACTAAAAAAACAGATTTTTTTAATGCATTCTGACACTTACTTTTGCCATTTCTTTCACCACATGTTCAAATCCGGCTTGTGTACAGTAAATAGCTCGGACTCTACTCAGAAATGCAGCTCTAAAGTGTTTCCTGCTGTAGATATCACGACAGATGTGAGTGACATCCGCCATTAACAAGATCCATAAAGTGTTATATTATCAAATCATTTATTAAATAAATAGTTCAAATAAATAACATACTGTATATTCACAAGCACACCAAAATAAGTTACAAAAGAGCTATCGGAAGATAATTAGCACACTCTTCACAGGAGACAATCAATTCATAATCTTTGGCTATATGACATGCATATTTTTTACAAAAAACACATTGAAATGAGGAGATATTTGCGTGGTGAAGCATGTAAATACTGAAAGAGGATTGTCAGTTTTGCCGAAATTCCTGAACCCAATCCTAAGAATCCCAAATCTGGAGCGAACCAATACTGAACATTGCTGTTAAACGGGTGAGAAACAGCGAAAGTCTTCTTCCGGAGTCTGATAACCTTGGTTAATGAAAATAAAAGGTCAGATTTTGATATAAAAACAGCATGTCGATTTAAAAAAAAAAAAAATAGGGCCCTCGGCTATTTTGAGACAATTGCAGTCTGGAGAATTGGCGGAGCCATTATCTATTCAAATGCTGAATATAGTGCTTGAAATGAGAAATTCCTTAATCCCCTCCATTTTCCTCATCGGCAAAACACCCTGTCACTGCGAAACTCAATTAGTTCCAGGCCGGCCGGCAACAAGGAATATTAACACGAAGACATGAAGGGAATATTGTACATCCAGGTTTTTTTTTTTACACATCCATTCCATGCAGAATACAAATTTAATTTTCACCCCCCGCAAATCATATTTCAACACCGATCAGGAGGCCGTGCCCACATTTTTTAGCCACGTTTGGGGGGGGGGGGGGGGGGTGTCCAAAAATATCACACAATATTGCATCTTCTGCATTTGAAACACGAGTCACACAAAGGTGCCGAATGCAGCGAGGAAAAAAATAAATAAAAACAAGTCCAGAGGGAAGGACATGATCAAGTTTTTTTTTTTTTAAACCCCCCAGGAAAAGGGTCCGAAGGTCCACACAAGTCTTCTTCTAGGGGGGGTATCTACCAGGCCTCGGAGCTGGCGCAGCTGGACCCGGGTGACGGGACCTCGGTGTCGCTGGTCAGGGCCCAGGCGTGAGGAGGGGAGTGCAGTTGCTCCATGTTGCCCCGGAGGAAGGTGAGCAGGGCGGTGGGGGAGTGGCCGGCCGGCTGGCCGCTCTGGCTCTCCAGCAGCTGCACCAGGAAGTTGATGTAGCGCATGGCCAGGCGCAGGATCTCGTTCTTGCTCAGCTTCTTCTCCGGAGGATGCGTGGGGATGAGCTTGCGCAGCTCGGCGAAGGCCGTGTTGACGTTGTGCTGGCGCCAGCGCTCCCTGGTGTTGGTGAACACCTTTCGGGTCATGGCGCCGGGTGGAGCTGCAACGATTGGTCGATTAGTCGGTTGACAATATTTTGATGGTTGATTAATGAGGATTAAGTGCTTGTCTTTCTCACACATTCATATCTTTTGGTTTTGGAGACATTTTTGGACTGAAGACATTTTGAGATGCAGGAATTATTACAAATTATTAATCAAGAAGATAATGAGCATCTTAATCAAGAGTTCATACTGTTATGTCATGAGGGAAACTGTATGATTTAATTTTTTTTGCACAGAAAATACGGATATTGAGGTTATTTTATATAAAATTCTCCAATACATATTTATTTAGTATTTATTTTATGATTTTGCTTATTTCTGAAAAATACAACCCTCCTATTTCTCCTCTTTTTGGGATAAATTGACATATTCGAAAGGTTGTTTTATCTTTTTACAGGCTTTCACTGTAAATGTAGATTTTGAAAATCCTTCTACTCCTCCTACATGTCATTAACAAGCAGTATATAAACTTCTAATACATTTAATAACAGTTGATAAAACACTATAATGTAGCAGATATTCATCCACCTAAAGGTGTACGAACAGATATAATGAATGACAATATGTTAAAACGTGTGTTTTAATAAGAGGCGATGTTGGTCCGTCATTACAGTGCATTATAAACATTTATTACACGTTAACTTCAACCGACCTATTTAGAATTAAACAGCACTACGTCAAGTGAATCCAAATTTGATTTACACATATTTTCTGGTTAAATAAAAGCAAAACAAAATCTAAAACGATCATTAAAAACAGACAATCTGATCTCCCGCTGAACGCCAAGTCCGGTGTCAATGCACACCCCCTTGCTTTACACCATTGTTGCTCAACACATGGCCCGAGGGGGGAAATAAACCCTCCGATATACAGCAAATATCTCACCTGTGTGTGTGTGTGTGTGTGGAAATGTGCAGAAGTCTCAGTTGCAGTCGTCCTCTGCAGATCCTCCGTGTCCGGCGGTCAGCGTCCAGTCAGATGAGTCTTCTCATGCTCGCCGAGATCCTTAAGAGCGAGAGGGAAGGAGGGAGCAGGAGGAGGGAGGGATGGGGTGAGACTGCCGCATGCTCGCATCCCACATTTTATAGCAGGGTGAACCCTATTGTGTGACGTGTGCTGTCGCGGAGCCTCTGTTGCATTGTGTGTGTGTGTGTGTGTGTGTGTGTTAACTGAGCAGTGGTTGTTAAAACACACTCCCCACTCCCCTTCTGTCATTTAGAAGCAATGGAGGTGACTTTTGTCCATAAATCATCACTTTAAATGATTTTCATGGGTGTTTCTGACCACATTTGACAGGATTCTGGGTCTTTTTTCCCCCTCAACAGCCTTTTAAGTGACTATTTGTTATGATTCATTGCTCATTTAATCCCTGAAGGTGATAAATACATTCCCATTGAGGTGAAACTGAGACGTTGGTCTCTCTGATCCCTCGCTCACTGCTCTGGACACTTGTTCCTTTCTGTTTCTCTGACATTAGCCATGGACAGCCCACCGTCCGTCCAGACCTTGATATCGCTGCCCCGCTCCGCTTTTGAATTCAGCCTGATTGGGCCACAAAAGGTAAAAATACCATATCCAGATTGACAGTCGAACAATATGTGTTTTGTCACGACTATGGTAATCTTGTTGAGCCGCTCCAAGGGGCCACACATAAATTACCCCGTCCTGAGTCACCTCTCTCAAACCACTCCCCTCTCGCTCTCTCTCTCCCTCCCCCTTTTCTCTGCCTCCCACTTTCAACCTCCGTTCAAATATATAAAAAAAAAAAAAAAGTCTAGTTTAACCAATTGTCACTGTTCCTTTTACACCCTTCAAGTGTTGTTTCAAAGACGCAGCCTTCCATAAAAGTCTCTGTGTGGAGTAGGAATTTACATAATCCGATTAGGGGCTGGGATTAGCTCCGGGGCCTGGAGAACGGGCCCCGATGGGGGCCGGTTTTCTGAATCGGCCATTCATGGGCCCGGCTGCACGTCCAAGAGGCTGCACCTGCAGGCCGGGGCGCCGCTCTCGGGCGGCGTCCAGCCTCCACCGCTGAAGGTCTGCAGACGCTCTCACTGTCACCTCAGCAGGCCGGGTGAAGACCTAGACCGTCGTATTTTATCTGTCAGGCACAAGCGTGACGAGCTGTGAGGCTACATGTGGAATAAATTATGTTGGATTCAAGTGTTGCATTTTGATGTGTTGGCACCTTTTGAGAGAGACTCTGGAGGTCTGGTGGCAAAGAGCTTGAATAACAGAGGTTATGGCTGTATTGTTTTTTTTATTATTGCACAGACTAATGTGTGTAGATAATTACGGGACACACAATCGGTGCTGCAGCTTCAGAGAAGGGACAACAACAGTTAGTTTAAATAACGGGTTACAACCTTCATGTGATTCACTGCTGACCAAGCAAACAGGGTTCATGGAAAACCTGGAAAAGTCATGGGATTATAAAATGGTTATTTCCAGGCCTGGAAAAGTCCTTGAAAAAAAATAAAATCCCCAAAGTTTAGTAAAAGTCATGTAAATGTGTTATATTCATGTGTTCATGTGGTTCATTTACGCTGAGTTTGAAATAATGAATATGCTTTTAAAAGAAAGACTCAAAATATAAGCAGGCATACGCTGAGTATATCTATAAATGTTTATTCTTTTAATCAAACTATTGTCTCTCATTCATTTGTGTCCTTTAAGGAATAATGTATGCTTTGGAATCCTCATTGTTAGTTTAAATACTACATTTTATCACTTTTTCATGGACACACCCAGATTTCACTAAATGTTTGCTCATGGGAATTTGGTTTTAAAATCATGGAAAAGTCCTGGAAATCCATTGATCAACATGTGTATGAACCCTGAGTGAACTAGTTGATATATAAGAGATGAAAAGAGTGAAAAGATGTCTGGTTTTCCCTCCATGGATCAATGTTTTTTTCTTAAAAACTTAAAAGTTGGCACTGTGGTAAATTAATAAAATAAATATGGTTCTAGTCTCCAAATAATTATCACTCAAATGTTACTCTCTGGCCTGCAAACAGCCAATATACGTATATATATAATATATATGTATGTCTTAACTGTAAAGACACAGAGTTGGTCAACAAACCGTGACTTAATATAAAAAAGAAAGAAAGAAAATACAATGAATCCCAATAATAACTCGAAATGTGTTTTTTTGTGTGCAAACATTCTGCATGGGTCTGTGCATACTTTGTATTTCAGGCCTCGTCTCATGTTGCAGAGTTTACTTTGTGTTGCTTCTGCAGAGATGCAATGCCTTTAAATCAGTTCAGGCTGAAGCAAAACAAATGCACCTTTTAGTCACATGACCCCCCCCCCCCCCCCCCCCCCCCCCCCCCGGAGGCCATGGAGGGTTTTTATTTACAGAGCAGAGGAAACACAGGTGACGTTAACTGCTGCCTGCGATCCCAGATAACCACAGCTGTGTGACCTTTACCGCTGCAGTCCCAAACCTAAGGATGGATTGGTTTAAACAGCCTGTTCATTCCCACAACATCTCATGTCCCATTCAGGTTCAGGGGTTTAAGTATAGTGACGCCACCATTACCGCTGGTTACCGTCACACGGGACTCCTGACGGCCCGAGACTTTTGTTCCTGGGTGTCATTAAAGAAACAAAACATTTTAGTCTGTCGCTTTGTTTGTCCACTGTTTGTTAGGAAGGAGAGAGGGGAGAGAGAGCAAAAGAGAGAGAGAGAGCAAAAGAGCTAAAGAAAGGAGAGAGAGAGAGAGAGAGAGAGAGAGAGAGAGAGAGAGAGAGAGAGAGAGAGAGAGAGAGAGAGAGAGAGAGAGAGAGAGAGAGAGAGAGAGAGAGAGAGAGAGAGAGAGAGAGAGAGAGAGAGAGAGAGAGAGAGAGAGAGAGAGAGAGAGAGAGAGAGAGAGAGAGAGAGAGAGAGAGAGAGAGAGAGAGAGAGAGAGAGAGACCCGGGTTATTGATGGTCCATCCAGAGGCAGCAGCTTGGAGTCCGTGTCCCTCGGGGTCTCCTTTGTCTGGGGACGGGTCCTCGGGGATCCGGCTTCAGTCTGCTGGCTCGTGGAGATAAGCACTCTCACATGCTGAGAGAGCCCGATAAGGGGATTGCTCCACTAAATGAAAAAAGAAAGCAGCGGCCCCACCATCAGAGCTGCTGCAATGAGAGGCTTTATCAGTTTAGCTGGCAGAGACCCGCGATCCCACTCCTGCAACCATAAATCACAATTTGTTTTCCCCCTACTGAGCATGCTCTGTGTGGGGAAACAACTAAAAACAACTAAATGTGCACTGTTGTAATCTTATTTTGGTAAAAAATAAAATTGCTAACAACACATTTTGATTTCTTACAAGCAGTATACAAACATATAATACACAGTTTATACAAAATAGTAGTTGGGAAGCGTTTCAACTGTTTATTATTTTTCAACAATTACAATTTCCCCTGTAAAAACATTTTTATAATATTATAACTGTGATATATTGCCATTTATTATCCGTTCATACACCAAAATCCAGTTCTGAATGCCGAACAATACAGGATATTCCAAATATATATATATATATATATATATATATATATATTTAACATGAGAAACAAGTGTTTAATAAATAAATTACATGAATACCAGTTGAAATTCAAGCATTAAAGTCTCCAAACAACTCCAAATAAATACTATAACAAACACATATTGTCAAATATAATTAGTATTTTATATGATTAAACTATTGGACTGAAAATAATTAATTATTATTTTGTCAGCTATTACTACAATTTCATGTTCCTGCTTTTTTTTTCAGGATATCAGGAAAGGAGCACTGTTGCTTGTTACCAGGAGAATATATAACTAAAATATAGACATTTTATCCATATTTTAAAATGGGAAACTATTGTGCAGACTAACCAGTCAACATAAAACATCATATAACGTGAATAAAACCTCCGAAGCTTCAATTATGCAATTAACTTGAATTTAACACAACTTTATTCAGTCTTTACAGACTGAATAAAGTGATAACGCTTAAAATAATCTCAGCCTCGTCTGTCCATCACTTCTGCCGGGCACCTTCTCATAGCTCAACCTCCCCCTCTTCAGTGGCGTCAACACTGCAAAACAAACCCAAGGAAATATCTCAATTAATCCAATAAGCTTAAAAAAAAACAGCCTTTAAAAATGCAACACCGATTTTTTTACTAATTTCCCAGAAAATTGCCAAAAGGAAATTGTTAAATAAATGTGCTTTTCCATCCACTTCTATGCCCTTCGTCAAGATAAACAGTAATTCTCCAGGCCGATGCTCTTTTTTAATTATGCCGTGTTGTCTTCGCCCTGAAATGTTTTAATGGCCCCCGTCAAACTTCAAAGGCTGGAAAACAATGCAGGCGACGTGATGGAAATATGGAATTCATATTTGTTTCATGGAAAACTTTGAGCGTCTTATGTTTTGTCTGCCAGAAATCAGGGTTCATACATTAGACCAGTGGAGGTCCAGGACTTTTCCAGGACTTTAACCACATGAACACATGAATATAACACATTTACATGACTTTTACTAAACTTTGGGAATTTTTTTTTTTTTCAAGGACTTTTCCAGGCCTGGAAATAACCATTTTAAAATTCCATGACTTTTCCAGTGGACCAGTGGATGGAAACTCACCTTCAGCATCATCACTCACCTGTTCCCACCTCACCTTCAGCCTCGCCCCTCCTCTTCCTCTCTTGTCCGATCCAGCATTTGGATCCGTAGTGAGCTGAGGCCGCCGTCGTGAAGCGGTCGTCTCTGTTGTGACCTTGACCCCACAGCGTGACCTCTGTGGGAGGACTCAGACCGTAGGAATAAAGCTGGATATCCGGATGCTGGAGGTCACTGTGGACCTCATAGGAGGTGGAGCTCTGGCTGCTGGCCGGCTGCAGCAGGAAGTGGCTGCGGCCGAACGTGGAGTCCAGCCTGAAAGGACTCTCCGGTTGGACCCGGCGAGCGTCGGCACCGAGGTTCGATGGAGTCCACTCGTCGTCGTTTGCTCTCCCGACCACTCTCCCCACCGCTCCAGCTCTGGGTCTCCAGCCAGAAAACGGCGCCTCCTCCCGGCCTCGGTCCTCCTCCCTCCATGGATCGCCGCTGGACCAGCTCCTCTGGAGGGGAACGCCCGGGCTGCCAAAGCAGGAGCTGAAATCTCTGTTGCCCTCCTGCACCGCCGAGTCCGGGTCCGGTTCACTGAAGCCGCGATCGGCTCCGAACAGGAAGCTGGTGTCGCTGTAGAACAGTTCTGGATGGGGGTACGTGGGGGATTCTGGATCTGGGTCAGCGGCGGTGGTCCAGGGGCCGTTTGGTGGATCGATTGGTTGATTTGAGTCGGTGACGGCTGTCTGAGACTCTGGCTGGTCTGTGGTCAGTGTGTACAGGGAGGTGGTGTCACTGAACAGCTGAAACCACACAGAAGAGGCTGTTTAGTGCTGATATGTCACTGAAAATATTAAAATCTCCTCATTATTAGTCACTCACTCACCTGCAGAAATGTTATTGTCTGATCAAAAGAAAAACAACTGCAGTGTCTCGACCTCTGGTCTGCATTCAGCCGCTAACACATTTTTATCGCAGAGGCCCGAAAAGCAACATGCAGCGTTGCCCGAGGTGAACTTGAGCGTGCGCAGATATCCGTGCTCACCTTGAGGACTTTGTGTGGCACCTCGGGGAGCAGCTCCATCAGCTGAGGCAGGGAGGCCCCCAGGAGCCACCGCAGGGTCGGGGCTCTCCTCAGCATCAGCTGGCTAACCAGAGGGTTGATGGACGGGAACTGCAACAGACACTTTTCCTCCTGGAGGGCAAAGAAAACACCACATGTGGGGGTTAAGAATGAAAGTCATCCACAGTTGGAAGGTATATTATGATAAAGGACCTCTAAATTATCTGAATAATTCTGCTAGTTTGACTCTTATAGGTAACTAAATAACTAAACTACATAGGAGACCGCGCTCTGGATGGATCACCTGTGAAGGAATCACCGTCAGCCAGTCCCGGTCCAGGTGGCCGAGCGGGTCCCTCTCGCCGGCCATCAGGCTGTGGAAGCAGATCCGGCGGATCCATTTGGCTACTTCAGTCACCTCGGACACAATCAGCACCTGATAAACAAACAAAAAACGAGAAGTGGGCGTGGCTATATATATTGCTCATTTAAATTCACGACTAATCAGATGTCGATGATCAAATAATGTCATTTATTTGAGCATGTAGCAGAAGTTTCTGTCGCATGAATATATGAAGGACTTATAGCTGAAAGTTGAGGGCAGAAATCATAAATCATAAATCTTTCTTCTACCTTGATGTCCAGGTCCTCAGACTTCATGCCGAACAAAACCAGAGACGAGTAAACCAACACCAAGTTGCTGAAGGCTTCAGTGGAGAAACTGCCATCACACACACACACACACACACACACACACACACACACACACAGACAGAATCAGTGACTGTGTGTGTGTGTGTGTGTGTGTGCATGCATGTGTGTGTGCATGGACACTGACCCTCCTCCCTGGCTGTCTCTGCAGTGCAGGATGAGCCAACAGTTGTTGTATTGCAGAGAGAGAGCGGTCAGCCTCATCACTACTCGCTCACTGGCTCGATCCTGACACAATTCATCCCCCTGCTACACACACACACACACACACACAGAAACCGTTTGCTGTGGATGTCAATACAGAGATTATTTCCCCCCCTTCACAATTTCCATGCAATATCCAAGAAGCTCAGTAGAGGGAGATGAAAACATGAAAGAATTCAGCGTCATAATTGATTTATGTGTGTGCGTTTGTGTGTGTGTGTTGAGGGACGCAGCAGGATTCTCGCTGATACCTGAATGACAATGGCGGTGCTTTCATCCACTGTGATCACGGCGTAGTGGTGGGTTCCTCCCAGCGTCTGCAGGGACGGACAGTGGCTCCTCTCCAGCACCGTCGTATCAAACCTTCCACACAAAACGCACAACTTTCACCATGTGGTGTTTGGATGATAGCTTATCTCCACCGTGAGGTAGAAACACTGTGTAAAAACAATGTCTGGAGGTAAGAGATATATTGGAATAAACAGTCAATCTGAAACAATTCATCAATTTTGTGATTGAATCGGCAACTATTTTAATAATTGATTTCAATGTTGTTTTTTTATTGATAAATTGTGTGTTCTCTGGCTCCAGCCTCTCAAATGTAAGGATTTGTTTCTTTTCAATTTATATCATTGCAAATGTATTTAAAAAAAATCCAGATTTGGACATTTGACAACATCAGATTTTGTCAATATTTCCGGAGAAATAAATTGTTAGTTAAACTTTAATAATCCCCGACAACTAGGCAGAAGTGGCCAAAATTAAACAAATGTGTATATATAACATTAATATATATATATATATATATATATAAATATATATATATAAATATATATAAATATATATATATTAAGTGCGTGTATTAAGTGCGTGAGAGACATGATGATCATTTGACTTTTTTCTAAAACCCATTTATCTACTGTTTTCAACAGGTTATCATATTTAGAGCATGATTTTAGATTAAATGAACTATAATCCATCTTTTTGTCATTGATACTGGCTGCATGTGATTTAATTAGACTCCATTAGATGAATGGGATCATTTACTCTGACTCCAGTGTCTGCAGCAGCAGTGGACAGTTGAGAAGTCCTTCAGTGACAAACAACACATATGGCACCTCGTCCTCCAGGGCACACCAGGCTTTTTGATTATCTTCTGGGAAAACACACACACACACATTTTAGAGGAAAGATATCACCCATCACTGTTCAATAGTGTGATTAATATGTGTGTGTTGCAGCTGACCGGTGTCTTGGAGGACGGTGCTGAAGCTGAGGTGACTGATGCTCCTCTCCCTGCAGACGCCGGCCCACGGGGACGGACCCGGATGGTCGTACTCCACCACCAGAGAGAAACAGCTCCAGGGGAAGTCAGGCCCGACGTGCTGCTCCAACACCACCACACACACACTGTCGCACACACTGGTGGAGCAGGATGGAGGCGACGAGCACTTTGTTAAATATAACATAGACGCTTGAAATATTTGATTAACCCTCGAACACTAATGTTAAGAATAGTAACTCCATCATTAACGTCGGGTATATTTCACCTGATATAAAATATACTTCTCATCAAAATATATTAAAATACAACAATACAAGGTAAATTGAAGTACTCTTCTTTTATTTTACCCTGTAGAACCTCTTATAAAACTAAAAACAGGTTTCATGGGGGGACCCTGAAAAAAGGCTCAAAATCGGGTGAAAAATTAGGGAATGGTCAATAAAACCTGATTAAAAACATAAATAATGGAGCTATGAACTTGTTCTCTGGTCCACATGTTCCTGGGACATGTGAGCCTTGTCCTGTGAAGGAAAAGTCTCCTTCAATGGGAAAACCATCCGGAATGTTTTCACCCTCTATCACTAACGTAACACGTGAAGGTTGAAACAACCAGGGATTGGAGCAGAGAGACACGCCCACCTTCAGTAAAGACACGCCCACAGTCCATAAAGACACGCCTACCTTCAATAAAGGCACGCCCACCTCCAATAAAGGCACGCCCACCTTCAATAACGTCAGTGAGCAGCATGAAGCTACACAAGGACCCACACAGCTCAAACAAAAGCAACACAATGAAAATAACGTAAACACAATCGCTCGGGTTGTTGCTTACTTAAACATTATAGAGTGACATGAAGGATGGCTTCTACTTAACGTTTATAAAACTCAAACTTTAAAGGAGCATTTGCTGCAATGTGAATGTGCTGATGTGTAAATGATGCAATGAATACACGATTACCTGCTGACCACACCGGCACCATTCAGCTTTTTCTTGCCCTCCTCAGGACAAACTGCTGTTACAGCAGCACCTGAGAGGACACACACACACACACACACACACACACTTAACAGTGGGACACACATATGGTGATTGTGTGATTGTGATGGTTTTTGGCTTGTGATTGGTGAGAGTTTGGCTTGTATTAGAAGTGCTGTTGTTATATGTGATGTGAGGGTTGCTCACCAGCCACGTGGCTCAAACTGCTGATGATCAAAGATCTGATGTCGTCAGAGTCGACTGACATTATGACGAGAATCTACAGGAAGACAAGCCAGGATCAGAGCAAGTTGTTTTTTCCTGAAACATGATTGGCTCTGTTAAAACTGGTAACACTGACTTTCTCCGTGGCGTCCGTTCCCGTGCCGCCGTGCAGCCACGAGGCCAGCAGCGTCTGCAGCTGCAGCAGTTTGAGGTTCGCCTCCTGCTTCTTGTGGCTGAGGAAGAGGACGACCTGCAGCCTCTTCAGCAGCGGCTGCAGACTCGGCTCTGCACACGCCTCCGCGGCCGTGGTCAGGTACTCTTCAGGGCACATGGAGGACACTGTTTACATGCAGATCGAATGAAGCGCAAACACGAACATCCTCAAAACTACATTTAAGTATTTCTGTTAATGGATTTTCTCACTGGGTTGAATTGGATGTGGCTCAGTTGGAAAAAGCATTAAGAAAAAGTATTTCTGTGCAAAATCTTTTATTAAAATCAAAACCGAATGACAGCACCATCAATCAAATGTAATAAAACCTCTCGCACATCGTCCTGTTGAAGCAAATGTGTCAGAGTTTTAAGAGTTAAACTGAAATACTTGATGACTAAAGGTGTTTGCTCTGTATTAAGAAGCTTATATTGATTCTTAACTACAGAAATGGACCGAGCTGCACATGCAGTAAACTCACCCAACGCAGTGCAGAGGTCACACTTCAGCAGCAGCTCCTTAAACGTCACCAGCACATGGATCAGAGCCGCCTGGTTGAAGAGCAGCTCCTGGTCTGCACACACAAGGCCAGCAGAGGGATTTCACACCTTTTCCAACACAGATTTACTGACTTCATATCTCAAAGAACCGTTAAAAGCCAGAAAAGGTTATAAAAATGGTGTTTTTGGCACTACAGAATGGTTTGTCGTACCTCTGAGCAGCTCTGGACTCTGTGCGTCCGTCCTGCAGAGCGCCTTCTCCCGCTGCTTGAGGAGGAAGTGCGTTTGGTCCGGGTCCAGGCAGCTGAAGCCTCCCCGTGCCGGGAGGTTGAGCCCCAGCCGCCTGGCGGCGCTGAACCGCGGCTGAGCGAAGGCCAGCAGCTCGCAGTGGGCCCGCCGCTGGCTGCCTGTAAGGGAGCGAGTCACAGGCTTCACTTCCTGAACCTTCTTATCCAGCCCGAGGAGTATTTAAGGTTGTTTGGCATCGCACCGGTAGCCTGGACCTGAACCACTCTGCTGCCCCGCCTGCTCGGACCCGGCGCCCGACCGGCAGCGCTCGGCTCTCTGGAGGCGTTTGCTGACGCGGCGCCATTCACACGCCTCGGCCTCTGATCTGGACTTTTGATCTGCGCTGGAGGAGGGTGATGGGGCTCGGGTGGTGGTTTTTGTTGGTCCATGTTTGGTGCTGATGAGAGGATGTAACACTAGTGTCATTAAACTGCCTCGCTGACACGTGAATCACATTTATTTTTTAAAGTCCATATTAATTAAGCCTTGTAAAGGTGACCATAGCAGTTTAGTGTTAAAACTAGCGCATATTTACATAACTGAATTATACAAAATGTAAGTAAAATTGTTCCCAGAGGCCAAAGTGAAGTCTCAAAATTTAATTTTGTCCAACCAACAGTCCAAAGCCCAAATATAAAAAAAGTGAAAATGTTAACATTTGAAAAGCTAGAACTGGAGATTTCACCTTAAATTACTACAAATAATAAATTATCAAAAAGGTTTGATTAATTTCAACTTCATCAAATGATTAATATACTAATTGTTTCAGGTATGTGTGTTATTAATTATTTTGTACAGCAATAATAGAAAGAAGCAAAAAAATATATAAACAAATAATTATTTCCTAGTTTCATGAATGTTAAAAACCAACTCCACATTCTTGATTTGACCACCAGATGGAGCCAAAGTTTAAAACAAAATGAAATCCAACATCGAGTACCCTGTAGTACTAGTAGTGCATATTTCTATTTTACCTAAAAAATAAAGTTTTTTGTAAAACAAAATGATATAAATATGTCCAGGAAACTTTGATTTCTTTAAAACCTATAATTCATATTTGTGTGTGGCATGTGGCACATTGCTTTCAACCAGACCGGCTCCACATAGTACCTGGAGCTGAGCTCTGAGCTCTCAGCATCATGAAGGTGGCCAGAGGGTCCAGGTCCTTCTCTGGAGGAGGTCTGTGCCGGTCTCTAGTGGACCCGGCTCGCCGCTCCGTCTTACAGCTGTTCTTACGAACAGAAACCTCTGAAACCTCCTCTTTGGTGCTGGTGGTGGCAGCAAAGTTAGAAGACATGAAAGGTGCAGGTTTTACTTCCTTGTGGTTTGAGTCCACGGCGGCAGCGGTTTCCTCTTGGAGACGGGCGGCAGGAGGAGCAGCCGCTTCACATTTCTTCGGGCGAGGTAACCGAGTTTTGTTTGTGGGATTCATCAGGACGGAGGTGACTGAGACCGGAGGAGATGAGGAGTGAGAACTAGCATGAGGATGGTGCAAAGTCACGGCCATGTTTTTACCATCAGTCCAAAACCCAGAGACATATTCACAATTGTTATGGAGTACAAAATAACCTAAACAATACATTTACTATAAAATTTGTCAATGGGTGTTTTTATCCTTTGACAGAGTAATTAATACAATCGATTTTTTTCATTTCAACTAACTATATACATTAAAGAAAAAAGGAAATCATCCTCTATCAAACTACCACATTCACTGAACAGACTCACTCTTCCTGTGTTTAGGGGACAGTTTTTTGAAGTCCTCCATCTTTTGCCCGGTGGTGGAGTCGAACCCGGGTCTCAGGCTCTCTGTGAACTCTCTGCTGCTGCACAAATACACCAGCTCTGACTGCAGTTTCCCACCGCCGGCGATGACAAAGCTCTGATTCTCTGACTTCAGGACTTTCCAGGCTTCAGACAGCGGATGGAAGTCCACAGCTGGATCGTAGATTTGAGGCTCTGAGAGGAAATACAGCAGATTTTGATTTTTGTCGATATTTGGAGTGTTTCTCTTAAATTGCAAAGATCAGGGATTCAGTCATTCTACAACAGCATTTGTCAAAATCTTCTTTACTGTTTTTATTTTATTATGTTTATTTATATTACTTGATTTAAAAAAAAATCTTTTACTTACTGTGAGCGATGCTGCTGTAATCTCCCCACTGCGGGACTAATAAAGGATTATCTTATCTTATCTTATCTCTTATCTTATCTTACGAGTGAACTAACTTTAGTCCGACTCAGCATGTTAAAATGCGATGGGCTACTTCTCACTACAGATCTTTGAAAAAACAAAACGTTCACCTGCCAACAGGAAGCGCACCACGAAGGTCGGATGCTTCTCCGCCTCCCAAAGTGCCGTCTGCATCTCTTTCTGAGCTCTGGCTGACACCAGAGATCTACGTCAGAGTCAGAATCAGAACCAGAACCATTTATTGCCATGTTTGTTTTCACATTCAAGGAACTTGTCCTTGTGGAAGATGCATAACATTTAACATTTAACAATAAACAGAGTGCAATACATGAATATTTACAATTGAACAGTAGAATATAAAAATATAAAAATAAGATAAAGTGCATGGAATGTAAGTGGCCATCATTAATGTTACAAGAGCGTTGCCCCGTGACATTAACTGTTACATTATTACATAATATTATACCACGCAGGGTTTTACTGTCAGTTGTATCAGCTTCTAATCCTCTTTACTCTGACTGTGTTGGTATTTAAGTTATTTTCTTCCTCTACATCTCCAGTTTGACCTCGTGTTGTCGTCGCTCACCCTCCATAGATCACATCCTCCTCCTCCTCCTCCTCCTCCTCCTCCTGACCTTCACACGGATATATTTGGGTTCGGCTCGTCTCGGGACTCGGGGTCAGAGTCACGTCCAGCTCCATCTCAGTCGGGAGCGCCGCTCGTCCTTAGAGGGAAGTTTAGTGATTAAATTCATGTTGCCATACTTCCAAATACTTCCAATACTTTCCAAAGACTGGAAACATTCCTTTTACACATCATTTTATATATTTTATTGTTTATATTCTATTTAAAATGTGTTGTAAATGAACTTTAATGACTTGTGTTGGTGGGTTTGTCTTCGAGCAGCTTTGAAAGATAACCATGCGTTATTTAGAAGTCGGGTTTTATTCTACTTGGGTACAATTTTGAGATACTTTACTCGAATACTTCTATTTTAGAGTATTTTACACGGCTACTCTGTAGTGTACAAAGTACTCAAAGTAGAAATGGTGTGAAAATACATTACAAGTAACAGTCCTGTTTAAACATTTTACTTGAGTAAAAGTACTATTAAAGTAAAGTATTATTAGCGAAATGCAGTAAGTGCTCATAACACTGTGAAAGTATAATATTATTACAGAATATTTTATATTTCTGTTTTTAACAATACATAATAAATGTGGCAGTATTTAATGTTGTACTTCGTCAATGTGGAGTCTTTTAGATACTTTGTATACTACTGGGTAGATAAGTACTGCATCATATCATATATGAGCAGTTATGGAGTACAACTATTGGTATAAAGTAGCAAGAAAAATGTTAATACCATAGTACTTGACTAAATGTACTTTGTTACATCCAACCACCGCTGCTACTCTGCTACATTTCAGAGGGAAATATTACTTTTTACTCCACTATATTTATTTAACAGCTCTAATTACTTTTCAAATTAATATTTTACCTATAAACATATGGACCTGTTGGACCAGTTTTTAAAATATTATGCATTATTAAAGTTTAAACTTCCTGGCAGTATTTAACATATAAAGATGTTTTCTCTTTGTGTTTTCTTTTACCCGCCGGCTCCATCAAGCCTCCCTTCATGTTGCATTCGGGCTCCTCCGGTACTCCATATTGGGAAATGTCAGCTGATGCTGACCCACCTGACTGGAGAGCTGAGAGGAAAGTGACTCCAGTATATGAGTTAACTTTTCTGTGCATTTCCATATTTCCTAATACACGTATATATATTGTTAATTACCTTTAAAAAGCACATCCAGGACAGGAAGTTGCTCGTCCAGCTGTTCAGGAGCAACAATCATTTGATCACAGATGCTTGAAAAGGTGGTGCAGTTGTTTTGGCTCAGATGAAGCGTGTCCACTACAACAGGAAGCAGGAGAGACTACACAGGAAATAACATTTTGAGTCATTTTAAAAACATACCAAGCAAATTTATTCAGCATTTTCCTTTTTTTGTTACCTCTCCTTTCGTCGGTGACTCTTTACCAAACTCCTCGTGGATGTTTGTGCCTGTCTGAAGGTCCGTGGTGTTCACATCTGGAGGTTTTTCAAAAGACGCACAGCAGCGTCTAAAGAAAGTAACCGAGTACATTATAACAAGTACATTTTTGAGGTACTTTACATCAGTAGTTGCATTTTCTGCTACTTTAAACTGCCGCTTAATATTGTACTTTATTCACTTTGCAGGTTCAGAATAGTACAAATATATATATAATCAATAAATACATGATGATGTATTATTATAGATTAAGGTAAGACTATATTTTAATGCTAATACCTTTGAATGTATAATGAAGGGCGCTTCCACCACTGCTAAAAGACAGATTTGACCCTTAACATAAACCTTTAAATTACACAATAAAGCCCTTAAAGTAACTTTCTTTTCTTTCCTGTGCAGATTTTAGAAAGGTGCACCCACTTTGATCTCAGAACTATTCAACCCACTAAAGGATAAACATACACACCTGAATATGGAGGCCTCAGAGACGGTATCTCCCGTTGAGCTCAGCAGAGGGTCGGCCACAGGAAGCGTCCTCAGCCTGGACAGCTTGGCCTTCAGCGTGGGTAAATGTCTCTTAAAGTGCGGCAGGTAATCAGCAACCAAGAGCTCTTCTGGCAGGAGGAGATCTTTGACAGACGTAAACAGATTATTTTGGGTGAGAAAGATAATCAATGTCACAGATATTCTTAAAATGCTTATTCTTGTAGCAACATTTGACTGACCTTTGTTTTCCTTTCCATATTTCATCTGGTCAGCTGTCCACTTTAAAAATGACTCCCGACATGTATTATTGATCCATGCCTCTTTTAAAAGGCAGACATAATCATCCGGGTCCAGATCCTCCAGAGAGTCAGGATTAGAGCTGGGTATCAGATCCACATGCCCTTTCACCTCACTCAGAGTCACTTGAAATCTGGAATATGAATATTGAAACCCACGACTCAGACAATAAAACACAATGAGAGTAAAAAGACGCACGGTGAGATCGTCTTGAACCTTTCTGGTGAAATATCTGCATGGCTTTTTTCTCCCAGGTCATCGAGCACAGAACCACTGACGAAGAGTTTGCAGGTTGAGATCACCTTTCCTACAAAAAGTTCAAAAGAAGTCTCATTTAGGCTAGTTTGACACCTGTAGGTATTGTATGCACCACATTCTCTACGCTGTTTTGTTCAATTAGACCCGAATAAATTTACTGAAGCATTAAAAAAAACATTTGAGCCTTACAGTAGATCTTTACTAGACTTTGTGTCTACGCTGATACTGGAATCACTAATATCTGCTCCATGCCTTTGCTATTCAAACGTTCATTGTAATGTGTTTTATGATGACCCTGATGAAAGCCACAAAGAGTAATAAAGTTGTTCTGTATACTACAGTCTCAAAAGAAAATAAAACCTCACATTTTGAGCGTCTTTCTTTTAAAAGAATATTAATTATTTCAAACTCAGCGTAAATGAACGACATGAACATATGGATATAACACATTTACATGATTTTTACAAAACTTTGGGGATTTTATTTTTTTCAAGGACTTTTCCAGGCCTGAAAATAACCATTTTTAAAATGACATGACTTTTCCAGGTTTTCCATGACCTTATGAACCCCGATAAACTTAAGTCACATTATGGTATTCTTCAAAAGCTTATTTACTTTTCTCACAAATGATGTATTTCGTAAAAATTGAACTGGGGCTACATTTGATATTTAAAACACATAAAACCCAACCCGTACCTCTGGTCCACGGGGTCCTGTAGGTGACTTCCGGCAGCTGGCCCCGGTGCGGGTACAGGTCACTGGTGACGTAAGGGGCCGGCAGCGCCAGTAAGTTCATCATCACCTTCAGGCTGGTGGTGGTCTGGAGTAAAAGGGCAGAGGAGGAAGGCCGCATAGCTTCAAGGTGTAATGGTATTTGGACGTAAAAATAAAAATAAATAAAAAAATAAAAGGCACAAAAACTCACCTCAAAAACATAGTCGAGAGCTTTAAATCTGATGGTGGGGAAGGTTTGCATTGTAAAACAACTGTCGTGTTCAGACCTGAAACGGTAAACATTACACAAACGTTAGCTTTGTTTCCAAGTGACGTCCATTCAAGCTAGCAGAGTTATAACTTATTTATCTTAGTTTACTTGTTCTACGTCCTTCAACTCATTAAATGCTTTTAATAAAAACTAAAACTTCACAACAGCACAAATGGAATAAATAAACATGAATAATCAGTGGATAATGTATCATCAACTTACATTTTACTGAGCTACGTTTTGTTTTAGTGTTTTAAGCTAGCTTTTTAGACAGCCAATCAGCCAAAGATCGTTTATTGCGGATGATACACTTCCTGAACGCATGCGCGTTGAGGTGTTTTGGATTATTCTATAGTTTCTCATAAGGTACAAAGATCGGCCTACATGACCTCTGTTGACCCGTATCAAGACCATGTACTGTACAGCATTAAGTTCCCCGAGGCCCCAACTTGTAACTACGTTATTGAGAAGAAGTGACGTGTTTATAGGTGCCCTGCTGGGTGTTTAAGGGGTAATAACGTGCCGCAACGCTACGTGTATTAGTTGGACCGAGGCGCTGACTTCCACTTCCGCTATTCGGCGGAAGTGGTCATTCGGCGGGAAAAGTCTTCCCTGGTGTTCCATTTTCTTTTTTCTTTTTTTCTCTATCTATTTATTATATTCGTTGGCCCTTTTAAAATTAGCTCAATTGGCACTACTGTTTTTATTCTTTTATATTTATTTCGCATATTTTTTTTCCTTCATTCCACCAGGTGAATTCAATAATGCACCTGGGGCCTAATGCTGGGCGGTGCCTTCAGGTGCTTTATGTATACACTTCCGGGTTTTCTCTTGAGCCCGGTTTACGTACTGGTGGCGTGGGCCGCAGTTTGTCACGGCTTCCAGGCGGTTTTAAGGTGTGCATTGTTAAGCTTTTTTGTACTGCTGGTTCAAAACATATGTAATTATATGAGCCTTAATTGCTTTGCAGCGTGGTTTGCTCATTTTCTGGTTGCATAATAATGTTCAGCTTCCGTCTTTGCTTAAAGCTGCTTCGCTTCCGGGGAGGTTGGCTCATCTTATTTAGCTTAATCCAGTCGGCTACTTGCGTGGCCTCCAACTAAATGTGAGCAAAAAATGCACTGAATTCATGTAAAAAAAACAAAACAAAAAATATATATTTTAATGTCTATTTGTTTATTGACATGCATGTAGCACAACATGGAAACAGTGCTCTGTATAATGTAGTTGTGTATATTTAATTTCTTCCAGTGGTCTTATTTTTATGCACATTTTTGCACTTTTGCAGGAATATATACAGAACATGTGAATGCAGCGCTCTGTTTATTTACAGATGAAAGTGCCTCTCCAGTTGGACTTGACTTGTCAGGGTTATATGGAAGCTTTGTCTCTGTACAACATATATTTTATTTCAATGTATACAGTAGATCTGCTATGAGCATCTATCAGAGCCGTCTCCTTTTAAATTTCTGATGTGAGCTGAGTAGGACTTTAATTTCCTCAGCCAGTTTAAATAACAAAGTTAACTTGGAGTTCTAACTCTTGTGCTGCTAACTATGTTTAATCCTAGAAGATGTCATACTATAGTTGTAGTTTCAGGGCCAATCCCCTTCACGCAGGTACCAAACAAAACATGGGACCTTGGCTTGTTCCTTGATGAGTTGTCTTATTTATACCACAGTAAGATCTGGTTGGTCTTCTTGCGCCCTCAAGTGGTGAATCGCTGACATGACTATGACGTGATGCAAGAAAAGACATGACAAGCCTGTAAAATGATCCAGGGAAAGTGGTGAAAACCCTCCCATCTGCACTTGGTGTCATTTGTTTGTATTGGGTATCCTTAACAAATGCCCTTTTTTTTTTTTTTCAAAAAGTTTGGTGAGATTATAATTCAAAGATGAGTTTATGTGAAAGGAGATGTTGGGCGTGTCACATTTCTTCTTTCTGAGTTTAACAAAACAACCATTGTCTGTCTGCCTGTAACTTGTGTAGGGCGTCATGGGACAGGTAATAAGTTAATGAACTCTTAAAACATGTGAAACATCTATATTTGGCCTTTTACAAGTTTGTCATCAAGGTGACAAATAATATTCACTGTGGATGACGAGGCATTAGATTAAGACTTGGGCGTTATCAGTGACATCTGAGTCTGGGAATGTGTGTTTATTTCTTTCTGCATTGTAGTAAAACCTCTCATGCTGAAGTGAAGAGATGGAAAAAAACATTAAACTCCAAATGACAACAGGCTGCTTGAGGTAAAACATTAAAACACTTTTTTTAAAACAATTTGTAAAAATTATGCTTTTTTCTTTTTTTAAAAGGTGACGAAGTTCCAACTTTCATGCCAATTAACTTATTAGTTATAATTCTAGGGCTGCTGACTTCCTTATTTTTTTTTCTAAATTGTGTATTTGGTTTCAAAGAGTTTCACCCGAATCCTTAATGTTGATTTTCCTAAAAATATTTTGTTTAAAAAAAATATGTTTTTAAATATTTGTTTTTAGTTTACCAGTTTTAACTTTTGTGACAGTGACCCAGGAAAATTGTCTTTAGACTTTATGTTCCAACATTTCTTTAATCCCTAGAAGTTGTGTGTACATGTGCTTTAAAAACTCAGACTCACTGAAACGCAACACTCTCATACACAAAAGCCTGTAAGCTGAAACTGTTCAGGCTTTTTTAGTTTCTGCCGTCTTGGTGCAGAATCACATGTTTCTTTGTTGCCACGTCCTAATATCTTCCTCAGGTTTCCATTAAAAATGAACAGGGACTCTTATTTTGAAACTTTTTTTTTATTGACACTGTACAGCTTTGGTTAATTTGTTCATTTCTATAATAAAACACAATATGGCCATTACTATTTCACAGTGTCGCTATCGTGCACTTATAGTAGATGCTGTTGCAGGATCAAAATATTTTTGAGAAGCTTCGGTCGGTATTAAAGGACAAAGTTAGACATTTAGGAAAATGCTCTTTATTTGCTTTCATGACGAGAGCTTGATGAAGACTCGTGTCTGTGCACTAAATATGAAGCTGCAGCTGGTTAGCTTAGCATAAATACTTTTATTAGTTTTTTTGTCGTATACAACGCAGATATAACATGTTATGTTTGAGAGGTGCTGGTTGTAATGTGCAGAGCCAGGTTATAGATTCATATTCAACATACAGACAAGTGTCTCATCCATCCATCTTACTCCCGACAAGAAAACAAATGAGCCTATTTCTCCCAAAAAAAAAAAAAGTTGATTCATAACTTTGAATCAACAGTTCATCACAATTTGAAACCGCCAGAAAAAGCTAGCATTTGTTTTTTATTGTTACTCAAAATAGATTTGCTGGGGAAGACCATGGTATGTGGTCAAAAGCTCTGGGGGAAAAAATAAAGTTATGTTTTTTTTGTTGGATCAAGAAGGTGGTGCTGAGCCCTGAACCTCCATCAGGCTCTGGGTTGAAGAGACTTCGGCCTCTCGGCTCATTTCTTGCGCTCCTCGATCTGCTCCACCTCGCTGAACTCGTCCACCACCTTTCCGTTGATCATGGTCTGAGTGACGACTTTGACGATCTTCCTGGTCCTCACATCGGGCTCTTCTGTGACAGAAAAAATAAAAATAAAAGATATATTAATCTGTCTTGTCTGCTGGAACAGCTCTGAAACACAACAATGCAGCGTCTTATAGCAAAGTATTAGTTTTCCCACCGAAACTTCAGTATCAGTGTTATTACCCAGGGGGGGGGATTGGGAACCTTTATGTAACCTAATGTCAGTAATCTGCATGCTGGTGTCTACCAACTATAACAAAACATACAAAAGAGATGAAAAGGAAGCGGATCCAATGTCAAACTTTCCCTGTTTTGTGTTTTGTGTTGACTCCTATCAGATCCTGTGTGTCTGATAAGAGAAATACAATTCTACAAAAACTAACTTTTTCTACAAATAACCTGCAAGATTTACCACAGGAACATTTAAACAAAGTGAGATGACTTTTTATGCCAAGAATCCCTGAATCAAACCGCCTGTGGTCTTTTTTATTTTTTTTTTTTTTTAAAGGCATATCAAATAATCTGGACTTACTTTTAGGAGGTGGAGGTGTTTCCTTCACCCTGTGGGACAAAAGAACCAGACAATGTCATCCAAGAGGGCAAGCTGACACCAGGCTCACAATATATATCAAATGTAGGACACTTTGAAGAAAATAAAGGAAAATTGTTGTTGTGGGAGTTGTGTTTACTCTCTTTCTTGCTGAAAGTTAGATGAGAAGATTGATTTCACCCTCTATATGGACTGGCAATAATAGTCTAATCCAATTCTGCAAGAAAGTGTGCTGTAAATCCTAAAATGTCAATGTTCATAAGGTGTAACTACATGTAGTCTTGTGTGGAAAGCAATATTAGTTGTACTTTTTGCAAGTAACAAATAACTAACACACATTTTGTGTTAGGATATTAGCACAAAGAAACATGCTATTGCTTATGCATATGTTATATAACTATACTCGGTAAGTATTGGTGCAGGTGTCCGGCGCTCGCTGTCCTCTCCCTCCAGCAGCCTCCTGTAGGTGGCGATCTCCATCTCCAGGTTCTGCTTGATGCGCAGCAGCAGCTCGTAGTCGGTCTTGTTGCGCTGCATGTCCAGGCGCAGCTGCGACAGCTCGTCCTCCAGCTGGCTGAGCGTGGCCTGCAGCCGGTCCATCTCCACCGAGTACTTGTGCCCCGTTTCCCCCAGGTTCCCCTCCAGCACACCCGTCTGTCGGCAGAACACACAGGTAAGGGTCGCACTGCAGGTGTGCCGTGGGGGAAATGAGCAATTTCACTTAATCGGTATATTAAGTTAATATTAAGTTGTTGCAAGTCATTTTCCATTTTTGAGCATCTGAGCCTGCAGTATAGTGCAGTAGTAATTAAATACTCTTCCATGCCAGTAGATGGCACAATAATTACCTACCATATGCTGTATTATGCTACAATGGGACATTTTTGTTTTTTTTATTGTAGAAAATGTTCTGCGGCTCAAAAAAGGTTGAAAACCGCTGCTCTACAGTCTCCTACATTACAAAACCATGTAAAGTGAAGAAGACATTTTGTTCTCTTTGTAGAGGATATCATGTATACTCTACATATCTTTTATTTGATAAAGAGCACTATCAAGTTGATGTTTGGGAGGTTTTAGGGAACGTCGTGCATTTGCTTTCTTAGCTTTATGTTTAAATAAAACATAAAGACTGGGAGCATTTTCTTTAAGTTAATTACAGGAACAATCACAAAACATAACACACAATCATACTTGTGTACGTCATATGTTTTTTCTTTTTTTAAAAGCTGCATTTATTGGGGGGGAGGGCGCTTTATGGGTTGCAGGACGAGCCGCAAATGTTACTTTTATGTGTTTTTATGGTAAACGTAATTGAAACAAAATGAATTTATGTGCAACATTCACACTTTTGGTTTGCACCAACTACTGAGAAAAATACTTATTAGGTGCTTTAACGTTAACCCCGTAGCTAACAGTGTGTTTGCTGTTTTGCAGGAGCGTCCTGCAGGTTTATGCAGGTGACAGCGGCGCATCAAAACGGTAAGTTTGCAGGGAGGACCAAAACATGGAGCTGAGAGTTGGTAAAAACCCTCCATAGAGCTGACCACACCTCATGCATTATTATAAAAAACAATTTATCAATGCAGTTTTAACTGGTAGTGTAGTCAAGATTGCCCCAAAAATGCCCCAACAAAGACGATGATTAGGAAGACTGCACACTAACACACGTAAACAGTGCTGGTTTTAACGTACTTATTTGTGGAAGAACTACACACACACACACACACACACACACACACACAGATGCGTTTTGGTGGCCAACACTGAATAAAAACATCTCTTTACAAGGCTTTTCATCTCTGACTGCTCTCACAAAGCATGGCTTACTACACATAATACACACATAATACACACATAATACACACATAATATTCCTCCGTTGGTTTGACAGAAGTCTCACCGCTGATGGACGATGTACATTCTCACCATCCATTATTGCTCCGTATGTTTACCTGTTGAGCTCATCCATCCACCCCCCCCCCCCCCCACCCCCCCAATACTGCGTGCTCTCTATTTGGCAAACATCAATGAGCTGTATTTGCCCCCCACTGCACAGCTCTAAACACGCTCGTTTAACCTCCGCGTGCATGGGAGAGGCGGACAAAACATCCACGCCTCGTCACACTGATTGATTATTGGAGCACAATGAAATGCGCTTGCATTGTAAAGGCTCTTTTGTTAACGCGGAGAAAGCAGCTGTTGTCTACCGACGTGTGCAGAAGAGAAGCGGCGAGCTCCAAAGAAGTAGAGGAATTAACACGACTCGTTTATGCAAAGAAAAAGACTCGTTTTGATATTTTACCTAGAAGTTCAAACGTTATTCATGTAGAAATATGTGACGATGGACGCAGGGTCACGTGATCAGACCGTAACCACGGTACTGTCTGTCAGTGCAGGGCTGTACCTGCTTCCGGAGACTGTCGAGTTTGACCTCCACGGCCTGCAGGAAACGCCGCCTCTCGCCGAGCTCGCTCTGGGCACAACGCAGAGCCTCGTTGTTTTCTTTGACCTCCGACTGCACCGCCTCCAGCTGCAGACGTCAACGTAATCATGTTAAACACGTAGTCTCAAAAAAAAAAAGAAATGGCACGTCATAATGAGGGATTCGGTGCAGCGGCGGACCTTCTTGAGGTACCAGGTCTCGGCCTCCTCCTTGTTATTGCGGGCGATGCCCTCGTACTGGACCCGGAGCTCAGCCATGATGGCTCCCAGATCCGGACCGTGAGCCGCCTCCACCTCCACGCTCACCTGCTCGTTGCTCAGGCGACACTTCATGAGATTCATCTCCTGTGATCATTAAAAGAGGGGAAACAGGGTTTGATGCTGCAGCTGCTTGGTTTCTCACTACCCGGACGACTAAAGCCGGAGAGTTTAACTTCAGTCTTATTCACTGAAGTATTTAGAGCCTCTACTTCTAGTAATGCCAAATTATACCAGTACTGGAGTAGGATTTTGTATGCAAGACTGAAGTAGTATCAGCAAATGTACTTGAAGGTTTAGTTAAAGTGCTTGAGGGGTCAAATCATAGTGGAGTATTTTATTTTATATCTCTCTTTTAGAGAAATTATTTACAACCCGTTTGTCCTGTGCTGCAGTGGATTTTAACTCCTTTGTTTTATTTATATATATATTATATATATAAAGGAGTTAATATATATATATATATATTTTTTTTAACTCCTTTATTTATTTATTTATATATATATATATATATAAAAAATATATATTTCTTTTTAAAGCTGAGGAGAAAGGTTGAGTGATTTTTATTTTTTTTGTGATTTTTATTTATATATATATATATATATTTAAAAAAAAAATTGTGTCACCTCTGCATGTGCAAGATAAATATTGAAACTGCGTGCAGTCAGGTTTCCAGTCCACATCCTGGATACCACGCCTTCAGAGTCCAAACACACACAATCCTGTGGCTGGATGGGCTCAAATGCTCCTCTCTGTTTACACAGGTGTTGTCTTGCTATCTGCAAGCACCATGGCGACAAAGAGAGGGGCGTGTCCACACACCCAGGGTGATGCTTTCAGCTTCTGAATACTGTTAAACCTTCAGAATAACGATTGGAATGTTTCACAACTCTTTGGTTTTGGGATAGTAATCCTACCGAGACGCAGGAAACTGGTTTTCGTGCAGCTCAGTAAAAACGTCAAAGACATCCTCCGTGTAAACGAGTCTGCACTCGACAACTTGTAAGGTGATTATCTTGACGAGGGGGGGGAACCCTCGTCGATCATGTCCTGACGCGACCTTCGACCTTCTCACCTCCTCGTGATTCTTCTTCAGGAAGTAGAGCTCCTCCTTCAGGCCGTCCAGGTCTCCTCGCAGAGCGGTGATGATCTGGTCGTGGTCGGACTTCGCCCTCTTCAGAGCGTGACAGTCCCGCTCCACCGACTGGCACAAGGCGGCCTCCGCCTCCCACCTGCAGGAGGAACATATGGAGGATCCAGAAGGGAGGGAAGAAGATCATCAGCACACATGTTATCAACCTCGTATGTGTTTTCATTACGTATTGATTACAGTTTTTAATGAAATCCCTGCAGACTTTAAAGAAGGCCATTCAATCCAATAATGTGCATCCTCAAAGTATTCTATCGGCTGCAGCATTTAAATGATTATTATGTATGCTGAATCAACAAAATGAAAACACAAAGTATAGTTTATACTAATGAGAGTGAAAGGTAACTATTGAGAACTGTAGTTTGGCATAAGAGTATCAACTCGGCTTTCTTTAAATCACATTTTATTGCCTTTATCCATTAATTCAATAGGAAGTGATTAAACGCTCATCAGGCTTTTTTTTTTCTAAAGATCTCTCAAATCAGATGCTTATCTCCGGAGCTTAAATTTAAACGCTAATTTCATTATTATTCAGCCTGGACCCAAATTTCTATGTTTATTGAGAATTGGCCAAAACAAATTTAAAAGTTATCCTGTATTATCATGGCACTGTAAAAATATATTTATTAGAAGTAATAGTGCAAAGTGTTATCAGAAAAATAATATTTATATATAAAATTTGCTACTATAATATGTATAACATTGCGGGTTTGACTATGATCAAAACTGACTTGATTGTATATATTGATTAATTGACTAACATGAACAGCATTGTAATGTTGTACTCTGTAGAAAGTATACATGAAATGAAAACACTTAACTAAAGTACAAGTACCTTAAAATTCTACTTAATAACTCCCATTGATAAGGTGTGACAACAACACGGACACATGAAACCACTCACGACTCCAGAGTAGAAACACACGTGTGAAAAGTGCCACGCAAACTCATGCAGCGATGTGCACGTGAGGTGCACATGCGCTCGGCTGCCAACGCCATAAATAACCTGCAGGCCGATGTGTCGCCTCCGAACATACCAGCGAACACCGACTCCTTCAACTCCCCTCCGCCAACTCCTGAAACCGATGGTGTCTCTCTGACCCGCACCATCCATCACGCCCATCACACCCTGCGCTCCCCCGGCCTCCTCCACCTCCTCCTCCACCTCGTGGGAACCGGGCCTCTTATTTCGCGGCCTGACATAAAGCTCATTTGTCCACGTCGCGCCGCGGTCTGGCGCTCGCGTGCGAACGCTCCACAGCCGAGTCGAAGAGAGGAACCGCTGCGTGACACTCACTTGACCCTGAAGTCGTCGGCCGCCAGCTTGGCGTTGTCGATCTCCAGCATGACGCGGGCGTTCTCCAGCGTCTTCTTTCTCACCTGGTGGGAAGTTAAGCAGCGAAGATCCAGCTTTTTACAATGTGAGCGTGCAGATTTATGGATGGAAACGTGCGTAAAAATCCACGAGCATCCAAATCTATCTGGCTGTCATCAAACTTCTCTACGATTTTTTCAAAAATGTAATTTTTGCTTCAGCCAATGTGACGATGGACGATTTCTGCTTTATCAGACGACCTGAAACTACGTATCCTGCGTTTTGACCTCTTCAGTAGTGGGTTACAACGGGATGCAAAAGCGAACACAATCAAGCCAATCAGCATGGGGCGCGCAATCAGTTGCAGGAAGTGACCTGCTGAACGTGATCTCCATCTCACTGACCTCCTGCTCGATGGCGTGCGCCTGGGCCATCATCCCCTCGATGTCGTGGCCCTTGGGCGCCTTCTCCAGCATGAGCTGCTTGATCCTCGCCTCCAGCTCGGCGTTGGACCTCTCCAGCGAGCGCACCTTGTCCAGGTAGCTGGCCAGCCGGTCGTTCAGGCCCTGCATGGTCTCCTTATTGCTGGAGGCCCCGCCGAGGCCGTTGAAGGAGGCGAGGCCGGTGCCCAGCGCGTTGAGGCCGTTGCCCAGCGAGAGGGAGCGCGACAGGGCCAGCGTGCCCGAGGAGACGGCCGGCTTGGGGCGCAGGCGGAGGCCGCTGTCCCTGACGGACACGCTGGAGAAGGAGGGCTGACGCACCGAGTAGCTGCGCACGGAGTGGGTGGAGGCCATGTTGTGTCTGCTGCTGCAGAGGATGGAGACGAAACGCTTAGTCGGTGCTTTTAGGGAGATGCACGTCTGCTTAGAAAATATCACGGACCTTCATTAATGCTTTTGATTGATGAAATTGTGTTGAATCATGAATGAACAGGAAAGAAGGTCAATAGTTAACTTGCAAAAAAACTTGTTTCCATCTCTTTGAAATAATTTTGCAGCTCACTGCAGCTGTGGTGCATGTCTTTGTAGTTACATTTCATGTAGCTGAGGCTTTTATCCAAAGCGACTTACATGATATACAGTAGACCGTAGACACAGCAACGGTGAGCAATTAGGGTTAAGTGTCTTGCTCAAGGACACATGGACGTGGACTAGCGGAGCCGGGGATCGAACCATTGATCTTCTGATTGAAAGACGGATCTGCTAACCACTGCGGCACAGTCGCCCTAGTTGTGTCTCTTTGTGGGCGCTTGATTAATAGTGATGTCAAACAGAGGCTCGTTATGCTTCTCTCTGAACAGCTGCTAGTGAGTCTGACTGACGATGGTTAAACTATAAGTCATAAATACATAACCATATGTTTCGGTTTGTATTCGTAGGTTATCGAATAAGTACACCAAACTATACAGAGAATGCATTTGATTTCCAGGCATCTTATAACTGTGAAACATATCTACTTCCTCCTGCATGAAAATATAAAGGTTTTGCTCATTCGGTGACGTTAAGTTGTTATTTGATGAGTAAAAAAAGAGAATAAAGACAACTCACGTACTCAGTTCTTCAGGAGGTCTTGTGTGGTGTTTCGACCCTGATGGTGAGAGTGACTGCCGTTTGTTACTGGACCAGATTTCACAGGTGAGTCTGTCTGCAGAGGATCTCTGTTGGGGGCGGAGCCTCCGTCGGCGCGTCCAATCCCACTGCACCAAGGAGGAGGATGCAACTTAACACCTGCTAGAGGAATGAAACTAAATAACCTGGTGACCATAAACTAAACAAGTTAGTGTCAAAACTTTAAGTGCAGTTAATTAATTGTCTGGAGGTTTGAAAGCAGCAGCTGTGAATACAGACACTTTAATTTAACTGTAAAACTAAATCTGATGTCATTTAAATCATATTTCTAATCCAACTATCAAAAAGAAGGAAAATAAAGAATATAATACAAATAGCCCTCTTATAGTTTCTTCTTTCTGGATGAATAAAACATATGTATTGGTGTACTGAGGTGCCTTTAAACCTCAGTGGACCAAATTATAAATATTAGAGTTGATACTATCATGAAATTAGAAATAATCATGAAGTTGCTAGGTAGAAAAACAACCAGTTTGCCCATGAGTCACCATTATTGTGCTGTAAAACATCGGCGCACTATTTATCACAAAACACGACTGAGCTACATTTGGCGCGGTGACATCCACGTCCGCGGGCGTTCATCCGACCCGTGCGGTGAAACCGGGAGGATGGACTGGTGCGGACTGGTAGGACTGGAAACCAGCACCCTGCTGTCGCCACACTGATCCCCCTTCACCGAGGACACAATGCGCACAGCGACGCGAGACACCGGCTCCACCGGAGGACGGCCCGGTGGGAGGAAGCCGGAACAATGGAGGGGCAAGAAAGAAAAGAAAGTGAAGACCCCTGAGAAATGCAGGGCGTCGCTGTGGCTGAACTCAAAACCTGGATTATATTCACAATCACACACACTTTTTTTTGTGTGTATTTGAACAAGTGTTAACTACTCAGCCCTCTCTGGCTGTACGTTGTCACTGTATTGTAAAATTCCTCTGGTGAGCATTATTCTCTGTGGAGGGTCAGATTACACAGTCACACTGACCTGGTTTAAGGCCTCACGTGCCTCCCCCTCCACCAACATGTCTTGTGTACACACAAACACATAGACATAGACACACACACACACACACAGAAAAAGGATGACGATGATCTCCAAGGTCCTAAAACTATCCACATGATCAAATTAAGACTTTAATAGCAAATAAAAGAGGGGATGTAATTTCAGATTTCATTTAAAAGAGAATGTGTCACCTCTCAGGCTTCTGACACAATAAGGTGAACACTATTACATTATTATTGTGTTCAGCTGTCAACAATGAAGTTAAATCCAAAAAGTCCAACACAAGAAAAGTAATATTTCCTCCTTTGTCCGGTTGATTGCTGCATATTGTGCTGAACTGCTTAACATCTTATCGTTGTGTGTAACAATGCAAACAGCTGTTTCAATATTCATATATAATACTGCAGAATATATCATTACATATTGATACCATATCATTTTTCAAATATCTATTGTGATGTTATTCCTCTCACATGTTGCCTCTGTTTCACCCTAATATGATGCTGCGTGGATGTACTGCCGCCTGGTGGTGAAGAAACGTATTGCACAATATGTACAGGTCAGTTGCTGCTGCAACATAAATACTCTATTATACACAACACGTGTCCAGAATAAACAAGACTGAGATAGAATGAAATCCACCTGTGCACTGATGCTCGAGGTGCATTAATACAAAATCTACATTTATTTAAAGACTGAGTTAAATCAAAATTGTTAATTACATGTAAGGCTGCACTTTGTCTCTTTTATTTTATTTGTTAATATACAGCATGTGCATTTAATACACAGAGAAAAGCAACAATTCATGTTGGCCCAAAGACGATACATAGAGTGCCCAAATTACAGCCCGATAATTATATTAAAAATTTAAATCCTGCATAGTTTAACTTGGTCTCCACGAACTCCTGATATTTGTGTCTTTAGCTTTTTTCGTCATAGACACGATAGCCACAAACTCAAAATCAGGTTAATGAGAATGAAGAAAGAAAACAGTTGATTGCATGATTTAATAGGTTCATCATTATAAGTGAGTCCACATTAATATAAAACCCTGGTCGGTGCAGCTTGTAAGTGATTTCAATTCATCAAATCTTTATTATACTACTTCAGAACTTGCTGCTTATTCCTTTTATTCATCAGTAATGAAGAGCAGACTCGGCATAAAGACCACAGCTCAATAATCGATCACCTTGTTCTAATTATAACATTTAAACTGCCCATCGGTATCTAATTCCCCAATAAAACATGATAATGTTTATAATGTCAAAACATTTAAACAGACTGCTGCGAGATGAAGGCGGGAAAAGATAATGGATGGATGGATGGATGGATGGTGCATTATGGACCTTATGGTGGAATTCACACATAATTCTTAAACTGCATTCTGCGTGATGGGTGCTTTCACCTTTTGACCTTTTAACTATATTTCAATGCTAACAGGAACATTTTGAATGCAGGACTTTGACCTGTAACTCAGTTTTTCTTCACATTTGCATCACTACTTTTACCTCAGTGAAAGATATGAGCACACCCAGTGTTCCTATTGGTTGTTGTTGAGCTCAATAGGAATGAAAAGCATCTCTTTTCCTCCAGTGTGTATCGCAGCATCACCTTCAGTTAACATCCCGATACACAGCAAACGGGCATTTCCTCCTCAGGAGAGTGATTTAGATCCCGGCTCCGGCTTCTTACAAATCAAACCGAAGTGCTGTGATATGTCAAAAGCTCGATATATAAACACTTTCTGGGAACCTGCCGCGGAGTCCAGTGTTTATTTTTGCACAGTGCACGGCTGGCCGGCAGCCTGGCTGAAGTGAATCACGTTTCAGCGCCTTGCTTTTCGTCCGGCCCTCCTCCTCCTCCTCCTCCTCCTCCTCCTCTCGTGTGCTACTGTACGAGTCATAGTTCACACATGAAAG
Organism: Cottus gobio; assembly: GCA_023566465.1. Taxonomy (NCBI): domain Eukaryota; kingdom Metazoa; phylum Chordata; class Actinopteri; order Perciformes; family Cottidae; genus Cottus; species Cottus gobio. The sequence continues at coordinate 5,696,823 of CM042218.1, forward strand.
AAGGTTCCCTTTGTTTATTTCTCAGACTTTTCTATAGCACACAATGTGCCGACCCGTAGTCCGGAGTCAAATACGTTCACTTTGCTTTGTTTTTTCGGCTTTGTTTGGAAACTTGATACTGAATCCAGAGGTGGGGAGCTTTTATAGCCGGGGGTTAAATGGTAGGCCTGTGCAGTATCCTCTTTTTAAACATAACACCCAGAGCCGCAAAGTAAATTCATTGTGGCCCGGTTTGCCTAAAGAAAGAAAGTTTCACCTAAAATTGTTCAGGCATGTCGTGTTTGTTGACGTGGCCACAGGGGCCAGTTCTGGGTAATCAGTTAGTCACCTTCTGGTGGGAAAGGAGCTCAAAGTTGTGCACGAAACAGCTGATGGACGACGTTACAGTTAGAGACGATATGATGCTGCAACAAAACGATGCATTTTCAAGGTGCATTTTGTTGAGAACAAACCAGAAAACAAGAGAGAAGACGACTCAAATTCTCTGCACAAGTCGGAGAATTTACAACTAATTTAAAAAAGTAAACGTTGAGTTTGTTCTTCAAGGTTCATATTAATATTTAAAACAAAGGCTCTTTGATTCAGATTAAAGCAGCACTCTCATTTCTAGCCTTGACTTGTTGGCTGCATATTGCTGGTAGATTTTATCAGCTGTAGCTCGCATTTTAAATAAAACAAGTATGAAAGCTCCTTGATTTTTAACAAAGTGAGACATGAGACTCCAATATGTTTTCACATTTCCTAAAGGGATTATGTCATCTGGAGATGGTGAAATACAAAGTTGTGTATCGCCTGCGCTGATAACTTGTGTTATTTTACGCCTAACAAAGTTATACAGTACACAAATAAAGCCTTTCTGTACTTCGATGTACCTCTCTATTGTCAGTTTGGGGGTACAGCCATACATGATGACATCATGAGTTATCCTCAACGTGTATTATCCATATCCTCATATTTAAGAGTTGAAACCGAGACTCCATCATTGCTCATCATCCATTCAGCTCGCATGCCATCATCAGCTCAGTCAAATAATATCCTCAAGTGAAGCGGGGAGGGATGGGGGGGGACAAAACAAGAAGCATATGGCAGCATCTGAAATAAACTCGAGGAGGAGGAGGAGGGCGCTGATGAAGATGGCTCATCTTCCACAGAGGTTTTGTTGACTGTTGTGCAGGGGCGAGCTCATCAGAACCGTGAACACCCGGAGCCGAGGGGCTCCGCGGCGTATCTGCTCGTTAGGTGGGCGACGCCGTAATTCATGGGAGCGAGCGGCTCTGCAATCAGGGGCCTATTCATTAGCGGGGGGGGGGGGGAGGGGGGGGGGGGGGGGCTTTCATCTGCATCCACTTCAAGCTGCCAATCAGCGACGCGGACGCAGCGGCGTGAGGACAAAAAAACGGGGATGCGCGTGCATGCAGAGGAGACGCCGCCTCCTGCGCGCGCATCCGAGAGGGAAGAAATGCGCGTGTTTTTTACGGTGTAGTGCTGGCAGGTGGCCCAAAGCGCGTCAGCCCGATAATCATCTCTGCGCTCAGCGCAGGGGCGGCTTTTGTTCTCGGGTTTCACGAGGAGGAGCATCGCTTTGCTTGAATGGGTTTCCTCCTGGATTGAATTGATTAGAAGTGATTGATTGGGAGGGAAAAAAGTTTGGTTTGTAGGTTAAGTTTGGGAAAGAAAACGAGCGTTTCATCAGTGCTCTCCTTCCTCATGCACTTACAGTGCAAAGACACACATCATGGACGCACACACCTGGGGATCTTTAATTAAATCTCTGAGTTGCACAAGGGAACCATTGTGTGTGTGTGTGTGTGTGTGTGTGTGTGTGTGTGTGTGTGTGTGTTTTAATCTGCTGTGGTCCTGTTCCTCCGAAAAGCAACGCGAGAAACATGGCCGTCACTTGAAACTGTATTGATAATGCAGATGTGATCGCACTCTTTATGAATTTGTACTCAAATTAGATGTGTTTCAATTCCTCAGATGAAATGTGTTCACAACTAATCAGACATTCGACAAAACAAATAAGCTGCAACGTAACAATCAGGGTTTATTCCCACTATATCCTTCAAAATAGTGGGCGGAGTTCAGGGATACTGTAGTTTCAATAAAACACCCAGATTAATATACTGCACAAATACAACCCCTGCATGTAGTCTATGGTTTCATCCATTATGATCCATAACCATAGCAATTAAAAATGGCCATAATATTGTACTTTTAAAAGTAACCTCTGCTAACTGCTGGACGATGAGGTCCACAGTGTGCAGATAATAATAATAATAATAATAATAATGCATTTTATTTATAGGCGCCTTTCAAAACACTCAAGGACACCTTACAAAATCAACAAGGAAACACTCAATCCATTAAAACAACCAAACAGAGCAGCAAACAGTAAAAACATCATAATACTATTAATAAAATGAACAGGCAAAGCAAAAAAGAAGGGTCATTGCACAAAAGAGAAAAAAAAAGTTAAAGCGAGTAAGCCTCTCTGAAAAGATAAGTTTTTTTTTGTATGTATCCCCGTTTCCAGTTGTATCCCCGTTTCCAGTTTGTCCTCAACTAAGCTAAGCTAAGCTAGGCTAAACTGGCCTCTATAGCCTTTCAATCTGTGCAAGCAAGCACATGCATGTATTTTATTGCGAAAAAGGAAACAAATGTAAAGGATCCCTTTGTGTATGTTATGTTTTTATGTATAAAATACATCTATACTGGAAAATACAGCATCAACAGATTTTATTTTTCTTAAGCTTTCAATAAATCAATATCTCATCCAGCATCAAACACCCTGCATCAACACTTGGCTGGAAGTGCATGGGCGTGTCGTACGCTGAATTTACTTTAGTGGTAAAAAAATAAAAATAAATAAAAGGGGGCACATTGATCCAGTTTGGAAAATGTAGATCTAATGATATCCTTTAACTCAAAGTATCCCATTCATGCCTCACATCGCAGGCCCTTAAGTGCTGTCAATCAATGTAACAACTGTAGATAATCGGTGTTAAAAGGCCTCTTAAAAGCCAACGAGCTGCCAGATTAATGGCCACGCTTTCACAGTAGGATTGATCACATTTCATGTTAAGTACAGCATGTAAATTGGAGATGAAGCGCAGGACATTGTGCTCAATAATACGTTACTGCGAGTGCTTGACCTCTGACGGTCCACCTTTTGATTTTTGCACTTAGTGTGAAAACAGGGCCTGATATACGTTCACATTGTCTGTTAAAAACGTGCATTTGTCATGACATTTTTACACACACACACACACACACACACACACACGAGAAAACTCTCCCTCTTGGTCTCGCTGCATGAGTATTAAACCTGATCCTCAATTATTCAAACACTAACATTTTCATAACGGCTCTGATACATTTTTATTAAACTGTAGCAGTATTTACAATGTACAATCACTGAATTATTTCATTTCAAGACACATTTAAAAGTGCTTTTTTTTTCAAAAGTGAAGTTTTGTTCTGAATAAATAGGAGTTTTCTGACAACAATACAACAACAAACAGTAAAGCAGCAAATGTGCTCATCACCAATACAAAAAAACAACAAAAAAACAAATGCTGAGGTTTTACTGTAATACTGCTACAACACTCCCTGTTTTCATATTGCAGCAATATCCTTAAAATACCTTGAGTGGGAAAACAAAAGGAAAACAATTCTGACCTGATGCAATGTTGTGTGTCCAGAAGAAAAAATAAAACGCAAGTGGTCTTCTTATCTGCAATATATATATATATATATATATATATATATATATATATATATATATATATATATCTTTATACTTTTTTTAAATATATTTATATATATATATTTTTTATTATATATATATATATATATATAAATGAAATTTAAAAAATATATAAATAAATATATATACATATATATATATATATATATTAAAAAATATATATTATATATATATATAAAAAGAAAGAAATCCCATGTTGGCATGAAGGTGAGCCTTTTCTCCGTCTGCTGTCTTTTCAAAGAGTCTCACCGCAAAGAAGAATCCAACTGATTGAAAGCAGATCTGCGAGGTCCTGCATGGCACGAGGGACTCGGCTCCCAAAGCGAGCAGATTGCTGACAGTACGTCCCAGAGGATTTATTTTTCTTTTTTCCCCCACAACATCAGAGCGGTGACGACGCAGTAAAGGTAGACGCAGGGGGTCAGCGGCTGATGGGGAGCTGTGGTAAAGAGATGGACGGGTGGGTCAGGTGGCCCGGGGCGGCGAGGACGGAGAAGGGATGGGCTGATGGAGAAAAGAGAGAGAGAGTGAGTAGATGGAGCAATGTGAGTGTTAATGTCGTTTAATTTAAGAAAATGATGCTGACGACGGAGGAAAAACACTCCTGAATGTTGAGTGAAGCCACAGAGACGTCAGGACAGATTCAGAATGAGTATTTAGAAAAGTACAATAAAAGAAAGTGCTTCAAACTTGGCCCTCCAACACTATATTATAATGTTTATTGTAAAACCTTTCAAGTAATTTTCATTTTATAGCCCCAAATCAGTGTGGAATATTTAACCCACCAAATAAGACCAAAATATGGCTTTAATGCTTGTATTGCAAGTATTAATACATTTTTATTTTTGTATTTTTCTAATCTCATACCCTTATTCTAATTATTATTCCTGATTGCAAATCACAGATGATGAAAAATGTCCCTCTTATTGTTGTGCTATATGATATCATAGGATTATTATCACTGATGCTTCACTTTTACTATTATAGAGACATTGGGCACATCTGTGTGTAACAATGGATCACACTTTTTATGTTAAGTCTTAATCTATAAAATAACTACTAGCTGCAACTGTAAGATAAATTGAGTACAATATTTACATCTGAAATGTAGTGAAGTCAAAAGTAGCATGACATAGAAATACACCAGTAAAGTACAAGAACCTCACATTTATCCTTAGTGCAGTACTTGAGTAGATCAAAAATACAATAAAAAGTACTAGATTAGCTGATTATAGTGTTGGTGAATAGATTATTAAACATAAAGTAGAGAATGTTCTGCTATATAATTCTCATATAATCAAGGTCCCTGAACTCACCGTCCAGGTACCCGTGCAGGGCCAGCAGATGCGGCCGGTCCGGGCTGCTGAACGGTGAGTAGTGGATCTCGTCCGGCAGCGACGGAGGCATCCGGGACATCGGGGCGCTCTGGGAGAAGCCGCTCAGGGGCGGCTGCTTTTTGTGCCGAGCTCGGCAGTTCTGAAACCAAACCTGGTGGAGAGATTCAGGACGGTGAACGGGCAGCAATCAGAGAGGCGGCGTACTCAACAACAACAACAGCACTGGAGACGAGGGTTTGAGTGCTGCTGCCAGAGGAACCATGCCAGTGTGTAGTGGGAGGATTGCATCCTTCAGATTAATGGTGTGTAATCTACACTGAAACAAGTCTTCTTCTGGTTATTTTATAGTTTATGTATTTAACGGTCTAAATCTGTAGTTTCCACACACGTCTGAGGGGTCCCAAGTTAATTAAATTGGGATAAAAATGGAAAGAAAATGAAAACTTTCTCAAAATGTGCTCTTTTCTTTTAAAATACAAGATACTTTACCTCGTCTGGTCTCCAAAAATCCTTCAAATCTGGCATTTTCAGAAGGAAAACCTGGTCGCAGGTCCACAATTCTTCATTTTAAGGAGCAACATTTTTCAACTCTGGCGGAATTTATCTGGATTTCCTTGATTATTTCTCTAAAAACTCATCAAATTTCAAAGATTGAGAACATCTGTTTATTAAATAAAATGCTTGAGAGCCCCATGAGAGTATCAGATTCTGCATATTCTGAATCTATTTTGCGGCATTGTGTAAGTAGTGCAGCTGGTATTTCATTATGTTCCCTCTGTCTAAATATCTCACAACGCAGGTTTAAGTTCATTTTTCTTGACTTTATGTCTGATTATGTCCCACCTGGATGACCCGTCTGCTCAGCCCCGTCATCTCCGCCAGTTTCTGCAGCGTCTGAGCGTCGGGGTTGTTGTCCTGAGCGAACTGAGACTGCATCACCTGCAGGGACACACAGTCATGAATCCACACACACACACACGCACACACACACACACACACACACACACACACACACCGGCTGCAAACGCACACACACACACCTGCAGTTGCTCAGCGGTGAACGATGTCCGCGCCCTCTTGGCTGGTTTCGGCTGGCAGTCCTGATCCGAGGGCAGCGCTCCCTCCAGAGTGAGTCCTGTCCCTTTAAGAGAGCACAATCTCAACAGGCCTGTTCCTCTGCCCCGTCAGCATTTTGTGCAGTTACACAAAACATTTGTCTAAACAACCCATGTAACACAATTAAGATGTTTTCTCGCCAACAAACACACAGTGCAAAGTATTTATATCACAGTTTTGTTTTCCACTGAAGGCAGAGAGTCTAGCTCAGCAGTGGGAACAATAAGGTTATTATGAATTTTAGGATTCATATTGAACACAACTTTTGCTTTTTAGCTGTAACATGGTGAGCTGGGGGTGAACCATCACTTTCTTCCTCAAGCTTATTGTATTTAATCTGTGATTAAACGTTATCATCCGTCATATCCCAGCTATTTATAAGTAAAAAATGTATTTTATGTTGAAAATAAGAAATCTAGAGTTTTGTATTTGGATAAAAACAACTAAATAAACGTGTATTTTAATATTTCCCTTTATATTAGAGGTACATGAATGCAACAAACAGCTGGATTGAGCTCATGTTGTCATCCAGAGTGGGAAAAAAAGCAACTTGGGAGGAAATTTGGAAACTTTAGAGATGGAGACGTTCCATGTGTCGACCCCTGCATATTTCTTTGCTGTTAACCCAAATCGAGGTTTAAACTACCGTTCTCCGCAGCTCGGCGCAGGTTGTCCAGCATGATGTCGTAGTGGCTCCGGCACAGCACCCGGCCCTCCACCAGGCCGAACTCCTCCCCGGTGGACAGCTGCCTCTTGCAGGAGAAGCAGGCGAAGCAGGCCAGGTGGTACACGCTGCCCCGGGCCCGCCGCACCCAGTCGCTGGCGTACACCTGCCGGCCGCACTGCCCGCACTTAGTGCCGAACCTACTGTGAGGGGGAGGAGCAGGAGACGGACAGGTGAAGGTCGGCTGCAGGTCACAGATCATCTGCCAATCAAACCCCATTCAATTTATGTTGACTTTTCCCTTCTTATTACAGCTCCACTGCACACAGATGCTGCATTTCATTCAGATACATGAAAGCTAATAGAGCAATTTGAGTCAGAACATCAATGGCTTCCTATTATATTTATAGTTTGCTGTTGTATTTTGTATAATATATGCAGAGGAGTGTTATTGTTGATCTGTTGTGGCAGGAAACTGTGGATAAGAGTCAGACATCTTCAAAATGAACTAAATACTGAATACTACTCAGTCTGGGCTTCTTGCTTTTTTATTTTTTAAGGGTGGTGTTGAGGGGGCTTTTTAAAGGCTGTGCCCAGGAGCTCATTGTCTTTGACTCCGTCCATGCTAATGATAAATGCACCATCTGAGCACAGTATTACCAACATGTTGCCACACATTCTCAACTCGTCAAATGCCGACAAATAATAAAGTTAATATTGGACATCGGTGCAAATTTTACAAAATAATGTGCATTCAATCAAATCACCAAAACTACAATTGACGTGAAGTGAGGGGTTTGGTGCATTATCCACTTTGCCTGGTTTTAATTCACTTATGTGCATTCATCTGTCTGGTATTTGGTTGTGTTCGTGGTTTGCTGCAATATATTAAATAAGATCTTGCAGAACAAAAGTCCATCATGGACATCATGCACAACAGTATTTTCGAGGAGAAGCTAAATCCTGTTGAGGCCAAAACATATTGGGGAGGAAAGCTCAACTTTACACACACAGAGAAAAATCTTAATTATGTCCAATAATTCATCACCCAGATAAAGTCATATTTATGTCACCTGTCACTATAAATCCATTATTTATTTGTAAAAGTCAAGTGTTTTATAAGTGAGCTCTTAAAATCTCTTGGGATGAAACATTCACTTTAATCAGGATTGAGAGACATTGAAAAAATCATCCTGCATATGGTAATAGTAGAAATAGGGAATTATGCGATTTATTTTATGCAAATTTGATTTGTCTGCATGGCTTTTTATTAACGTGATAAACAACATGGATGATGCTCATCGAGTAATCAGAAGCATTTGTCTGTGTTCAATAGGAGATTTATTTTGGTTTTGTCACATCGTAGGAACAATAATATTTAGGTAAAAATTCTCCCGTGTAATTTTTAATATCTTTATTGTTTCGCCATAAAGTTCAGACCAGCAGGTCTATTCGTCATATTCTTTGTTTTTTAATATACTCAACAAATGTTATTGAAGACATCTGCACTCAAATGAATTTGCCTCGAAACAACGGGGATGAGCCAGCTGCAGTATTACTGAGGTTATTTATCAGGATCAACTGCATCGGCATGTGGAAACAAAGCGAGAAGAAAGAAAAGGAATCGAAATAAAATGAACTATGGAAATAAATATAACATTTTTCCATTTAGATTGAAGGTAAACGTTTGGTTAACCTCAGTTTAATGTGGTAATTGATACATTTGAATTGAACCCAACTCAAAAAAAATGTTAATTAGTCATTTTTGAATAATCCTTAGAAACATTAGATTTTTTTTTAAATATCATTTTTCAATGCATTGACTCCATAACCGAATTAAACTGTATTAAAATAAATCGTGACACATATTTAAGCTTTATAGATACAAAAAAAAAAATGAAATCAAAAAGAATAAAAGCCTGGTCCGATTGCAGCTTCGCGCGGGTTTTAGAAAGAATCACCAAATCAGAAAAAAAGAAAAAGCAGATTTCTATACCTGAAATAATCCAGTTTGCAGTAGATTTCTTTGTTTTTAACGTAGCAGCTGTTGTGTTGCCGCAGAGATGCTCTACACACTGAACACTCCAAACATCCCAAGTGCCAGTTCAGGTTGTTGACCTGTGGAGATTGAAATAAAACATCACACTTAAGGACTCATGCGCGTGTGAGTGTGTGACCGGTAACTTATTTATAATGAACTCAACTGACTCCTTTCATGTGTTTATTTAGTGTTTTTTTCTTTTTCTAAAATCAATAAAAAAGAAGAAAAAAAAGCATTGTAATGCCATCATCATATTTGCCTTTTTTGCGCCTCTTTTATTGAGATTATTCTAAGGCGTAAATACAACAATATGGAATAAAAGTAAAGCTGCCTCCCAAATTAGGAGACGCAGTTTGATGAATCTCCTTCGTGGATACATTTGATTATTTCTGAGAGCATGAATGTATCACGTGTCCTCTCATCTCTCACCTTCAGCAGGTACCGGTCATGGATCTCCATGCCGCAGCTCGCGCACTGGTTCTTGGCCGCCGGAGAGCAGAGGCAGGCGGCCTCCGACGGACTGGACTCACCGGACTCCTTCTTCACCTCCGACTTAGACTGCGTCACAAAAGACGGGTTTATACCAAAGACCGGGACTGATTCATCGTCTCGTGCTGATTTTCTATTTGGCCGATTTTTAAGAGGAAAACGTCACTGCCACAAATAGTCCGTGAAATATTTCAGACATGATCCAGTCCTGGAAAAAAACGCTAATAAGCATATTTAAGTATGTTATTTCATTCTAAACTGGCTTTAATTGTATCCGGTGACTTTTATTTATATGTATAGTCTACATTTATATTTGACCTACTTGTCCATACATGATAGGACAATATTTGCATGTTTTTCTTACATTTTACAACATTTTACATTTATCTCAGTCTAAAAACGTTGCATTCTTTATTCTAACCCGCAAATTAGAAGCAGATAAATTGGGTTTCGGTGGCCGTACTCTCCACGACATCCCTGCCCACGCTCACGCGCACAGCCTTTAAATTACAGTCGAGCCCGCTTTAAACCCGAACCTCTGCCAAACCCAGAGTCCTGCGGCATGCGAAAAGTTCAGGAAGAAGACGGAATCAAAGACGCTTACACCGATTGAAACACAAAGAAATCAAAAGGTTGCAAAGCAAAACTCGCCCAGATGTTTGTGTGACTCACCATTTTCGGGTCTTGAACGCTGCCTATTTGGAGAGAAGACGGAGCTTGCTCTGCGCATTACGCATCTCTGCCCCAACCCACACTATATCCGGTCCAAAACAAGGAATAACAGTTTCTCCTGCATTTAAACCCTGGCAACAAAAGAAATGTTGATGCAATTAGAAGAAGGAAGAAGAAGAAAAAACTATATATATGATCGATCATTCCTCTTGTGCGCAATGGGAGGCTGTATTCCCATGCAATCAAGTGAAAAGAAAGGATGGCACGAAATCTGCAATTAGCGGTGGATTGAAATGCTTCGCTTGATAAGTGGCAACCCGAGTGTCAATTTCATCTGGCAATCAAGAAAAGGCAACCAAGCCACCAAGCTAAGAGAGAGGGGGAAAGCGGCGCATCCTAATTTCAATAGCTGTATAATCGAAAATCGAAAAATCTCCAAAGTGAAGTGGCTCAATTGGAGATCGGTCTATTCATAACAGACAATGTGCAGAAACTGCAGCTGATCTCGAGGCATAAAGGAGCTTGATTGTCTCGTTGTCACGATGGACCCATTTAAGTACTTCAGGCTCCCCTGGGTGATTACAGCTGCATTCATAAACTGCCAAAAAAAAATCTGCGTTTAGGTGGCAATCCGGGGTCCGTGTTGTCCTTCATCTCGTCGAAATTAACAGGAATGCAAGATTATGTTAATTACCAGCTCGGGTATAAATATTGGAGGCAGTGGAATAGGAAGAGACTGCCTGTGTGGTAATAGAAAAACATATACTTCATACATGGAAAACCTCCCGAAAACAGCGAAAACATGGTCCAATAAAAGTTTCCCCAGAACATCACAGACAAAATATCCGAATAATTCCGTGAGACATCGTTTTTTTTGGTTTTGTTTTTTTCAAACAAACTCTCTTATTCAACACAAAAAAAAAATTAATCCAACTGCATTAACTTAGTGGGGATCAGGAACCCAGTGGCACCAGTGCGCGCCTCAGACTCCGCTGTGGTTCGCTCTCTCCGCCTCGACTCGAAGTTTACACCCATCAGTCAGACCGGATGTGATGCGGCCCATTGGACCAGCGGCCCCGCGGGGTGATACCCTCCTTTCTGTGGGCTCACAAGCAGGGCACGGATCCACCAAGAAGAAGAAGAAGAAAACGTCTCTGAAACACCCACTAATTATCTTAAATGTCTTTCTTTTCCCGAAAAAAAGAATGATGGCTGCAGATTGGAGAGTTCATTTATTGAAATCACTTCACTCCATCACTGCTGATTGCAGAGTGATGGAGGCTAAGAGGTGTTGAAGATGATAATGAAGCCAGCTAGTGATCATTATTCAGCATTTATACATAACTTTAAATAATGTATTCTTTTCTTTTTAAAGTACGTATACAGTCTCATCCACTTATCTGATCAGTTGAGATGCTTTTTTTTAAATTCAGGTCAAGCTGGGAACCATTTTTTTAAAGTCTGAGTTTTGTCTTTAATGTCTTGTTTATATTTATCCTGTTTATTGTATATGTGCATACGTATGACCGGAGTCAACCTCCGTGTATGTGTACACACACACACACGGCCAATAAAGCTGATTCTGATTCTGAAAACAACGATCACTTGCACATTGAAAGGTTATTGGTGGCTTTAAGAGCTCCGCCTGTCCGGTTCTGCTAAGCTGAAGGACAAAATCACAATCCACAGACTTGGTGAAGATCAGTACAAAAGGATTCATCAGCCTGAGTCAGAGAAACTGAGTGTTTTTAGCATGAACTTAACATTAAAGCATGGATTTTTTTAAGCAATAGTTTTATTTCAACACCCCTTTAATAACCTGTTCACATGCACATACAGTATGAACACGTTATTTATTTTTCTATTGATCATAGATTGAAGATGAAGTCCCATTCATGTTTTATTGGTCATTATATGATGATTTAAGGGGAAACCAAAACATTATTTAGATTGGGCTCTTCTGATTTTATTTGTAGAGCCACAAACAATAGTTGTTTTTTAATCTGTTTATTAAGTTATGTTCTTATTTGATACATGTTTTGCCACTCAAATTGTATTTGTGATGTTTTAATGCCTGCTACCATCCGGTAAATACATTACTAAAATACAAGTAAAGTTGAGAGTTTTCTGTGTTAAAGCATCTTCTTGATAAGTTGACATTTTACAGATTTCACATGCGCGACAGGCTCTTTTCCTTTGGTGTTGAAGGTTTTCCACTGGAACGCCACGCTTCAAAATAATTTCACGATAATCAATAAACTCCTCAGACCCGCAGAGAGAGAATAAATAGACAGTAAAGGTTAGTAAGTAAAGGGTTCCATGAAATCAATGGCACTTTAATTCTTATTGATCGGTTAAAAAGCAGCAGCCTCTCAGACTCTTTGTACAGTCGGTGTCACTCTGAGCATTACCTGTAATTACCAGGTGGAGCAGGTCAACTGGGAGTGAGCTCCTCGAGATGGAGGAGGGCTTAAAGGAGGGAAGAGTGCTATTTCACCTCCATTAAGGCGCTCTTTAGTGAGGAGCTGCAGGTTTTTCAGCAGTTTAATGAGTTTTTTTGAGACGGGGATTTTTGAGGTATGGTTGAAATATTAGGAAAGAAGCTGTTTTGGATCATTTCCACCTTAAAAATGATATGAAGCAAATACATCTTCACCTTTCTGAAGCATTTTACCTCAAATGAATTGTTGGGAAAGCCCCTAAAGCTCTACATTTAAATTACCATTCACTACTTTAAAAAAAGAGAAGAAAATCTGTTGCAAATTATAATAAGATCCAGCAAGGAATGATAAAAGTTCTCAATAAAATCTGAAAATCAGCCAGATGTATGAAGAACATTATAATCTAATAACAATCTAATGACAGGAAGAAGTATTCCATGCTTTTGATTAAGTAAAAGTAGAAGTACCTCAGTGTAAAAATATTCTGTAATTACATTCATAATCTCAGTCAAGTAAAGGTACATCAGTATCAGAGTTCCGAAAGTAAAAGTACTCATTATGCACGATGACCCATTTCAGAATACTTTATATTAATAATAAAATAATAGTTTTTCTGTTCACTTTAATGTTGCAGCTGGCAACAGGGGGTTAATTTGAACTACTTCATCTAACACACGTCATAATCCATTAGCTGATTTATAATTTGTATTAATAATATGAATAAAATAAAGCTATAAAATAAATGTAGTAAAACAATTACACTATTTACCTCCAAGATGTGGAGATAGTGAAAGTCAGCCTCATATATTTATTAATATAAGAAATAAGACATTGATGAGATTTGATTAGCACCTTTTGGAGGTTATCTAGGACAAAATGCCTTTGTGTGTGTGTGTGTGTGTGTGTGTGCATGTGTGCGTGTGCGTGTGCGTGTGTGTTTGTCCTGCAGCCCTTGACCTTCTCTCACACACAGCTGTCTGCGATCCACCCAAACAATAAGCGACCAGCTCACCGCCACAATGCAAACAAACCCGCGGCATGCTAAAGCTATCAGCCTCCTCCGATGGGCCCCAGTGGACAGATCCACGGCTGGCACGTCAACAGTGTGTCCGCTCGCTGTGGAGGTGTTCGAGCGAAGTTCACATGAGGGCAAGAATCTGTGTTTGTGTTGCATGATGGGAAACAAGCAGCATTAAGGCGTGGCCCTTTGGCCACAACTGGATAACAATGCTTAATAACATGGCCTTCACTTGGAGGTAAAGCATAAACACCTTACAAGTCTTGTGTAATTCTGTGAAGTTGAGCAGACGTCATCTGACAGATACTGCGTCGGATACTTCAAGGTTATTATTATTTTTTTTTACTTTGCATTGCCAGAAACAAACATTTTCTCCTCCTCTCACTGGGGGTTGACTCCTTTTTCTGAAGCAGCTTTAACAGTTTTAAGTTATTACCTCTCGTGGTATAACCTGAGATTGAGGTCTTAACAATTCAAGGAATTAACAAATTAAAAAAAACATGTAATCTCATTCAAAAAGAGACTCAAAATGCACGAGGGATATTTCATTCAGATATCTTCTCAACCGAGTTTGTCGATACATCATCACCACTACGCTGCAGCCGCTTATGTGGCAAATGTTAATTTGACCCTTTTCTCTTGAAATCAAACAATAATTAACTTTCAGACTCAGTTTTCTCATTATTAAAATCGCTGAAAAACGCGTTATTGTCACAAAGAATATAAGGTGAGTTTTAATGTGCAGGATTTAGTGTCATGGTGAGGTTGCTCGGTTAACAGGTAAGTCTTAGGTTTGTCCCTTCTGGGCTACAGTAGAAACATGGCAACACGGTGGTCCTGAAGAGGACCCTCCCTATGTAGATATAAACAGCCTATTCTAAGGTAACAAAACCACAAAAAACTATAAGAATAGTTGTGTTTTTGTTACCTTATAATGAGATGTTTATACATACAGGGCCAGTCCTCTACTCGGAGCCAGCCGCCATGTTTCTACAGTAGCCCAGATGGGACACACTACACACCATTTGCCTTTTTGCGTTATTGTCCCACAAGAGATGTTTCAGTTTATTGTAATCTGTAACATTACTGCTAGATGCCACTAAATACACACTGAACCTTTAATACATTATGAATCATATTTTTTACCCCCTCAAAACTTAAATTAGCTTGTTGCTTATTGAGATGTGTGAGATTCAGAACTATAGTGACCTTGCTATCGTTATATGATTCATAATTCTTCTCAAGATCAATTATCTTGGTTCAGATTATAAATCTATTTTATGTGTGTTTCACACAGTGAAATGTGATTCATTGCCGTGGATTAAACATAATTTGTGTTTATTCCACAGCGACATACAAAATTAAAGGTGACATTGAATTTGAGAAAGTTAAATAACAAAAGAACGACTCCAACAACAAAGTTGTGAACATTGAATGAGTTTTGAATGGACCCACTTACATGCACAATTTGGATAAGTAGTCGCACAATCTATTATATGTCAAAGCACACATGTACATATTGATACATCATATTGTACATATTCATATAGATACTCACTGCCATGCACAGTCTTCTCTTCCTCAGGTTGAGTGCATGCGGTTCATGACTTCCTCCATCTCTCAGCTTTCTGTCACTCTGTTGCAATGTGCGTGATTCATGCCTCTTTCTTCCTTTCAATGGTTGCATGTTACGGGGAACCGGCAGGAAGTCACGCAACGGGAATGACGGATGCTCCGCTTGGCGTGTTGGCTGAGAGACAATGTTTGGAGAAGGGCGGAGCGGGCCCTGAACGCAACACCAAAAGTCTTATCTGGTTTCTGCCACTGACGTCCATGTGGATATTGTTAGATGTTAGAGATAGGAGTTGGATCCAGGCCAGGCTACGTGAGAACGGGGCTTGAACATGTTCATTGCTGTAACTGTGGTTTTGGCCCATCTCCTGTGTAAACCAGGATTCACAACTCATTCTCTGTACAGTGGTTCATTTCTGCCTATCGCTATTGGGCTTCAATAAACCACCTTTTGTCAGATCCTCTGTTAATTTAGTCAAAATCAACATCAATAGACTTTGCAGCGCTTTTGTTGTTTAGCTAGTCACTGTACACACTTATGTACACTTCATATACTTTGTTGTTTTTATTGTTTTATTTCCTAAATTAATACTGTTTTGTTGTATATATTGAGTGTTTTTCATTGTCTTCAATTTTTACAAATCAATTTCCCCTTGGGCATGAATCAAGTATCTATCTATCTATCTATCTATTTATCTATCTATCTATCTATCTATCTATCTATCTATCTATCTATCTATCTATCTATCTATCTATCTATCTATCTATCTATCTATCTATCTATCTATCTATCTATCTATCTATCTATCTATCTATCTATCTATCCATCCATCCATCCATCCATCCATCCATCCATCCATCCATCCATCCATCCATCCATCCATCCATCCATCCATCCATCCATCCATCTATCTATCTATCTATCTATCTATCTATCTATCTATCTATCTATCTATCTATCTATCTATCTATCTATCTATCTATCTATCTATCCATCCATCCATCCATCCATCCATCCATCCATCCATCCATCCATCCATCCATCCATCCATCCATCCATCCATCCATCCATCCATCCATCCATCTATCTATCTATCTATCTATCTATCTATCTATCTATCTATCTATCTATCTATCTATCTATCTATCTATCTATCTCAGCTGAAAGCATGGCTAAACAGCATATCAGTAAATATAAAGCTAAAACTAATAGATAAACAATCAAAATCCTTGTAATATTTATCCAAAAACCCAGTGATACGCTCTGAATTAGTTCAAATGTATTAGAGTAGTTCAAAGTGAGGAGCAAACTGTTTAAATTGGTAAAGAATAACCGCTCCAAACAGCTCGAAGTGATGGATAAATGTTGAAACTAAAGCGGTCGTAGTAGCATGCAAACATGGCCGAGCACACAAACGCAGACAATTCAATTGTATGAAAACAATGTTGTGACAATAACCACTTTTGTTTAGTCGTGTTAGAAAAAACATCCAGTTTGTAATCCATGTATTTGCAGGACGGTGGAAGGATACAGATGATGGGGTACATGAGCTCATGTCACACGGCCTTTCGGGTTCGTCAGACAGAAACGTTTGTGAATCGCTGCTGAAAGGAGCTTAGATGTGTCCAACAACATTTTTTTTTTTTTTTTAAATCCTTCTTCGTGATGTGTGCATGAAAACGTAAGATGTTTCAGAGTGAGTAACCGCCGAGGATGTGAAGAAGCACATGAATAATAGAAGAAAACTGAGCCCGCCAGTGAATGTTTTCCTATGGGATCTTGTTGCGGAGTCAGTTTGACGTTTGCAGCGTCCAACATTCAACAGGCTGCATCTCCTCTTGAGATCAAACCCATCTAGATTACAGTGCTGCAGCCAAGCTTTCAACAAACAAAGGAAATGGCACATTACACCATCCCTTTCTCTGAACAGTTGTATTGGAGAGAAAAAGGAAAAACCCTCTCCAGTTATTTAACAAATACAAGTTTATTTGGACTACAGACAAGGAAAAATGAAGGGCTTTTTTTTTCAGGGCTTGCACTCCATATGACAGCAATTTGGGGGTATTGTGTATTTTGGCCCAAGCGTGTGGTCTATGATAGATGACAGGAGAGAAAATCACGAGCCGCTGGCTTGAGCACAGACACGCAAATTGCTTTCAGCTGATTGCCGTATTCTGCTTGATATTTATCAAGTGGATTACAGTATGCCTCTATATTTACAGCCAGGAAGCAGCTGATCAATTCCACTAGCAGAGGGAAGAAAGACGCTGATGTTTTTCCTCTGCTGGGTGAAAGAACAAACCCCTCAAGTGGCCAGTGAGCACTGGGAAATTAAGTGTATCCTCTATTGCGTATTGTTTCACCACACCAAAAGAGACAACATCCAGAAATACAGATGTTTTAAGATGATCCCAAAAACCCACCGCTATTGCTTTGTGATGAAACTGAATTTGCAAATGTAGAAGTAGGAGGTTAAAACACATTAGTTGCTAATCCATGGAGACAAATGTTGTATCCATATAGAATCATAGTCAACGAGACAAGGTTGTCTTTGGTTGAATGCAGGTAAACAGTCCCAACTCCAGTCTTGCACCTCAAGTTTCTAATCGGACCGTAAACAGTGAGCAGCCCATGAAAAAGGAAGTATAGGAAGTATATCTGCTATATCTACAGCCCTTTGCCTTTAGAGGCGTCAGACAGGATGGAAATAAATCAGTTTGGCTTTAAACTTTAATTAATTTAGTTTAATAAAGAAAGAAATAGTGGTTAACTGAGAGATTCAGAAGATGTCGTCATCAACCAAGCATAATGTAAATAGTTGAATTAGTTCAAATAGTAGGGAAAGGGGGGGGGGGGGGCAAACTAAACTAAATAAAACTATTAAACACACATTTTGACTTCAGTTTCAGCTATTTTGTTGTGGTGATTGGTCGGAGGAAAAAAAACACGAAAGATGCGAAACGGATAAGCAGTGGAAAGGAAAGAGAAAGCTAACCCTAGATATTTAAAATAGTAGCAGTAGGTAGACACCAACACACACTTTGCACACACATTAGCCTCAATGTTAGTGTTTATTATTGTGTTTGCACAAGACTGAATTCTGTGCGTAAGCCGGAGTGAGTATCGCAGCTAACTGCGCAGCTACGGGCTGCTAATCACGTGTATAGTTAGCGTCGGCTAGCAGCACCTTCTTTAAGCTAGCTGGTGCTACTAGTAGGTATAGTTCGAGTGTGAGCTCGGACCCGGTGTCCCTCTCAGGGGTCCGGGTCCAGGTTTGGGTTGCGGCGAAACACATACACACGATTTAACACAACGCTAGCGCTGGATTCAAGGTCAGACACACACCGTGGCCGCGCAGATGCTAACGGTCGAACGACGCTATTGCTGAAGAAGATTTCAGCTCCTCTGCTGCCTGGTTTCAGTTTTCGGACTAAAGAGTTTCTCCAGGACTGACGCCGGACTGTGAGCTGGACCCGTGTGTGTGTGTGTGTGTGTGTGTGTGTGTGTGTGTGTGTGTGTGTGTGTGTGTGTGTGAGAGAGAGAGAGAGAGAGAGAGAGAGAGAGAGTGTGTGCAATGTGGGGTTTAGAGCCTAGTGAAGTATTTTATCTGATTTTGCTGCAAGTCAAAAGTAACCTGAAACCTGATAGGATTCAACTTGTTTATGTTATGTTGTAACCCCTTTCAGTTTTGCAAATATTGGTTTCAGGCCATTAAGGGATTTGATCATTTTAATGGAGGAAATCTGTTACTATTCGTTATTTGAAAGGAATTTGCAACGTGCAGTTTGTGTTTTTTTTTTTCTTCTTTCCACTGAAAAGGGTACAAAGTAATAGTCAGTGACTGTTATTCGTCACATTCAAAATACTTGTCTGGGGTCAGTTATTAAGAGTAGAGCAAAGTCAACTTGAATGGATAAACTGACAGTTTCTTCTCAATTAAAGCCAAGTTTCCACATTACAACTTTAAAAGTTGTCAGATTGACGTACTGTTCACTTTTAAGTTGATCAGACTACATGACGAGACCGGGGCTCACACACATTGAGATCTTTCACAGGAGGGATCCCCAAACTTCATTTTGCATTTTGTCATGCAAACACACTGGTAGAGCCGTAGCGATGCTTATTGATGTGTCAGTTGGCTCACATTTTTACATAACCACCTGTTTCCCCGATGCAGATCAGTCACATTTCATGCAAACATACAGCAACCTGGATGCAGCAACAACAACTTGTGCACATTTTGCAAATGCAACACATATAGTAAACCTTTCATTGCTACATGCAGGCAACTCCTCTTCCAGATTTCCCCATAACCTACCGTATCTCTTGCAATCTCATTGGCTGTAGCTCCCCAACCGGTCCAGATGTTTAGCCTGCAAGATATCTGGATTATCAGTGATGCATCATCCACGAATGGCAAGCCAACGGGGATTTGCGTCTTTTGATTTGGGGCTTTTGTTGAGGTGAAAGTCGGGGCTAAAGTTAGAAAGAAGAAAGCTGAGCCCAATCAACCCATCAGTCCAGTCTAAAGTCAGCAACGTAGGCACAAGAGAGACACATATAGTCCATAAAACTACAGTTGTGAACCCAAAATTTTAACTTGATTTGAAATAAATGTTTCGCAAATTATTGCTTATTTACACATGAAGCCATCACAGAGCAACATAATCATTAATTTAGAGTCACCTGATGCATATTAGTCCAATATTGATTGTCATTTAGTTCAGGTTTTGTTCTCCACCAACTTGTGAGGGAAATATCTGCCTCTTTATCGGCTAGTCTGTGTTTCTTTTAAATGCAGTTCATATTTACCATCTTTGTCTGAAACTCGTGTTTTTCATTTTAAAATCTTGAAAGGGGAAATCCACCGACGTCCCACAATAATTGACTTGTCATGAGGAGAGCTTCTCATCACATTGTATAATGTCTTCTATCTGGAGGAGCTTTCTAAATTCTGAGAAAAATAGCCATAGCGATATAATCAGGGTTAACTCAGTTTTGGCTTCACATGTGTAACAGAAAGCTTGTGGAGTTTAGAGCTCAAAGTCAGGATATCTCCCCGCTTCTGCTGCCTTGATTTGGATCTTTCTTTTTTGTCAATCTGCTTCTCACTGAGTCGTTGAAGCACAAGTAGAAAGGTTGGACCATCCATTAGCAAAAGGCTGAACCTCCTCCAGCTTCAGGGTCTCTGATCTGTGGCTCCGCCTTTCCTCCAACCTCCTTTCATAAGCCGTAAGTGAATTTGACCCCTCAACCTCCCAGAAGAGAATTCCCGTGAGCAGCACATTATTTGTTTGTTTAGATATGACAAGTGTTTTTTTTTTCTCACTGGCAATACGTTGTGAACTTAAGGTGACAGAAGACAGATGCAAAGAAAGTTAGTATAAGATAGTTAAATCCAGTTGCTTTAGGTACAATAATTCCACAGCATAAATATGATAATACTTTCAATTTAGCCCCCTCTTGCCTCTGATCATGATCATGTCAAAGATCGGCTACTTACCCAATCAGGTAACCGGCTCCAGGATGAAAATTACCTCCTTCCGACCACTTGCGCTCACCTGCAGTGACCCGGAGCAATCAGAGGTGAACGGGAATCCTAATCACGGAAAAGCCCTTTAGGTCAGCACATGCACACCCCACACGCGGCACCACCCAACCTCCTGCAAGACCTCCCCCTCCCCCACCCGACAGGCCGACTTCAAGAGTTCAAGTGTTTAAACTGTCACATTAAATAGCTTCAAACGCGGAGATTACTCGTGCAGGACGCATTGGATGTTTAGTTTGATGCCGACTGCAATATCCTGCAGCTCTGTTGATCCTTCAGCTCCGGGTGTAGAGTGGCGGAGTCGAGCTGTGTCAAGCAGGGGTGGATGGTGCCGGGCACGCTCGCACCCCCATCAGCCGGGGGGCCGTATTGAAGGTGGGACAGGAAACAGAGGAGTGTTTTAGGATCTATTGCTTGCAGCACGACCAGGACTCCCTCGCTGTTTATTTTGGTAAGAGTAACCCTGGGCAGTCAGAATGGGCGCAGGTTATAAAGCAGAGAGTGCACATGGTTGCATGATTCATTTATGCATTTTTAAGACTCATGCTGCCTTCTGGTCAGGTGACACGTGGATGGATACTCGGATACGAACCCTTAAGTTTTGAGGGCCGCACCATACGTGCCTGAAACCGTGAACACTTGAGATGTGGTGAGTCTGCAGAGGGGGGCCGTGCCAGCTCTCAGACCGCTGATGAACGAGTCCAAGTCTGGCTCCGCCCACAGATCCCAGATAATTTTTAAAAAGGGCTGAGTACTTTGAACATTTGAACCCAGCACACAGTACTATGGGAGGACCCAGTGATTGATAACACACAGCAGTGCCATTTTTAATGAGGTATTTTAAGACCCTGATATTGTTCTACCTCATGCCTACTGTTAGGTAGTCATCACTATGATATAAGTTTATTCTGCCGATCAACAAAAAAATTAGCTAAATGTGCTCCATACAGCTAATGGATGATAATTAATGCCCACTGCTATAAGACTTTACAATGAGTCACTTTACAATAAGTCACTTTACAATAAGTCACTTTACAATGAGTCACTTTACAATAAGTCATTTTACAATAAGTCACTTTACAATGAGTCACTTTACAATAAGTCACTTTACAATTAGTCACTTTACAATAAGTCACTTTACAATAAGTCACTTTACAATAAGTCACTTTACAATGAGTCACTTTACAATAAGTCACTTTACAATAAGTCACTTTACAATGAGTCACTTTACAATGAGTCACTTTACAATTAGTCACCTCTGGCCAGATCCTCCGTAAATTAATCAAAATCAACATCGCCCTTGCATTGCTTTTGTTGTTTGTTACTCACTGTACATACTTATATACACTTCATATACATTACATATACTTTCTTTATTGTTTAAATTTAATTTATCTACTGTTTTCTTTTGTATATATTGAGTTTTGTTCATTCCTGTTATTTATGTGTCTATAAGCTTACTGTGACAAACAAATCCCCCCTAGGGGATGAATAAAGTATATATCTATATCTATCTATCTAATTCTGAGTGGGTTATTACACAGTCATTTAATGCTTTGTTTCGGTACAATAGTGACCCGTGCAGCCCTACAGTTGATTAAATGGACCACCAGCTGACTCCAGAGGAGGTCTGTTCTCTCTACAATCAGCTGCTTCTTCAAAAAGCTTCAACAAACCATACCTGGTCGGCTGGTTGAGGACCTACCGCCGTGTGTCGGAAACCCCATCTGAGATAACACCCGGTGCCCTTGCCTGTGCACCTATCGCCTCTCCGTCAGCCGGGTCGGCTTGTTCCACAACTGGACAGGAAGTCTGCTAATCTGTCACCCGATCCGGGGGGGTGAGGGGGTGAGGGGGGAGGAAGACGTCAGGAACAAGCCTTCAGTGCTTTCACCAATCGTATTCATCACCAGAGCCGGGGCCCAGGCTCATTTGGAGCGGGAGCATAGCTTAACTAAACATCTTCTCCATAAAATAAATGCTTCCAGGTTACTCCCAGTCCAGGTTCCACTCAGAGGAGCATCTGATCCCAATTACCAGGAGTGCTATAGGAAGCAGCGAGCCTCAGCCAACGGCACCATGGCAACCAGCAGCACGACTGCTGGGCCCTGCACAGATACGAGTCCCTTTCAGGCACTTGTAAGGCGGGAAACGATGATTTGATAATTAGTTCCTGATGCCGCTCATTCTTTTTTCTTATCAATCATGTCTAGGAAACACAGAATGTAATTCAAATGCAGTTGAAAGCTGCAGAGGTCGGTTTGTTTTTTGGTTGGTACCCCGAAGAGAGACGTATGGAGGCAGTCGGTCCACTCGGTTTTCCTTTGGGAAATCTAAACAGGGAAAAGAAAAGAAAATACACCATGCAGCAGATAGTCATGAGCATACTTTTTAAAATGTATTTGGAGGGAAGTTATCGCAATTGTGTTTGCAGTTTTCAAGAATTATGGGTTTTAAATATTCCTCCCAGAAATCTCCTGTTCAAGCAGTGGGAGGGATACAATTACATTCAAGTACTCCTCCTACTTCTAAGATTAAAGTTTTTTAATTTTTTAATTTTCGGAACCGGATCATTGTTCTCACACTGCAGTGGCATTTTAGTTGGAGAAAGCACATATGGGACTATTCAAACCTATTTCTTAAAAGTCAAAATCTTTGACAACTTTATGCAAAACACACAAAAAGACAGGAAGAATATTTTGTCTTTCTCTCCATATACAAGAAACCATAAAACCCCAGTGCACAAAATATAGCCAGCATCAATTGTGCAACAAGACTAAACAATTATTGTGTAGAAAGCATCCAAAATCTGCTGCAATTTGTTTATAGTAAAGTAATAAAATCCAATATGGATGCTTCTTCTGAGATGACATTTATCATCAAACATGCATTTTTGTGTTTTGTTGCAGCTCATTGATCAACATCACTGTTGTCAACAAGGACAATGTTCAACTCCCGTCCCTTGGCCAGATACAAATTTAAACAATTCAATGATGTATATGATTTTAAATTCCAACAATAGACACCCCACATACAATACAAATTAAAGTGACAAGAAGCTGAGCTTATGCAGTCTGTATATGAACCACGACTCATATCATCATCCCCTCGGAGATTAAAGAACATTTTAAAGAAACCTTTTCCACGACTGTTGTGGTTTTTAGTTTGGCAAGTCTGATCAGCTGCTTGTGTTTTTAATCAGGGTTATATTTCAAGAAGAAATTGTGTTAAGCCAATGTGAACAAAGTGAATTATTTTTCTACATTTGTTGAAAAAAAGAAAAACATATCCAGTAACTCTTCAGAGAAAGAATGGAGGTAAGGGCCGCACAGTTTAAAAAAAAATTAGCCGAACATGTTTTTGGTCCAGATTTGACTCATCTCCATGTTGACAAGCTCGGCCTAAAATTGCTGCAGTATGCAGGAAATTACTTCATCAGGCAAACATCTCACATACTGGTGGTTTGGCTCAGATTATGTCTCCATGGAAGGCATCAAAGATTAGAATTTGGCAATTCATCCGCATTGTTTGCTTCACTTTTAAAAAAGAAGACATCCTCTGTCCCGTGACTCCTCCCCCACATTCCCAAAAAAACACAAATCAGATATACTTTCCCAGTCTGTGTGTGTGTGTGTGTGTGTGTGTGTGTGTGTGTGTGTGTGTGTGTGTGTGTGTGTGTGTGTGTGTGTGTGTGTGTGTGTGTGTTCCTGGACAAGAAGTCCTGAAACTGCTCAGTAAAATCAAAACTTAACTCAATCGGCTGAGGAAGATTGTGTGATATGATCAAAAGCTCCAGAACAGCTACTAGATGGACCCAATATCTGTTCATTGATTAATATACTTTGATAAGTAATACTACACCCAGGCCAATCTCCTCATTCTACATGGAGTTAGATCAACAAATATTTATGGAAGCCCATTTCTGCCAGCAAAAAAAAAGAAAAAATAACTTTAAAAACAATAATAATAATAAGCCTTTTTTTTGCATTACTTTTTCTGCAAAAAAATAAAATAATGCGTACTTCTAATCTTTATTTTTTTATTTTCTTCTGGCGGAAAAAGTACAAAATAAATAAATAAATATATTTTCTTTTTGCAAAAGTAATAAAAAAAAAAAAAAAAGGTTTATTCTTTTTTTATGTGATTATTTCTGCGGAAATGGGCTTCCAAAAATATTCAACAGTATATACAGTAAATGCAAATATTCTACTTTGTTAGTGTCTGCAACACTAAGATCAGTTTTGCAGGATGCAATTCCCCCAAAAATATACCATATTAATTAATTATAGGAATTGTAATGAGGGGTCTATTGCACAAGACCATTTGGAGTTATCTGGATATTTAGTACCGACATGTGTGAGGCTCGATTTCGTAAAACCCTCTTGCTTTTAATTAAGTTAATTTGAAATGTTTAAAGCCTTGCATGTTATATTAATTTGCCAGCAGGTGGAGATAGAGCACTTTTAAATCTCCCTTCAGCGTCCGAACCGTTTACTTTCACTGCAATGACTGGCGGTCCATCAGGACCAAGACCTCACGCCACACCAACAGTTTCTTCAACAGAGCCTGGGTCCCCTTAACAGAGCCTGGGTCCCCTTAACAGAGCCTGGGTCCCCCTATACAGAGCCCGGGTCCCCCGAACAGAGCCCGGGTCCCCCTATACAGAGCCCGGGTTCCCCGAACAGAGCCAGGTTCCCCTAACAGAGCCCGGGTCCCCCTACTAATTGACTCTGTCACCCCCAGACAATTTCCCACTGGACACCCCCCCTGCACACCACCCCAATACCTCATATTTAAATACACTCGCCACTTTCACATAACACTTACATTCAATGCCCTTTATCTTATTTTATCTTAACGTTAATGTTATATTCTACTGTTCAATCGTAAATATTCATTCATTCATTCCCATTTATTGCACTCTGTTAATTGTTAAATGTTAAATTCCTTGAATGTGAAAACTTACATGGCAATAAATGGTTCTGAATCTGATTCTGATAATGTTCATCATCTAAAGACAGAACTATTCACACACACTATATAAAAAAGATATATTTGCCCTCCACATCTGGTTGAACCAACCAGACTGAATGGAGGAAGTAGAGGAAGTCGTGTCACCGCCCATTGCCTGTAACTGTTTCTATTGAGCCTGTTTCATTATTAGAAGTCCTCTGGGCTGCTGAAGAGAGCAGCAAACCATTGTCTCTCTAACTACTCTCTACTACTACAAAAACTATAATTTCATTTTTGAACAATCCTCTCGCGGGAATCATGAAAGGTGAGTCCTCCAATTATTCAATCAAACACCTGCAGACACAATTTGACGTGCTTGCCGCCAGATAATATTCACCTGTTATTATTTTTTTGCAGAGTTTAGCATCTTTTCCGTCTGGTTTCTCAACCTGTTGCTGCTGGAGAGCTCGTGTGCTGCTGACTCAAGTGTTGGTGAGTTGTCTTTCACGTCTTTATTGTTTCGAGTAATCGTTTGAGGTTGTGTTCATTAATTTAATAATGATACACGCTTGCTTCATCATACAGCTTATAGTATATTTTGGATGTACATATTTGTGTTATATTTCCTAGCACAGAATATTGTGATCTACACTCGGTGGCACTTCTGTTACAGTTCACCAGTGAAGTGACATACACAGGTATGCAGGTGGGAACAGGTTCCAGCTTGCAGGGTTAATGATAAGGTGTAAGGAAGGCACAAATAAACAAATAATCCAGCAGGGAGTGGGTGGGAAAGCCAATAATGTAAATTAAAGTTAAACACAGAAAGTAATGAGTTTTTGTATCTAAATAAGTGAAATATTGGAAAGCAGCTGGACGAAGTATTGAGATATTTTATTTAAATGTAGCAATACCACACAATGCAAATACAATTATATTATATTATATAGTTAAGCACAAAAAAGCAAAAATACTAAAAACTAAGTAAAAATACTCTTTAGGATAAGCTCCATGAATGAATGTATGAATAAACAGATGTTTTATTTCAATTCAAGCCATTATTGAGTGAACTTTGATTAAAGAGTGTAATTCATACCATAAACAATGGTAGGAAATAGTAATAAAATACCTCTTACATAGACTGACACTGATTAAT
The DNA here is from genome assembly GCA_023566465.1 of Cottus gobio. Lineage (NCBI taxonomy): Eukaryota > Metazoa > Chordata > Actinopteri > Perciformes > Cottidae > Cottus > Cottus gobio. The sequence continues at coordinate 5,723,597 of CM042218.1, forward strand.
CTGAAATAGAAGTTGACTCATTTTTCATTTCCTCATGCTATGTGCAATAATTAACATATTTTATCTGTTTCCCTGGTAAAAAAAAAAAATACATCACCGCACATCAGCACTATATTTTAAACAGCTCGCGCACGCATTCACACTCTTCCACTTTTGAGAAACCTAAAAAGTGGTTTGTGGTGCATGCTTATCGCGTTTCACTTTTGGAAGTACGAAGGCAGCACAGGAAGCCGTGCTACAACGGCAACGCGCTAAAGATACGAGGGAGGTGGTTGGGTCTGGTGCAAGACAGCCAATATATGGTCCTATATAGTCACACTTCCTGTGAACTGTATATTCTGAGTCAGTGGTGATTATGAGGGCAGTTGACCTCTCTCACTCTTAGGACTGGGGCAGTGATGTGTTGTTTGCTTTAAAAGGTAAGATGTAGGGACATGTTTGACATGCACAACACACACAGTAATATGTAAATTAATATGTAAATTAATTCAAGATTTTCAGGTTGTCTGTGTCTGAATTTGGTTTCAGTATTGTTCTAAGCCATATGGGTCAGCAGGGGACACATGGCATCTTTCCAATTATTGCTTCATAGAAAGTAAGTTGATCTCTTCCCTCGTTTGCAGTGAATCCCTGTTGCCATTACCCCTGTCAGAACACAGGAGTGTGTGTGAGATTTGGTGCAGATCGCTACAAATGTGACTGCACTCGCACCGGCTACTATGGAGACAACTGCACCGACCGTAAGTACAGAAGAAATATGCATTTGGGATATAAATGTGTGTCGATGTGCGGGTTCATTTGAAAGGCACCGCCCGAGTGCCCTTCAGGTGAAACAGTGCTAAACACTATGCTAACCCTCTTCTTATTTTAGTTAAATGATTAAAAAAACACTAAGAACGTTTTTTTTTTACAATAAATGATAAAGTCTGCAGTTGTAAATATTTCCATGTTGGTAATAACTACATCGTCCCCAAGATCCTTTGCAGCTCTTCTGATGTCAGATGGACTTATCCTAGTCCTAGCCCCTCCCCTATTTATGAACTAAATAACTAAAAACATAAAGCAAGGAGGAGAGTTGAAGGAGAATAAACACAAGCCTGAGGGATGTTTCTGAACCTGAAAACATAAAGGTTTTTCTTACAGTATTAATGGCTTTAATGTGATCGATAAAGCGTTTGTAGTGGGGAATGCCCCAGAGAAGCGAGTGCAGGGTTTGAACGCAGCCCTCGGTTTGGCTCCTCCCCCAATCGGTGCCAACATATAAAAAGGCAAATTCTAAAATTATACCTTACGGTGTTTAAAACAAAGAAATCAAAGAAAATACTCAAAAACAAACACTAAAAGCCTGAACATGCAGAACTAAGTTATCAAAACAGCCGCCGGTGATCCGTGAGCAACCACAGGGGCCAAAAGGCTGAGGCCCTGACAACAGGAGGAGCCAGCCTGAGGGCTGCATTCAAACATTATCCCTTCTTTTTTTTTTTTTACAATATTCACAATTGATATGCCCTGTACAAAGGCAGATTGATTATAAGTATATAGAAGAATATGTATTATCTCTTTGTGTGCAGCGGAGCTCTGGACCAGAGTTCGTCTCACACTGAAGCCGAGGCCGTCGGTGGTTCAGTTCATCCTCTCCCACTTCGACTGGTTCTGGGACCTCGTCAACAACTCCTTCCTGCGAGACAAAGTCATGACACTAGTGCTGACGGGTAGGTGAAAAACATTCAACGCAGAAGAAACTGCAACCCTCCAACAAGTCACTCAATCGGCAGAATCACACAGACCACAGCAGATAAAACACCAACATTTTATACAGAGCTTTTTGTCACAGCATGTACACTTTGATACTCAATACTAGCAGGAGTTTGGGTTTTATCAGTGTCAATGTATTGAAAGGTGCAGACACGGTTTGATAAATATATTGCTGAGTTCAAGGCATTTTTAGATCAGGCCTCGTGGGTTAGTTTACTCTTTTGGTTACTCTCATTAGAAGCAAGGAAGAGAGGTTCAGAGTGGGTTTGTCTCATCTAAACCCAAAAACTGTTGAGTCAACACAAACTAAATGTATGCAGTGATTAATCTGAAAAGCTATCTTTTTATTTTTTATAAATGTAAAGCTTTTGAGATATGTGAGTGCAAAGGATCATTTGAACCCACTCATTTTTATTCCCATTGTTAAATATTGCCAGAGTTGCATGCTCTCACTTTGGACAGCAAACTCATACTGAATGCATAGTCAAAGGTGAAAAAATTGGAAATTATATACGAAAAAATTAATCTGTAGTTCACAAAAATTTGTAATTTTCTCACAAAGTCCGAAGCGACCTTATTCCAAGCCCTCCGACCTACAATAGCAAGTATGGATACCTCAACTGGGAATCATACTACAACATTTCCTACTACACCCGTCTCCTTCCTCCGGTACCTGAAGACTGCCCTTTACCGATGGGAACTAAAGGTGAGACCGGCACTCACACACACATATACACACACACACACACACACACACACACACACACACACACACACACACACACACACACACACACACACACACACACACACACAGACTGGGAAAGTATATCTGATTTGTGTTTTTTTGGGAATGTGGGGGAGGAGTCACGGGACAGAGGATGTCTTCTTTTTTAAAAGTGAAGCAAACAATGCGGATGAATTGCCAAATTCTAATCTTTCGGTTTCCCTGAGGACATCTTTAAATGTTTATTTTCTCCACAGGCAAACCGGATCTTCCTGATCCCAAAGTGTTAACTGAGAGGTTTTTTAGGAGGAAGACCTTTCGGCCGGACCCTCAGGGATCCAATCTGATGTTTGCCTTCATGGCCCAACACTTCACCCACCAGTTCTTCAAGACAGACCATAAACATCAAGGTGGCTTCACCAAGGCATTGGGACATGGGGTGAGACACATACAGGACGGGTCAGCACTCAGCAACAAGCAGAATGGATTATTATTAAACAATACATTATTTTATTGTTGCTTGTGAATGTATTTAACAAACAAATGTTTGTATTTTTCTCTCAAAAGGTGGACGCGGGCAACATCTACGGCGACAACCTCGTGAGACAGCATCACCTCCGGCTTCATAAAGATGGAAAGCTGAAATATCAGGTCACGAAGAAAGTCTTAATTTCAAGAAATATGCTGGTTGGCCGTTTTTTGCTGGACGTTAGAGGTGAAGACCGATGGATCACTCGCGTGTCTTTATAAGTTGCAAGAGCCAGTCGAGGAGATTAAAAGAAGATATGTCACCGCTTCATAAGGCAGCATATCATTACCACGCGTGCGGTAACATGTGGTCAGCACTTAATGAAATGCTCACTATCTAACACACGATCATAAAACATGAGGCTGATTGATTGGTTTTACTGTGGCGGGCCCACTGCCCAACAGGCATAGTTCTGCTTATGTAAATTATGTAATCTATGGGTACATCTATGGGTACATCTATGGATATATCTATGGGTACATCTATGGATACATCTATGGATACATCTACGGGTACATCTATGGATACATCTATGGATATATCTATGGGTACAACTATGGATACATATATGGATACATCTATGGGTACATCTATGGGTACATCTATGGATACATCTATGGATATATCTATGGGTACAACTATGGATACATATATGGATACATCTATGGGTACATCTATGGATATATCTATGGGTACAACTATGGATACATATATGGATACATCTATGGGTACAACTATGGATACATATATGGATACATCTATGGGTACAACTATGGATACATCTATGGATACATCTATGGGTACATCTATGGGTACATCTATGGATACATCTATGGGTACATCTATGGGTACATCTATGGATACATCTATGGGTACAACTATGGATACATCTATGGATACATCTATGGGTACATCTATGGGTACATCTACGGGTACATCTACGGGTACATCTACGGATACATCTATGGGTACAACTATGGATACATATATGGATACATCTATGGGTACATCTATGGGTACATCTACGGATACATCTACGGGTACATCTACGGGTACATCTACGGGTACATCTACGGATACATCTACGGGTACATCTACGGGTACATCTATGGGTACAACTATGGATACATATATGGATACATCTATGGGTACAACTATGGATACATATATGGATACATATATGGATACATCTATGGGTACATCTATGGATATATCTATGGGTACAACTATGGATACATATATGGGTACATCTATGGGTACATCTATGGATACATCTATGGGTACATCTATGGGTACATATATGGGTACATCTATGGGTACATCTATGGGTACATCTATGGATACATCTACGGGTACATCTACGGGTACATCTACGGATACATCTACGGGTACATCTATGGGTACAACTATGGATACATATATGGATACATCTATGGGTACATCTATGGAACACAGAGAAGGTTGTTTTTTTTAAACCCTTCTCTTTGAAACAACAAGCTTGTCATCAGGGTTTGAGAAGGAACTTTTACTTAATTTTTATCTAAAAGCCCCTATTCACAAGTCCTGTCGTGACCTGTGCACAACAAAACCGATCATGGCAAGGAAACATGGTTCGCAATCACATCTTCAAACTAAGTCTCTCTAAAATACTATTTTTATTTGCTTACAGATAGTAAATGGTGAGACGTACCCTCCTACTGCAGCTGAGGTCCCTGTGCACATGGTGTATCCTGAAAACGTCCCCCCAGAAAAGCGGCTGGCCATTGGTCAGGAGGTGTTCGGCATCCTGCCGGGCCTCACCTTGTACGCCACCCTATGGCTGAGGGAGCACAACAGAGTCTGCGACGTCCTGAAGGCAGAACATCCGACCTGGGACGACGAGCAGCTCTTCCAGACCACCAGACTCGTCGTCATTGGTGAGGGCGTCGGAAGCAAATCTTCTTTCTCTGTGACAGAGGGATTGGAACACATATATATTTAATTATTTTAGATAAGAAATAACTTACGACAGGTTTTGTGAAAGCTCTTCAGTACAGAACAGTAAAATCCACATCTTAAATAAGCAAGTTTTTTTTAAACTATTATATTTTTGTTATTGATTAATCTGCTGATTATTTTCCCAAATAATCCATTAATTGTTTGGTCTTTTAAACATTAGAAAACTGTGAAACATACCAAAAGTGACTTCATATAATGTAATGTCTTGTTTTGTCCGATTAACAGTCCAAATCCAATTAACATTCCATTTATTATAATTTAAGACCAAGAAAAGCACCTGTTTCCTTGAACGGCATACTTTTTTGGCATTTTTGCTTGCAAAATCACTTTAAGATTATTATTATTTCCGTCAATTAGTTGTAATTTTGACACAAGTTTTACTCACTGAGTGTCATCAAGTGATGACATTTTGTTTGTTTTTTTGTCCTCCAGGAGAGATCATCAACATTATAATAGAGGAGTACGTGCAGCATCTGAGTGGTTACAATCTGAAGCTGAAGTTCGATCCCACCCTGCTCTTCAACCAACGTTTCCAGTACAGCAACCGCATCGCTCTGGAGTTCTGCCACCTCTACCACTGGCACCCGCTCCTGCCCGACAGCTTCCTCATCGACGGAGATGACATTCCTTACTCCCAGTTCATTTACAACACCTCCATACTCATGCATTATGGTGTGGAGAAACTTGTGGATGCCTTTTCCCATCAACCTGCAGGACAGGTAGATAACCATCTACTGTTTACCGGAATCCAGGGATAGCGCTACCAATGCAGCTGCAGTCTTGTTATTGTAGTTAGTACTGTCCTCAAGTAAATGTTGTATGTAAATTATCCAATATTTAACAAAGGAAAAGTAAGAGAAAAGTCCTGTAAAATAAAATACAAGCTTGTTTTTTCCCTTCTATCTCGTCCCAGTAATCCACGAGCCTGCACATTTAACTTAAGCCCAAGGTCGATAACCACGGGACTAAAAGATCCTGCTGTGAACAAAGTGCTTAAAACAATGCTCCACGTTGACCCGCTACGAGTAAAATGTTACTTATACATTAATGCATCAGTATTAAAAATGTAATACTGTAAATGTCACTCAAGGGTAAATTTTCTGCAGATCAAATATGTTTATCTTTTGTTAAAGAAACGTTTGTAGTTCTTTTCAAAGCTACTAAGAGGAACTTAATAACTAATTATTGAGTTCTACCTATCTAATCTACTATTGTATTGATTGTTGCTGTCTCTGAGGACTCTGAGTCTCTGTCTCTGAGTGTTTCCAGCCCCAGATTCCCTCTCATTTTACTGCATTAGGGTCTGGCGGTCCGCTCCGCTCAGTCCTGGTTCTGGATCCCCTGCGCCCTACCTCCCTCTAGTATAGGCCCAGCTATGTGGCCTGGTTCTCCAACAGCGTAGTCGGGGTTTGCTCCCTGCAGGGGCCAAAGATTATGTTGGTACAAAGATTACGGACATATAACGACTACCATGACTCTCTAAATACAGACAGAGCATGTTATGCTGGCAAACACGTTTACATGACTCTTCAGTAAAATATGAGAAAACAACTGTGAGAGGATCTTTCATGCAGAATTCAGTTATTGGGAGACATGTGGCAGGCAACGCATTTCTAAACACGAAACCACTGCTTCTAGATTACACACTTCCCCTCTCAATTACTTCCCTAAATCTAATTAGAGACAATCGTCTAAGATATCTTTCAGTTGCATGATGTGACTTAAGATGCACAGTGTTTATCACTTTCTTTATTTGGTATCTGGCTCCCAACTACAGCACTTTCTTTGTGTTTCAGATAGGTGGAGGTTACAACTCTCATGCAGTAGTGCTGCAAGTGGCAGAAATGACCATCAGAGAGTCCCGAGAAACGCGCATGCAGCCCTTCAATGAATACAGGAAGAAGTACAACCTGCAGCCATACACCTCGTTTTATGAATTAACTGGTAAGCAGGGTTAATGTAGTTTGACATTTAATGTTTTTCGATTGTGAAATTTGAGATTTATTTGCCACATTTGGATCTCAAATGATTTAAGGATAAAACGAATATTATCGTTGCAGAGATTAAGTCAGTATTTTCTCTTGATTTTTGATCAAAGTTCTAAAAAAGTCCTCTTTCTTTGCTCTTATTTGCATAATTTCTGAAGTGAACCGTAAAATTGTGTTTCTCATATAAGCAGCATTGTAGGACGGAGATCTATCGTTTGTTATCAAGTCAAATACCAAAAGCAAGTTGCTTTTTTTCTCACATTTGTTCACTCTTCCATCCATTTTCTGTCCCGGTCACAGTGACCGCAGTTATGTTGTTTCATTATCTTGTTAATGTTATTAAAACACAAACCAGGATACTTTTTTATTTTAAACTTAAAAAAGTAGTGTTGTTGCCTCAATCTAACCAACTTTTTCACAATGTTTCAACGCCCTGTGTATTTATGAAATACTCAACATACAATGCCGAAATGTCTTTTGACAACTGAGGAGCATCACTGGAGCTGTGCTGCCATAGGAGATCCAAAAACATAAAACAATAGTTTGCTATGTTTTTGAAGTGGGGAAAGGAAAACTACATTTAATCTGTGTCTGGTGTAATATGATTTACCAGCCCAACAGTTTACAACACTTACATTTCATGCACTTTATCTCATTTTTATATTCTACTGTCAACTGTAAATATTCATTCATTCCCATTTATTGCACTCTGTTTACGGTTAAATGTGTATTGTTAAATGTTATGCATTTAACATTTAACAATACTTATTGTTAAATGTGTATTGTTAAATGTTATGCATTTAACATTTAACAATACTTATTGTTAAATGTGTATTGTTAAATGTTATGCATTTGACATTTAACAATACTTATTGTTAAATGTGTATTGTTAAATGTTATGCACCTTCCGCCAGGACAAATTCCTTGATTGTGAAAACAAACATGGCAATAAATGCTTCTGATTCTGATAAATAACGGCTGTTTTCTCTTTTCCAAACAGGTGACGTAGAAATGGCCGAAGGCTTAGAGGAGCTCTATGGTGACATAGATGCTCTGGAGTTCTACCCCGGCCTCATGCTGGAGAAGACCCATCCTACCAAGCTATTTGGTGAGAGTATGGTGGAGATGGGCGCTCCCTTCTCCCTGAAAGGCCTGATGGGAAACCCCATCTGCTCCCCCGAGTACTGGAAGCCCAGCACCTTTGGGGGAGAGACGGGTTTCGATATCGTCAAAACCTCCACTCTGAAGAAGCTGGTGTGCCTCAACACCAAGTGGTGTCCATACGTGGACTTCCATGTCCCCCGAAAGGAAGACGAAACAAACCCAAAGAAATTATCTACTGAACTTTGATGAAGATTTCAATAATGATAATTAGTTGATTAATATGCTGACTGTGGGATATATTGTAGTGTGTTGTATATCTTTACATCTACGTAATAATCCTATTTGGACTTGATTTTAGGAGAGAAGGGATTTTAATACGTGTTAATTCAATGGTTTTAATCACGCATTGAATGACATGATGTACATTGAAGCCAAAAATACTACTCTGGACATCTGAAAGGATTTAAATTTGATAATAGTATGGTTCTCTTCTTTTCAAAGTGGAGATATTATTTCGCTTTATATCTTCTTGGCGTGGGCTCTACAAACTCTGCTGGCAAACTCTTAATCTTGTTACTTTTTTCTGTCTTTCTATATCATTTGAATTAAGAAAAACCTCCAATACTATATGGTGTTTGAGTTATCATACTGACAGACTAACAGGATGCCGAGGGTGGAGTATCACCTTCTAGCGTGTGAGAAAGGATAAGGCAGTACTTCTGTTTCGCATGCAAGTCAGTCAAACCAAAATTGGTATGTCATGGAGTATCGCATGCTGAACACACTGTAGGACCACTATACACTATGCAGTGTACTTCTGGTACATAACATCAGTACCCATGCCACGTAACTCTGGTGTTTCAGGTTCTGGATAACAGCTGATCTTATGAACAGAAATAGTCATGAAATAGATTTAGATCTGTCTGATTTATTGATTAGTCTACCAGGACAAAACTTATGTTCAATCAGTTTTTCACATTTTAATTAATTAACTTTTTATTTTTATTTATTTGAGCAAAGACGTGGTGGTTTGGGCATTTCAATATTTTTAATTATTTCAAATTGAAAATCTTTCATAATTATTTTGAAGATATAACTTCAGGTTAGCTCAGGGTAATTGTAATAAGATGGGATAGGATACGGTATGGTCTAATTGTTCTTTATTTATACACTTTGCTGTTTATGTATCTGTACTTTTCTTTATTGCTATATTCTATTTTCCTGAATTAAATAAAATATCACCTAAGACATTGGTTGTATAGTCTAAATGTTTATTAATACAGCCTCTCACCCTCCTTTGGTTTCAAAAAAGGTGTTAACAGTCAAGTAGCTTGATATAAGGTAAGTCACTGAACAAAAAGAAATGCAATAATTTCAGACAAAGTATCCTTGGCTGGTTTACGTCAATACCGTACAACACATTTAAGTCTTACTGTACTTGAACTAACCCATAACACAATGAAACGTGATTCCTATAGAACGAAGAATTGAAATAATATTCAACATGCACCATTTCACTTTCCTGTTTCTTTGAAATAAAGAGCAGAAAGCAAGCAAAGAATTCAGAAGTAGGCTGAACTACAGTCGAGCTGAAACATAATAATGAATGTAACACAGGGAGTAATACAGAAAGAGCTGTGCTAAAGCTACGAAATACACTTTACAAAAACCTTGTGGATGCTAATACAGAATACAAATATATCAAAATAAATCATGTTTTGAATTAGTTTGTAGGTGTATTTGGATCTTTATCAGAGCCAGGCTAGCTGCTTCCCCTTGCCTCCAGTCTTTATGCTAAGCTAAGCGAATCGCCTCCAGGTGCTAACTCCATGCACTTAAAGACGTTTATAAGAAGTTAAGTAAAAAATATATTTTCAGAATTCTAATTATGTGGCCCTGTGCAAACTGTTCAGTAATTATATTCTAAATATATGTAAAAAAAAAAATATTTTAAAAGTAAAATTATAAAATATTTTGGATGACTGCCTTCATTTGGAGCTACTTACTCTGATTAAACCTAGCATTTGATTGGTCATTCTCCTGACGGTTAACTACCGGACTGAACAGAGGTGCAGTGACTGGAGTGGAATTAGAGACTGAACTGATATGAGTGCTAGTGCCTACTGCCGCCGAAGCAGTGGCTGCTGGGTAAAAATGAACGTCTACCGCCACAGTAGTGAGGCCCAAGGAGACGTGGTGAGAAAGGAGCATGGGAGAGTTGCCATGCGAGATGCTGAGGCTGTGGTGGATGGGTGCTCCACATGCCTCAGCACTGTGCAGGGTTAAAGAGGAGCGCAGGCCCGCCTCGCGTCTGGATGGTGGAGACGGGGAAGGCGATCGAGAGGGTAAGGAGGATGGGGGAGGCAGCGCGTCCTGGCATGGGCTGCAGCGGTTGTCTTCTCCGTTACTGGTCCAGTCCTCGGCACACTGCAGCTGGATGCTGGGCTGCGACAAACTGCAGCCTTTCTCCTCCTCCAGAGCGGGATCGATCTGGAATAGTACAACAACACTTACATTACATGCACATTCCATGCACTTTATCTTATTTTTGATATTCTACTGTTCAATTGTAAATATTCATTCATCCATTCATTCATTCTCATTTATTGCACTCCGTTTACTGTTAAATGTTTATTGTTAAATGTTATGCACCTTCCGCCAGGACAAATTCCTTGAATGTGAAAACAAACATGGCAATAAATGGTTCTGATTCTGATTATTTAACTGATTTGATCAAATAAAGGGTACTCAAATGACATCGCTTGAGGAAATGTATCAGATTTCCTTGTTTGTTCAATCTGTTCATGCCCCGAGGACCGACAATCCTCTAAAAAAGGTGTGTCTCCGTGTAATCAAACCTTTGTGTCAAGAATGGGCTCAGGATAAGTCTCTATGGTGACCATGTGATTGTCCGGAACCAGCTGTGTGTCGTCCTGAAGATCCTCAAATGTAGGCTCCATCTGCACCGTGACCAGGCTCGGCCCTGGAGGCCGGGCTTTGGTGTCTGATGTGTTGGGGCTCTGCTCAATCACTGCCACACAGTCGTCGTCTTCGAAAGCCCTGTGCAAGACACAAAACACTCCTAGGTCTCCTACAAAGAGGCGAAAAGATCTTTTGCAAAGCTTCGTCTCATGCATTTCTTTGTGTATTTACCTGTTTTCATACGTACGTCCTGCAGCTCGACGTTCAGTGTGTCGTATGGGGACGCCTACGTTCCTTTGAGCTGTCAAGGACATTTCAATTTTAAAGCAATAGTCTGACATTTTGGTAAATATGCTTTCTTCGCTTTCGGGTGGAGAGAAGATTGACGCCACTCTAATACCTGTATATTACATGTAAGAAGATCATAGCTTGGCCCACCATCAGAAAGAATAAAAATGTATGCAACAGAAACCCGGCACCTACATTTCCCACAATGCAACTCGGCAGCCAAATAGGTGAACCCACCTATTTCTTTTCCATTATCAAACTTGTAGTCTTCTTTATCTAGTGTATTTGTGAGACTATTTCCAAAAAAAAAGGTTCTTATAAAATGTCACAGACTATATATCAGAAGACCCCGTAGTCGAATGTACGTTAAAGGCCATTCTGCATTGGCTACACTTTCCAGAATCGGAGGTTGCCGCCTGCAAAAGTCTTTATACAACTTCACAACTGTAAAGTAGTAGTATTCCCAAAAGCTATAAACAGAATGTCATGTCTAAAATTGGTGAGGCTCTCCTTTCAACAATCAGACATGAAAGTGGTGTCAGTTTGCTTCTCTGATTCTCCACCCTGAAGCGACAAAGCATATTACCCAAAATGTCAAACTATTCCAAAAAGAGTAATTCATTTTTTCCCGAAGTTTACCATGTTCAGAATGTGAAATAGGTGTGCTGACATTTGATGTGGCTGAGGATCTCTGACCTGCTTGGCTTGTTGGTGCAGATTCGTTCTTCTGGACCACTGAATAGAAGGTAACAGTGATGAAGATGAAGGCCAGAGATACACCCACTCCCACCACAATGGGAATGTCGTGTTTCTCCAGCACGGGCAACCATGATGGAGACTGCTGCGTTACTCTGTGTGGAACACAAAACTTAACTGAAATATTGCTGTTTTTTCTTCTTCACAATATCCGTCACTCCACTGTCTAATATCTTGACCTACCTTTGATCATTGCTGGTCATAGGTGATTGGGAGGTGTTCCTCTTCAGCCACTCTGTAAGCTCGGAGTCCTTGGATGACTTTGCTCCCTGACCTGGGTCACCTTTCAGGCTGGTGTTTCGCTGAACCTTATCGGACATATTGAACTGGCGGACAACAGGAAGCTCAGGGTCCGGCGTTGATGGATCGGAGGTCTGATGGGCGGTTGAGATTGAAGGTTGGATTTCAAGAGCATTTCTGTGTTGGAGTGGAAAGGTTTCCGTCTGAGGTGGATGAGCTTTTGGGGGTTGTGTTGGAGATGATTGAGGAAGTGTAGACATGGTTTTAGTTGGTTCACTGTGAATTCGGGATCGTTGAGGCTTTGTGACTGAAGACGCTGGAGGTTGTGTGGACGGCAGATATTGTGGGTTTGTCGACAGCTCAAGAGGGAACTTTGGAAGAAGACTTTGGGTGAACGATTGTCGAGGATCAGATTTAGATGTTTGTGAGGTGGCTGGTGGAGGCTGCAGATGTGTTTCCTGCTGTAGACGTTGACCTTGGTGCTCAAATTTGGTTTGAGAAATCTGGGTTGAGGTTGGCTCACGAACGGAGTGGGAAATTGTACTTTTTGTAACCGGCTGGTGAGTTTGAGTTTGGTGCAGTTCAGATCCAAAAGCAGAAGACTGGGTGATTGCACTAGGGTGGCTCGTATTGGTTCGGGTTGCTGTACTCTGTGTTGGAGTCGCCGAATACAAATCCAACTTGCGAAAGCCAAAGGGTCTACCCACTGGAGGGTTTGACCTCTCAGTGAAGGGCTCTATGATTGGACTGGCTAGAGACACAGCAAGGGTGTTCGACCCATGAGAATCAGGCTCTATAAACAAGCCGTCACTGACTTGATGTGGAAATTGTATATGTGTTGACGTTAATGTCAAATGGGATTGACTTTCAGTGAGTAAACCCTGAAGGGTTGAACCCAAAACTCCCCTAGCGTCTACTGATGTGTGGCTGTGTATTACAGGGGACTCACTATTTGAAATCAAAAGAGGATCCCTGGTCACTGGCGGTTGGGTGTGGAGATCTACTGACTGGAAGTTGGGATATGGAGGAGGTGGCAACATTGGAGGCTGCATCTGTGTGACTAACGGCTGGGTCGGATTAGTCGTCGGCGAATTCAGGCGTTGCTTTAAAAGATGGCCGAGAGATCGTAGTGGCATCTTGAGCTCTGCCACTGCCTCTCTTGAAAATGTAGACAATGTGGTGGCTCTGTTGGTTGTCGCATCGCAGTGTGATAAGGAGCCTGGAAATGAAAAAGAATGGAAAATATGTTTTGTTTCTGTCGCATCCTCAGTTGGATTGGTTAACATCAACATTACACCCACCTCAATCGCACAGCAGCATTGCTAAACACTGATCCGTATATAATTTTCAACCTATTTTGGTGATATGGTTACACGATCTTAGCACTTACTTTGATGAGTACAAAGTTATCATAACCTATAGAAGTTTTTTTTCTTGAACTACATACACGTGGCCTCCTCATGCTGTGCCTGTGCATGTGGATGGTGTGTTGTCCCGAGGTGTTGCTCAGCCAAAGAGTCAGTGGATTGGGAAGCAGGCAGGTTTTTGCTAGTGTCGGTGCTCTAGAAAATATGAAAGACTTTCAGTTTCAGGACAGGTGTCGCGTTTGACACAATCAGAAAAACACAAAACAAGTAATAAGCAGGTTATATGCCACAAATATCAGAGCAGTGACGACAGCCATTGACAATGAAACGCCACTACACGTAACGTCGTAAAAAGCACAGACATTAATGGATAATTTACAGCTTCTGGACAGAAACCACACTAATTTCAGAGCCAGTGTCCCCACATAAGCCACAGCAGAGGTTTCCCCAATGTCGTTACTCACAGCAGACAAAACCAGTCTTGTCTGCTTGTCTCTATCAGCTGGACGATGTTCAGCTTAGGACAGAGGACAGCATGAAAGACAAATCAGCAAGATCTCACAGGAAATTCAGCACACACAAATACACACAAATACACACTGAATTTCCTGTGAGGAAATTCAGAGTGTGTGTGTATTTGTGTGTGCATAGAAACTTTTTTTTTTCTTCCTGTAAGACAATATTTGCATGTATTTCTTTGATGATGTCACTGAAGAAATAACAAGTCTTCTGATGAGCAGACGTCAACGTACCTGTAACAGCGAGGATGGCGCGTCTCTGGTGTCTTCCTGCTCGATTCTCAGCGGTACAGTGATATTCCCCGACGTCAGAATACTGCACACTGGAAATGTGAAGAGCTCCGTTTTCTGCACGGACCATAAGATAACAAGTCATGCGATCACATCCATTTATCCGTGTTAACTTCCAATGAAAATCCTGATGAAAAATGAAAACACTTTGGACTCACCATCAATGTGCCTGTCTTCAGAGAGGCTGATGGGGGACGGCCTCTCTGCTCTGCCCCTGGTCCAGGTGTAGGTGATGGGCAGAATACCTTCAGCCCTGCAGGGCAAGACCGCTGAAGACCCGATCCTGCAGCTCACCTGACCTACGAAGGCCACTATGATGGGACTCACTGGGACGAAGACAGAGAAACATGTAGTCATATTATGCATTTTCGGCAAAAAAAGGCACCCTCACACACTGCTTTATGTGCCATAACATGAAGAATATGCAATTAGCATTATTTTTGCATAATTACATTATGAATATTGTATCTATTTGAGGAATAGAATACACTTTTGTGACACGTGTCAAGCATTTTGTGTAAGAAAATAACATTTTGTACATCTGATTCATTGTTTAGTGGACAAAGTGTACTTGTGTTCATGTCAAAATTGTTTTAAGGGGATTGTGAGATCCAATATCATATAGATCTACATTCCTATTACAAAACCAGTAAGATATCCACAACCCCAATTCTCTTTGGACTATGGAATACTGATTATTATTCATATCAGGGTTAAATATAGTTTGTATTGTGCACAGTTTGTATTGTCATACACACTGCATGTACTGAGTAGCAATGAGCTCTATCCATAAATTGTGCATTAATCAGTGCATATCCCCCACACTTCAAAGGTTCACTACAAGATTTAAAGTGAGAACTGTATTTTTTAATCTTACCTTCGAGTGTTAAATGCAACACAAGTCAGTTTCATGGTCCTGCCTTCTCCTGGAGCTAAAATATTGATTTTGGTTCATTACATTGCAGTGAAGTTTGTGTTAATATTACCAGCGACTCTCAGCATCGTTGTGTTGCGGCTGTGGCCCAGCGCGTTGGAGGCCTCGCACACATACAACCCCTCATCAAAGCTCCGGGCTGACTGGATGTAGAGGGTGGCATTTCTCAATCTGTGTGAGAAAGATGGTTATGGATCATAAGGCAGCTGTCATAGTACTTCATATAGTTTGGCTGGTGAACAACAAACAGTGGTGTAAAGTAAGTACAGTATGGAGGTACTGATACTTTACTTTAGTATTTAGTATTGTGTAGATGCATGCACTTGCAAAGAATAATACCAAAATGACACTTGTTTTAATCTTGTAGGACACAATAATAACTTTTGAACAATTTATTATCTTTTGCATGAGTAAAAACATATTTACCATCTTTTGGGACCTTGAAGGCTCAATAAGCATTTTGCAAGTCAGTAATTTAACTGTTATTACTCAGAAAGAAACATTATTTAGTATCTAAGAGGATTTATTGCCAGGAAAGGGAACTTTTATTATTAGTTTTCTTTAGGTTATAATCACATGAAAATATAAGTCGTGTTTCTGCTACCTCAGAATCTTCTCTTATCCTCTTCATGGAGCCGGCTACCATATTTCTACAGTGGCCCAGAAAGGACAAACTAAAACTGGCTCCACTTTCATTGTACCATTTTTGCATTGTTTCAGTTGTTGGTTGCTCACTGCTAGATGCCGCCAAATCCTACACACTGCCCTTTTAAGTACATCTTACTAGTAATACTGAAATAATATTTTTACTTGTAAAAGAGTATATTTACACTGTGGTATTGCTACTTTTACTTATGTAAAGAAAGAGTACCGTTTCCACCACTGGTGAGCAAACAGGGTTACAAGACAGAAAAATATGATCAACCGTCTGCAATGGAGTCTCGCCATGTTAGCATACGACATGTTAGCATACGACATGTTAGCATACGCCATGTTAGCATACGCCATGTTAGCATACGCCATGTTAGCATACGCCATGTTAGCATACGACATGTTAGCATACGACATGTTAGCATACGACATGTTAGCATACGACATGTTAGCGTACGCCATGTTAGCGTACGCCATGTTAGCATACGACATGTTAGCATACGACATGTTAGCATACGACATGTTAGCATACGACATGTTAGCATACGACATGTTAGCGTACCCCAAAACGATCTTGCCTCCAGTCTGCTTGGAATGGCCTCTCTTCACCCAGCTAATGGAGGGTGCAGGGTTACCGGACACCTGGCACTCCAGCACCACCCGGGCACCCACAGACACCGTTGACACCTGGGGCCACAGTTTCACTGAAGGAGGGGCTGCCGGGGAGAGAATTTTATTATTATTACATGGAGATGTTTCCAGTGGAGCAGAACTGTGGGTCCTTTGTAACGTCGTACCATGAACAGTCAGAGTTGCTCTTCTGGAAGTGATAAATCTTTGCAGGTGGACGTTGGAGGCCCTGCAGAAGTAGCTCCCACTGTCGCTCTCCTGCACACTGCAGAGGATATAGTCAAGACACGTGCTTGTAGAAAGGCTAATGTTATGTATTATTAACTGTATTTGCAGTTATGAGACACTATCACAAGCATGCATGCATGCATGCACACACACCTGTGGAAGAAGAGGTCTCCGCTGGGCAGCACAGTCTGGTGAGCTGTTGGGGTGAGAAGCTGGTTGTTTTTGAACCAGGACACCTGAGCTGCCGGCCGGCTGTGTGGAGGCCTGCAGGTGACCGTGGAGTCTTCTCCTCTCGTCACCGTCAGGTTTGCGGGCTGCTGCATGAAACTCCAGCTCATCTCTGGAAACACAGCATGTACGGTTCGACTGAGTTTCATGTTGAGTAAAACAACCCTGAGAGGATTATGCTGAGAAAGGCCCCAAGTCGTTCTCATTCATTTAACTCATTGTTTCTTTCCCTGCTTGAGAAATAGTGTTGAAAACTGTTATTTTATATTAACTGGACCTCACTACTACTTCACACTTATATACAATATATATATATACAAAATGTATACAGTATGTAGAAAAGTCTCAATTACAATGCAACTGCTATTATGTAATATAAGTGAAATAATCAATCAATGGCTAAATAAAATATGGACTAAATAACATTAGTAAAATTGCTTATTACTTTTCTAATATTACATTTTTCTCATGTCATTGTCAGAAGCAGAGGCTCATGTTTATCCTCAGAGAAATCCATGTAGTATAGTATAGATTAAATGTAGTCTGAGATAGAAGCTACCAATTCAATGTGTCTCATTAGTTTGAACAATACATTTCACTCACTGTGAAAACGATGTACTCGTGTTAAAAATGTGACATGAAACAGTTTAGTTTACTGTAGACGTCGGCACACAGTACCGGCTGGAAGAAGGAAGGCGGGCTGAGACTTGGCCGTCTCTCTCTGATTGGACGCCTCACAGTGATACGAGCCCTCGTCCTCCCTGGTCACGTTCCTGGTGAACACGGCCAGAAAGGAGGATTTAAATGCAGCCCGGCAATATAAATCACAACTTCTTACATCGTTTTTATATAGTTCATCGTTACAATTTGACAAAAAAGAATGAATATTCCTCTTGTCCCGTGCAGTGTCGGACCTGAATGTGAGCAGCTGTCCATTGTTCTGGAGGCTGAACGAGGACGAGCAGTTCGACAGGAGGCAGCCGTCTTTGAACCAGTGCACCATGGGAACAGGGAAGCCGCGGACGGCACAGTGCATGGAGACCTCGGTTCCCACGGCAACGGTGATGTTGTCAGGGCCCTGGACGATCTGCAGCCTTCTAGGGACACCTGTAAGGTGGAGAGGGCCAACGCTTCAAGATATTAACCCCACTGCAGAACATGCAAATAAAATGAGACCGTTAACGACGCGCTGACTCATCATTTCTCTTGCTTCCAATTCGTTTTTTTTAGAGAAATGTTCAATTACAGTGACATTTCTGTAAGGCTAGTGATCTGCCAATGCGGCCCTGTTATACTGATGCAACATGTAACTGCTTTGAAGAAAGAGGAGAATCATCAAATGCAAAATGACAAGCTTTCCCTTTACTTCAGAATAATGGAGTCTTAAAACTTGAACATGAACTGACAAATGTAAATGTGATGCATGCACTCACCCTGCACAGTGAGTCTAGCTGGCTTGCTTTTCTTGCTGATGTTCAGTGACGGACTGTGTGTGACACACGTGTACACCCCATCGTCCTCTAATGTCACGTTGAAAAGATGCAACGTACCCGAGGTCTTCTTCTGGTTACCACCTCCGTACTCGCCCTGAACAACAACAACAACAACAACTTAAGGTTTAAAGCATGACGAATAATACATCTCGGTCGAAAAGGTGCAATAATATTCCAATTTGCATGATTATTATCTCACACATAAGTGGTATGGACATTTCCGTTGTGCGAGGCTGTATTGGAGTCCAATTTGGACTTGTTTCAGACAGGAGAAGGTGGAAATGTTTGCAGTGAGACAAAGGACCCTACAGCAACCCCACACAATGACATACGGGGTAGCAATCATCATGTCAAAATCAGAGAAGAGATGAGGAGTTTTGTTTTGAAACGGAATTTTTAAACTGAGCCATGTTGGTTTTGAAAAAGCTGACTTTTCAGAATGAAACGGAGATGGATCTGCTGTGTTTTTGTACCTTGACAAAATAGGTTTACTCTACATATTCGTCCTCGTCGCTATCTGATCCCTCCGAGTGTTGCAGGAGACGGAGAGCAGGAGCCGACAGTCACTCAGAGCTCACCTGGATGTGTCTCCCTCCTGTGACCAGCGTCCCATCCTTGAGCCAGGTAATGCTCGCGGGAGGCGAACTTCTCCCCGACACACACTGGAAGAAAACTCCCTCTCCTTCTCGGACTGTCTGGTCCTGGGGACTGAAGAACACATCCTCCAAACCTGTAGCAGAAACGTGGACATTAGGGACGATCAGATGACCACGAACCTGATCTTGTTGAGGGACAGCAGACTACATGGACTTACTCAGTTCGGATGAGACCGCCAAGCTGGACAGGATGAGCAGGCAGAGGTGGGAAGTCATCGGTGGAGGCGTCCAAGTGGAGACATAGACCTGCATCCTACTCCAGAGCTCCCTGAGGAAACCACCACACAGCTTCCTCCATGGTGTCAGCTGACAAAGTGCACACAAAAAAAAGAGTTTTCACTGGAAATGTGGTCCATTTCACTCCTTGTCGTCTTTTGATGCAGACTTCTTGCTAGTCTTACTCTAAAAATGAACCCTAAAGCACATCTATATCAATGTAGTTGTATGCACAAGGTAATGAAACATTTTTTCATAAACTCTCACTGCACATTACCACATACAACAGCTATCATTTCCAACTCTGTGTGCATGGACTCACTTTTGATCAGTTTCTCGCTAACGTATTCAGCAGGTGAATTTACCATCCCTCTCCCTCCTGCTCTTAATGCCCTCCGCCCTCCCCCCTCTCCTCTCCCCCCCTCCCTTTTCGCTTTGCTTCATTCCTATTTTGGTTGTGAGTCCGTGGCGCCGCAGCGAGCTCAGCTTTGTCCTATTTAGTCCCTTGAATGGGCCGAGCTGCATTATGGAGCTCCCGCTGTGGCCCCTCCGCTCAATGAAAGTGACATGAAAAGAGGCTGCGGAGCTTTGTACTGTGAAGATCAGTTATTGGTCCTCTGCAAGGAAAGCTACCCGTCTGATCACGTCGGCTTTCATGATCCCTCAACATGGCCGTGTGAGGGCTGGTCCTTCATTGTTTGAACGTGCCACACATTTTGCGCATGCAATGCTGAATTTGCACAAGTGAACGTGAGGAGATATTGGAAGGGAAACGCGGCAAAGACGTGTTTTGATCTCGAGGGGCTCATTCGGGATTAACGGGGTGGGGTCGGCGGGCTTTGCAAGAATGTGAGAGACAGAGAAAAACATATATAGATGTTTTTTTTATCTAATGTATCACTTTAGCAGATTCAGCAACAAATTATCAAAAATAAGACTTCATCAGGTCTGAAGGTTGTAGCCACATTTATCTAAAGAAAATGCAAATGAGTGTGTCTTCTGATCCTCAAACCTTGTGCAAATATGAGTAGATAACCCACTGGTGGCGCTAGATCTCCAGCATGGTGTTGCTTCATTATTGCTGAAGAAGAGGGCGCAACAAGATTATTATTAGTAGTAGTAGTAGTAGTAGTATTGTCAGCTAAACCTCAAACCACACAATGAAAATACTGCATTTATTAATGAGGAAAGTTACTGTTTCTATCTGGTGTTTGGTTTTTCATATTTCAACTTTTCACCTAACTCTGGCATTGACGTGGATGGAAACTTGACTTACTGTGTGGAAATCTGATGGTCCAACTATTATACAACTTAATTGCCTTCTACTGGTCTTAAATCCACCCCTAGATCAGACGAGCATTGTATTACTTTATAACAATCATACTCACAAAAGTATCATATTATCAATATTGAGGTTTAGGCAAACAGATATCAGCATTTATTTGATAATCGTCCCCTGGCTGTGCTGCTTTTAGAGGACAAAAGAAATCAAAGGATGTTGTAATGTGTGTGTCCCACCAGTGATGACATGCTTGACCAAATGCCAACCAAACAAAACGCCTTGATTTCAGACATTAGTCATCACCGTTGAACTAAACCCATCAATGAATTGCTTGAATTGGTCGTACTCACATAATGCTGAGAGCCCGTGGGTGTGTATTTGTTTGTCTCGTAACAGATCATTTACACAGCTTAGCATGTCATTACGAGGGTTGTAGCCCACACACTGACTCTTACGCTCTTTCTTTTGATACAGATCATGTCGAGGCATCATCATATTTATTTTATATTTACTTAATCGCTGAATTAAATGATAGAATGAGTGGAGATGCTGTATTAGTATGCAACCCAGCTGTGTGAGATACTGTACAGACCAGGTGGCAAAACTTAATGTTGCACATCGTTTCTCCAAATGTTGTTTTACGCAAAAATAAGAGAAAAAAACTGTTTACAGGTACTTATAAGGAAGTGTTTGCCTGTAAACAGGACTAAAATGGGCTATAGCTGCAGTGGATGAGCTGAAAGCATCACTTCAGATCAAGTGGTCGGTCGTCTGGAGTTATAATTTACAATCTCAACTGGGTCAGTGATTCAATTTAATTGTGTACTGAAAAGTTTAAATTCTTCTATTTTTACTTATTTACAATCAGATCTCAAGTTATAGTTTGCTTTCAATTTGTAGCTAAGGTGACATAAAAACAATAAATTCAAACGTTTGCTTTTGGCTGGTTTTCAGAGCAGCGTTTGTAAAAAGTAAGTTTCCTCGTAATAAGTTGCATTTAAGTGGCACTGCTGCACCTACTCACCAAAAGATAGTTATTTGGTCAATCATACTGTTATTTGTATTTTCCATTTGTACAAAGCTATAATTTGAACTACTCCATCCTATTGCATGTCACTGTTTTATTTGGTTAGTTTTATTTCCAGAAGGTTCTCAGAAAAAGCATTTGAAATAATACCACCATTGTTATTTTCATCATCCTGATGCTCATCCATACTACAACTACCAGATGAATTTAGCACTGTAAACTGCTTCATGCACCCAACAGATAAACACATTCAGTGCTGGTTTCGATGCCGGTTCAGTGCATGTGTTGCAAAAACAATACAGGATGGTGCCCTCGGAAACTAGATGAGAGCTTAATTTGCATATGCTCAAAAATGAGAAATATTAACAGCTCAAAACACACTACTTGAATATTCAGTGTAAAGGTACAAGTAGTCACCAAAAAAAAGCACTTCAAGCTTAATACAAGACAGGATTTACAAGATGTTCCCGTTGCAACACATTTCCATCCCCTCCAGTGAAGGATCATTGAGAGTATCGATACTCACTCTGCACGTGTCCGAGGATGTCTTTCTGTCGCTTTGCAATCAGCCCATTCGCCTTCAGTCAGTCTGAAGTCTGCAGTCTGAGCACCACCTCTGATGTCCTGAACCTCCAGCTGAGAACAGCCGCACTGCTAGACCACCTCCACCCCCTCCTTTCATACACACACACACACACACACTGTGAATTCTCATTAAAAGACAACAGCTGTAATGAAGCACAAAACCAATACGTATATACTCATTATGTAAAATAAACAGATGCAGAAAAATGATTAAAAAAACACTACACTCTCTACACAAACCCCACTGGTTGTAAGTGAAGAAGCATGATATTAGAACATGTTTATCTGAATGTAGATTACGATAACACCCATATGTGATTGTTGACCGTTCTAAAGCTGTGGCCATTCAACTGTTCACCCCTAAATGTAGGTTAATGGGGATGATAATGACTGCTGCTGCAACACGCAATCAATCTATGAAGAGAAATTGAGGACATGCATTTAGGAAGGTGGCTCTTTAGCGTGACTATAAAAGATGGGACTCAACGCATATTCAGATTATTGTTTGAACCAGATGAGGTTGATCAACACAAAGTGAATCCGTCAAGATCCTTTCAGCTTGAGGGCCCCTTGTTTTTTTTTTTTTTTTTTTTTACACACAATCTGCATCGCCACACATTTCGTACAGGCAGTCCTGACTCCTAGATGAGGAATCTTAATGATTTTGGTCCTTCCCGGACTCCTTTCCATGCCTCCGCGTCAGCAATAATCATGGACAAAGACGTCATGTTTTCGGGGTCGTCTCTCAGGATTCCCTGAAAGGGGATTTACTCAAATTTGGCACAAACGTATTCTTGGACTGAAAAGACTGATAGAAAAGAGACAAACCATTGAACCGTACGCGCCTCTTCCCACCCCTCATGTGTAAGGGAGACAAACAACAAAGTATCTTCATAGGTTTAGATGATCATCCATTTATACAATTACAATAGTAATTAAAGTTACGAGCATTCCAAAACAATACACACCCCTAAGAGGTTCATTGGTCAATATCTCCTAAACGCAATAAGATATCAGAACTTATTTAACACAGTTATGATGATACAGCTCCAATGATGATGCACAGCAAGGTTGGTATGAATCTGACAAAGAGTGTCGGAGAAAATCACAAAAAGGGTGTTTTTCACATAATTCAAAATGGCGGAAAATCTAAGTAGGCGGAGCTTAGGGGTCTGAGAGGCTTTTTTGTAGAGCAAGTGAAGATGGATGTGTGAATTTTTTCAAGTCAATCGGACAATCTGGGCGAGAGAGCCATTTCTCATAACACATTATCGACGCCTATGTCGGATCGCTATTTTCGCCAAGCCTGACAGGCGTGCCAAATTTGGTGAGTTTTCGTGTATGACAAGTACCCCAAAAATGTCCTCAATATACAAAATTAAGAATCCGGAATAATAATTATCCTTCGAATAACAATAGGGTCCTTGCGGACTGAGTTTGTCAGTCGCTTGGACCCTAAAACCATTTGGTACAAACATGCATGTCCTCCTCAGGGTGAATTCTAACCACTTTGATGATGCTGTGACTTCTCATCCATCACCACCTTTAGGTCAGAGTCTTCATTCCCAATGCTGTATTTTATGACGCAATAAAAACCTGTAAAACTGATGACATTCACATCTGGACCCATTAGCATTTACCTCAATATCACTGAGCTTACAGCCCCACATAGCTGTTGGCAT
Source organism: Cottus gobio (assembly GCA_023566465.1). Lineage (NCBI taxonomy): Eukaryota > Metazoa > Chordata > Actinopteri > Perciformes > Cottidae > Cottus > Cottus gobio. The sequence goes on from CM042218.1 coordinate 5,747,692, forward strand.
GGCTGTGGACTCTTAGTCTTGTTTTAACCATAAAGTGACCTCTTAAGTTAAAATGGGAGGAGAGTACATACAAAGCAGATGCATGCAGCGGCTTCTGTCTCATTTATTCCCATACATGGCTGCAGCTAAGACACTGTAGTCTTGCCACATGTCTGCTGGGGCCAGATGAAGTCCTTGCAAATGTAAATTGACGATCCATTCAGCATAATCAAATGGAAATGAAAGTACAAATGCACCGATTTATAATCTATGCAGGAAGGGTCATTTTAATTAAGCAGACAAAGACTGATTTAGCAGGCGAAATGCAACATTGTTGGATTCGGGACAACATCAAACACATAAATCCACCAAAGGAGGTGTAGCATCCCAGTTCTGCAGAAATAATCTGTGTGAGAGCACAGTTTAACACAGATGTTAGAAGGTTTCTTTGTGGTAAAGACCCATTGGCTATAGAAGTAACGATATGCTACCTCTGGCCTACTCGATGTCCTTGTACATTTAGCTTTTTCACATATAGTTGTAACATTTTGTCTTGAATTTGTATCCTTTGTTTATTTTCTCTCATCTTTTAGCACAAGCTTATCACATGGCATTGCATTCCACTACACATATAATTTGTGTATAGACAAAATCCTTGAACTGTAGTACATTGATTATTCTATTATGTGCACACTTGCACAAACAAAGACAAGGATAAACATTATTGATCCCGAGGGAGAAATAAATTCAGATATCTGACTTTAATATAGTCAGAAAAAAAGGGGAAGAGATTTGATGAAAATGTTGCAATTATTATCATTATAACGCATACATCAGAGGGGTTTGAGGGACCCCAAACAATCTTAACAAAAGTCAGGAGAAAATGTATTGCAAACATTTTCTCCAAAACTGTACAGTAAAATATCATGATAATGCACATGGAAATAGCAGAGGTCCTCATAAACAATAATCCATTGGAATTATGAGTTACCTTTTCAAGGGTCTGCTTTTATAACAGTTTATATATTGGAAAATTATGAATATCGTTATGTCTTTTGAGCTGACTGCATTACATTACGTATATTGTACTGTTTGATTTGATTGATCTAAGGTTAATGACTTAATACACTAGTACAGTGGTACAATGAAACAGTGATAGAGTGGGTTTAAATACATGTGAATACAATTAAATAAAACAGAAACGGTCTCTCTCTTAAATACAAAATAAATATATAATCCAAAATACATTTATAGAGATTACGCACACTGGACTATTACCTTTTTTTAACGTATTTTTAATTTTAGAATAACAATTGTGAAAATGAGTAAACATGTAGACTATAGAAAATACTTCACCTGCATGTTTAAAACATTACCACACACTACAGAACAACATACTGTAACATACCTGCATTCATGACAAAGGACAACATAGTACGGGTCATCTCCTGTGGGCAACAGCGCATGCGCCGTCTAGAAAGAGGCGGCACGTTAGCGTTAGCTAGCTAAACTGGTGACATTCTTTACTGGCAATAAAACACATAAAACACGAATAGTTAACTTAATGACAACATGGTGAATATAATCTAAGATAATTACTTTCCAAACAAATAAAGCCAGCTCAACTTGTATGTACTTTACCAATGAGTTAAAACTATATTGTCCACAGACGTTCATAGACACGTTAACCTACCTATCAGCGAATCCTCCGTAGCTCTGCGGATTACCCAGAGTCCTTTGCGTCTACTATTCAGCGCAGCTACACACTGAACGTTTTCAACTATGTTACACATACACACATAGTCTCTCTCTCTCTCTCTCTCTTTCTATAATGCCTGAGTCGGCCGGGTTGTTTCTGCTTTTGTCCGAGTTACGCGGTTCATTTCCCGTTATATTGTTGGCTGGTACGTTGGTGTAGTGCTTAGCGCATCTAGCGCAAATATTTGTAAATTGTCATTCACTCCACAATTTTCACTCTACAGGCATAATTTGTAGTACAAAACGTAGGAAATCGTGTGCTTGCTTGTACAAATGTGTCGTGGAATCCCACAACCTTTTACTTTTGTCAGCCAACTGCTCCATTGGATTCAGTAGTTTGACAGGTTGCTTTCATTAAATCCACAGTTCAGTCTCCCTCTAATAATCAGTCTGCCACTCAGTGACACAGGTGCTTCAAATTAACTAATCAGGCCAGTGTCACACACTCATACTTATTTAACCTACATTGACAGACATAAACATACACATATACTTGTTATAGATACATAGAGAGACATATGAGTCTTAAGATCTCGTCTGCCCTTCACCCTGCTGCCCCAATCACCATGTTAACCAGTGACGTGTCTATGAAGCAGTAGCTGCTCTCAAGTCCATCACAAATACAGAAATGACTCCTCAATAACCTCAACAACACATCTCACTACCGGTAATATATATATTGCGACGTCTTACGGCAGTAGTCGCCACACATAAAGATTTCTTGCGAAATTTTCTAGTTGTCGGATAATAATTACATTTTCAATATTTTCCTAATTTGGACTCAGAAATCCAGGTGGATTTGTTGAACGAGGTCAGCGTTTTGGAGTCAGGGCAGCAGCAGGAGATTCATAGAGACGAAAGGTGAGAGCAAGACGAGGAATCCCGAAGTGATGAAGATGGGCTGGGCAGCTCCATGGAGCTCAGTGAAACAGAGGGCCTGCTCCAACGTCTGCTGAGTCTCGACACTAATGCCTGGAAAACATAAAGACACATGTAGCCCACCAAAACCAGATGTGCTTCATCCCGTCACACCTCCCCTTACCGTGTTGGGACCATTCCTTCCAGACATGCAGAAATTCAGAGCCACGTTCTCCATCGGAAACTGTTAAATCGGAAACAAATGGTTATTCATTCTGACAGTTTACTAATTTAAAAATCTAATACCAAGACAAATCTCAGCTGTTACCTTTCAACAGATGTTTCAAGTCTCTGAGAGCCCGGGTGAGGTTCTCCAGTCGGTGCTGCATGTGGAGGTTCTCTTCTTTCAGGGTGTGGAACGTGTCCTGGAGCTCGTAGGCTGAGCTGCAGGGAGAGAGCTGAGAAATCAAAAATAAAACTGTGCCGACTTGCAAGAGGGAGAACATTGTGGGAGAAGTCATTCACTTAGTTAGTAGAATCTGCTGCTCGTCAACGTCCCGTTAAATCCCCCCTGCAGCTCTTGAACGTTTTAAAATCAGGTGGAAGTGGTCACGTTATTTGAGAGCTGGCCTACTTCTGCGTCAGAATTGATTCAGTGACGTGCAGCTAAATGCTCCCGGCCTGCAGACAACTCTAAAGGATCAATTGTTCTGTTTTTGGATCCCAGAGCCCGAAGACACATAGTTAATTAACTGTTTTAGGGTTAATGAACCGTCATCTTTGCAAGCAGCTTTCAGTAAGCACACTATTTGATCATTAGCCAATCGTAAAGTGACACAAAGCGTTGGGAACACCAAGAAAAATGTGGTTATATATAGAAATAGGAATAGGATATAGGAATTTTGAGAGTGAACATATGGCTTTTTTTATGGGATCACACTGCCAAACTGTTACTAATGAGCTGTATCATGTTCTGTTTCGGCACTTAGCTATAATCTTACAACCCACAGTCTTTAAGAATATAATTGTTTGTTTGTGTGTTTGTTTGTTTGTGGTTTACAGTCAGTAAGTGGAGAGGTAGTTAGGAGGTGTGCTTGCGACGGAAGCGCTTAAGGAAACTTCCATCATCATCCGGGTCACCGGCTGGTCACAGAGGATCCAAGATGGCGACTCACATGTCGAGGTGTAAAACCTGGAGTCGCGTTCAAAGGTAGATTTGGGTTTGATAAATAAATGCTGTTAAGTCCGCGCCACACTGGAGTTATAAACGGGGAAACAACAATGACGCTAGCCACAGTAACGCCGCTGTCGTGTCTCTCCTGGACGCCTGCAGCGTCATAACGTCTTCACGTCCTCACCACGATTAGCGTTAGCTCGCTGGGTTAGCTCGATGCTAAGTGCTAGCCGTCAAAAAAAAAGAGCTGGGGTCCTGCTGTCAGGATGGTTAACGTGACGTCACGAGTGAATAAAGTCACCTGCAGTTGACTTTATTTAGGATAAAGACGTTGTGTTTTGTTTTGGGTGGTTTAGCTGGACGTTTCCCGTTTATTAGACTTTGATTTGACACGCTAAGCTGAATGTTGGTTGTCAGTTAAAATATTAAGTCTCATATTTGGGTCAAAGTTTGAGAAATATAAATACTAATTATGTGTTAAAAGAACACCTGCTTTACCTGGTCAGCAGGTTAAATACCATTGGTGTCAGCCGGAGTATTTTGCATACTTTTCTATGATGTACTGCTGTACTGTTACTTTTATGTTATACTATTTATACCCTATTTCGTTAATATTTTCCACTGGTTTTGCATCATTAATCACACTGCTGTCACTGCATTGTAACCTTTATGTGGGAAGGATTTATTACAGGACTGTCCTATTAATGCTGCTTTAGCTTTAGCTAGGTGTACCTTTTATAATCTGGCAACTGAGTGTAATTGCTACAGTGTTTATTCCTTTTATGTCCCATGTTTGACTGCAGGGATAGAACAGCTTAACAATGCATAACGATGTAGAAAGAGCAGATGGCTGACAAGGTAAAGATAGATTACAGGTATATTCCACCGAATTATTCTTTACATTTATGTCGGAAAAGTAAAAAAATATACTGTTGGAACAGAACCTACAAAGTCTTAAAAAGTTTCTGAAATAAAACATTTAAGTTTAGGGACACTAAATATTTTTATATTTGCAGCAGTCACTAAATATTGAATGTGTGGCAACTGTTTCGACCATCGTCTAGTAGCTGAACTGATCATTAGAAGAGCTGAATATGGTTGATGGTGGCTTTCCTCAATTAAACAATATCCTGAAGAAACCCTGATTTGCTGTTTGGCTACCTTTGCACAAGGTATGGGTTTAAACACTGTTTTAACAGCTGGCCTAATGTTGCTAAAACATGTTAAAATAACATTGCTTTGTTTTTCTCAAAGGTTTGGGATCGCAGCCTACAGAAACTACAGCAGCGGTGGCCGATACCCAAATATATCCCTCTGTGAATCGCTGCCTGGGATCCCCAAACCAGTATTTGCATCTGGAGATGGTCTGGAAAAATACGAGACCAAGATCACTACTCTAGAAAATGGCCTCAAGGTCGCTTCCCAAAACAAGTTTGGTCAATTCTGCACAGTTGGAAGTAAGTTGCTTCAAATATATGCAATTCATAACACTTGTTAACCGGATCTGGCTCAAGTGGACTAAATGTGTTTGTTTTCTTTCTTACTTTTTAGTTTTAGTAAATTCTGGATCCAGACATGAAGTAAAGTACCCGAGTGGGGTAGCACACTTCGTAGAGAAACTCGCCTTTTCTGTAAGTGAAGCACAGTAAAGACCACAAAGTGAAAAGTCAAGGGTGTGAAATGATGTTGACATGTTTTAAATCTTCAGTCCACAGCTCAGTACGGGAGTAAAGATGAAATCCTCCTCACGTTGGAAAAACACGGAGGGATATGTGACTGCCAGACGTCAAGGTACGTCGTCCTTCAGCACAATGTCTGTCTCAGTGTTATAAAAGTAATTTTTGTGTAGCGAGGCCTTTCTTCTGTTGGAGAGTGTGCAGATACAGCCGTTGTACGTGCGATGCGTGATTTGTTTTGACGTGCAGGGACACCACCATGTATGCAGTGTCTGCGGAAGTGAAGGGTCTGGACACGGTGGTCAGTCTTCTCTCTGATGCTGTTCTACAGCCTCGCCTGCTGGGTAAGTCCACTCTGACCACCGTTACTGTTGTTAGTGTTACTTCTTACACACTTTATATTTTTACTCTTGTGTTTAATCTTTTGTTGTTGTAATTTGCTTTTCATATTTCAGTTTAATTTTTACTTTATTTATTTACCTTACTCTTATTGCTGTTCCAATCTATTGTGTACTAGTATCACTTATACTTCTTTTACACTGAATAGTTGTTACTCTGTTCATATGTTTGTATTTCATTGTTTGTTATTCTTCTGTTGGAATCTTTGATCAAACTCTGGCACAAGAATTTGCTTTGAGATTAATAAAGTTCTATCTTAACTTCTTGATCTCAACTTACAAATCAATGGCAGCTGAGCCCCGTGTCTGAGTGTCTCCGCTGCCTGTCTAACATCGTTTGTGCTTTTTGTTTACATGCAGATGACGAGATCGAGATGACCAGAATGGCAGTACGCTTTGAGTTGGAAGATCTAAACATGAGGCCAGACCCTGAACCTTTACTCACTGAGATGATCCATGCTGTGAGTCACATCATCACAGCACGTTTAAACCATCCAACACCAGCTCCCTGTGAGACAGCGAACCAATTTATCCCTGACTCTTATCTACACCGTATATACTTTGCATTGTCTTTATTATTGAATTTCTTAAATCGAATCGGTTTTTTTTCCAAAAAGAAGTATGAAAAAAGTCATAGTATGTCGAAGTAAAAAAATATTATTTGTCAAAAGTGTGAGAAAGTCATAGTATGTCAAAAAATATAATTTGTCAAAAAAAGTATGAAAAAGTCATAGTATGTAAAAAAAAATATATATAATTTGTCAAAAAAGTAAAAAAAATATAATTTCTCAAAAAAGTCAAAGTAAAAAATATAATTTGTCAAAAAAAGTATGAAAAAAGTCATAGTAAGTCCAAAACGTTATAACTTCTCTCATGTTTCAGCCTGAACTGTTCTTACAAAAACTGTGTTTCTTAGAACAATAATAAAGTTCCTCCAGCCTGAAAACCCCCTGGTATTGTTTATTGTTTCCAGGCCGCATATCGAGGCAACACGGTCGGACTGCCTCGCTTTTGTCCTGTGGACAACGTGGACAAGGTTGACAAGAGCGTGCTTCACAACTACCTGCGTAACTACTACCGCCCCGAGCGGATGGTGCTGGCGGGCGTGGGCATCGAACACGAGCAGCTGGTTGAATGTGCCAGCAAATACCTGCTGGGCGCCAAGCCGGTGTGGGGAACGACCGCCGTGGCCAACGTGGACCTCTCGGTTGCACAGTACACCGGTGGCATCATCAAGGTGACTTTTATTGTTTACAAGTTGTATTTTGGTCCTGTATGTTGTCTGTAGGACACATTTACCTGGAAGGAAACCAGAGAAGTGTGTAATGCATGCAAGTCTGCAGAAACTTCTTTTTGGCATCCAATTTATTTGATATTTGACTAAATATTTTTGGTTAAAAAAAACTTTTTTTATTGATAACAATTCCGATTTAAAAGGGGGGAATACTGATGCAGTGAGTCTAGAAGGATAATAACCTTTTATTCTGTTAGATGGAGAAGGATATGTCGGATGTGAGCCTCGGCCCCACCCCGATCCCAGAGCTCACCCACATCATGATCGGCCTGGAGAGCTGCTCCTTCCTGGTGGGTGTTTACGGCGCCTGGATATCCGGAAGAGTCTCAAATCAGGTGGCGGCATGTTCGCTACAAGCTTGCGAATAAAAAACATTGTTTCCTTTCGCAGGAGGATGACTTCATCCCCTTCGCAGTGCTCAACATGATGATGGGTGGAGGTGGCTCCTTCTCGGCAGGAGGGCCAGGGAAAGGCATGTTCACCCGCCTCTACCTGAACGTGCTCAACAGGTGAACGTCTCACGAACGATTCAGAAATACCAGTCGGTCATGCTTATCATTTTATTAATGTCGACGTTTTAATTCCATATTCACATTCACTGTCTCAGCTGTTGTTGAGCCACTGCTCTTCTTGCAGCCGCAAACTCCTGTTCACAATGTTTACTGAGGCAATATATCAAGAGAGAAGTAGTCATTTTCTCAAGTACCACCAAGCAATCGCCCCCTGCTGGCCAGTGAAGAGAATGCATTACATTACATTACATTACAGTTCATTTAGCTGACGCTTTTATCCAAAGCGACTTACATGATATACAGTATACAGTAGACCAGGGGTGCCCACACTTTTTTGGCTTGCGAGCTACTTTTAAAATTACCTAGTCAAAAAGATATACATATATTAATAATGCTAAATATCTATCTATATAGATATATATCTATATAAATCTATATATATATATATTAATAAATAGCATTATTAATGTATTAATATACCGAGTATACTTTATATTTACAATATTGGCGTACCTTGCATAACTTATGACACAATATAATTCTGTACATTTTTGGTCATTACATTTTACTCTGACTTGCACTGAATAGAAACAGCCAGGGTTATGCTGCGTTCACACTGAATGCGGCACGTATTATTCGCGAGTAGATTACATGCAAAGTCAATGCACAGACGCGAATGACGCAAATTTCCGCCGGGCAGCGCAAATGACGCGAATAACTTGGGCGAAAGATTTGCGTAGTGAAAGCCAATCAGCGTTGAGAAGCGCCGCATCATCACTGCTGTCCTGCCGGTGCTGAATCAAACTGCTGCTGGTCCGCCTGAAGCAACGCTGGAAGCAGCCGTCATTCAGACGCTGTTGTGCGGCTACAGATGATATTATGGACACGGGGCGTCTGATGGTCCGACGTTTGAGGGATTTCCACAATAACTATAAAGCAGAACTAGTGGTTAGTTCAATGGTGGATGGCGGAAATGGTACCGTTTTTACGGAGATAAGCCACGGAGATATCCCTGCCCCTTTTCAGCCGCGAGTAAAGCGAATGGCGCAAGTTAACCACATAAAGTTGAGTAAACTCACGGGAGTAGAGAAGCGCAAATAATGCATTCAAGCGGCCGACCATGCGGGCGCACCGTCCGTGGTGATGGACATTGATTTACACACTGGCTGGTCTGTATATCAATCAAGTGGCAAATGTCGTAGGGAAGATACTTTTTTTTTCTTTTCTTTTTTAATGGCATGCGATCGCGATCGACGTACTGGGCACCCCTGCCGTAGACACAGCAACGTGAGCAATGAGGGTTAAGTGTCTTGCTCAAGGACACAACGACTGGCTGAGCCGGGGTTTGAACCTATGACCCTCTGATCCAAAGACTGACTTGCTAACCACTGAGCCACAGTCGCCCCGTCGTGCATGTTTTAAAGCACTTCCTCATTGGCTTCATTTGGCAGAATGACTTAAATTAGCTTACCAGCAAGATTAAACTTACACTAGTCGATTACTCTAAGCTTCATCTTCCTTTTTGTGGTTGGGAACATCCCATATTGTTGGTCACTCACATGACACCGGTCCGTTTCCCTGATCGTCTTCTGGTTTTTCTGTCTGTAGGCACCATTGGATGTACAATGCCACCGCCTACCATCACAGCTATGAGGACAGTGGTCTGCTGTGTATTCATGCCAGTGCGGACCCCAGACAGGTCGGTACAGGCTCACAGCTCAGCAGGGTCCAAATGTCTTATCGTACCTTTTTATTACCAAGCATGGCTTTGAGGAACAAAGTTTAAACTGTTGCAGATATCCCTCTGAAACTTGGCTACAAAATGTTCTCTTTTTTCGTGGCGTTTGTGTTTTCACGTGATCTCTTTTTGATGTTTTTGTTCTTATCATTACACACGTTCTTCTCCAGGTGCGGGAAATGGTGGAGATAATAACCAGAGAGTTCATTCAGATGGCAGGCAGCGCAGGCGAGGTAACGGCAACCTAAACAATAGTGATTATTGATTAAAGAAACAATGGAGGTGTCCCATCCTCATAGCACTGTTTCCCCATTCCCCCATACAGATGGAGCTGGAGAGGGCCAAGACTCAGCTCAAGTCCATGCTGATGATGAACCTCGAGTCGAGGCCGGTTATTTTTGAAGATGTTGGTCGGCAGGTTCTCTCCACAGGAAAGAGAAAGCTGCCACATGAACTATGTGACCTAATAAGTGAGTACTGAACAACCTAAAAAACCTGTGTTGGAGGAAAAATGATTTCTTATTTCGCCCTCTTTGCATACTTATGTTTGTCAACTAATAATTTCCAGGCAAAGTGACGGCCAGCGACATCAAGCGAGTGACAACCAAGATGCTGCGCAGTAAGCCGGCGGTGGCCGCGCTGGGCGACCTGACGGAGCTGCCGTCCTACGAACACATCCAGGCCGCCCTGTCCAGCAAGGACGGGCGCCTGCCCCGCATGTACCGCCTCTTCCGGTAGACCCCCGCGGCCGCGGAGCCGGTCGCTGCCGCCGGCGAACATCCGTGTAAATACGCTGGACTGGAAGATTTACACTAGTGTTCCCTCCCACCAAAGAACTGGATCCAGCTCAGTCTGGGAGGGGACTAATACCCGTGCTCCCCACTGTGGGGCTTTTAAAGTCTGACTCTACAGTAACCATTGGCTAACTACAGCTGGAGTATCAGTATTTATTGATTGTGGGCCAGAAAGCCCGATTTCATTATTTACTGGGGTGGTTTGCAGAGTTTGGTTTTAAAGGAACAGCCAAAATGTAAGTGTTTTTTTCATTTCAAACGCCCCCAATACCAACTTGTTATGTTTATGTATGAATGAATTACACTTTCACTGGGAAGGGAGCGGCTAACATCCGCGGCAGTTTCTAGACTGTTTTTCCTCGGCTCTCTAAACAATTCACAGAGATGCACTTTGAGTCTTCCCTTTTTGGATGGATAAAAAGAAATCACTTTCTAGTGATACAAGAGCACTTCATAGTCTCGCTTCACAAACCGGATATCTACACAAAGTGATGTTAACGGATAAAAAGTCATGGTTTCCATCATCATCGTGTCTCAGTAAGTGTAGAACTGGAAATCTGTTTTTATTTTTATTTTTGTGGTTGTGTAGATGCCCTCGCAAATAATAAAAAAAAAAAATATATATTTGTTTTTGGACAAAATCCAGCCGACAAGTGCGTTTTAAATCTTTTTATTTGTTAAATCAGGGTGACTTATAAAAATATGCAGATAAAGTTAAAAGCTCTTAAGGAAATTAAAACGACACTCACAGGCACTTTTATTATAGAGCATGCTGGGAGTTCATTATCATGGTAATGTACATGTACAGTGGAGATGAAAGGTAAGGCATTGAGTTACAGTCTGTTGGATCACTTGGCCCCGTCAGAGAAAAGGTAGTGACCGGCGTTAACAGTGTAAATGTAGTGAGTTCCTCAAGTTAAATATAAGCTGTCAAATACGTTTGTTCTCCCTGAAGTTCAACAGTAGCGTGTAACGGGTAGTAACCTCCTCTCTGTAATATCAGTCATAAATCCTACGAAACAAGTTTAGATCTAAATTCAAGTCAAAATCGACCAATTTATTTAAAAAGTGCACTGCAACGTGCCACAAAAAAAGCCTGTATTCATATTTTTTTTTAGGATTACATTTGATGACAAATTCACAAGGCATTTGAAAAACGTTGTTCATGATGCTTTGGGAACAACTACAAAAACGATTAACGAGAACGAATGCAGTAACCGAGCCTTTAAGGTCCCACCCCATCATCTCGTGCGTGTGTGCGTGTGCGTGTCCTCGAGGTCCCTGCCCTCAAGTACAGCCACACACAGTTCCCAACATCGGCCAACAGAGGGCGCACTCAGCTCAGTGACCAGCACTGGGCTGTGTTATTAAGACAACTCTGGTTTCCTTTTTGGTCCCTTGTTCCCTCACATGTCTACGTTCCACTTCCTGGTTACAGTTCAATCCAATCTGGAGGGTTTAGGAGACGGTGCAGATGCTGCTGCTGCTACTTTGGTTCTTCATGGCCTCCCTCCTCTTCAGTTCTCTGGTGATCCTCCTCCTGATGCCCTCCAGGTACAAGCTCCTGTCAAACTGGCCCGCACCCAGGGGAATACTAGACCACACAAATGTGAAGAAGAAAGAAAGATACTTTTCAAATTCTGGATTTAAACATGTAGCCAAATAAGAATCCAGAAAGATGAGAAGATACAGATTTTTACTGCATAGAATTTGTTTTAAATGCCACACATTTTCAAGACATAACCGCTTCAGCTACTGCAATTCACTTGCTAACTGTATTGGAGAAAAAAAAAAGAATGGCAGTGGGACTCACTTGTCTCTGCCTGGCCTGAGTTTGACCTGGAAGACGCTGATGACGGGCCGGTGGTCCGAGGTCTTGATGCTGGAGCAGCTGGTGTACTTGACCACGTTGATGTCGTCAGCCTTCCTGCTCCTGAACAGGATCCGGTCCTGTGAAGACGCACAGAGGGGGTCAGCCCTGCTGAGAGCCACAACACGCCGACTTTAACCGCCCCGGCCAAGTCTAGACTTTAAATCGGTGGTTTTCTTTTCTTCTTACTGTGTATGAAGGCGTTCTCTGTTTAGAAGTAGTGTCGTAGATATCGCAGCCGATGTCGAACTTGTATGTGGGCAGGAAGTGTATCGGTGCCTCTTGGAAACCTTTAAAGATCGAACCTGGAGGGGAAACGAGCAGATTCGCACGGTGAGAATCAAACAATCTGCTTCTAGGAGAAAAACATTGAGAAATGTTTTCACAGATTTGGATCTCGTTGGCAGGTCTGTCTTTCAATCAGGATCAGTGGTTAGCAGGTCTGTCTTTCAATCAGGATCAGTGGTTAGCAGGTCTGTCTTTCAATCAGAGGATCAGTGGTTAGCAGGTCTGTCTTTCAATCAGAGGATCAGTGGTTAGCAGGTCTGTCTTTCAATCAGAGGATCAGTGGTTAGCAGGTCTGTCTTTCAATCAGTGGTTCGATCCCCGGCTCCACTAGTCCATGTCAATGTGTCCTTGAGCAAGACACTTAACCCTAATTGCTCACCATTGCTGTGTCTACGGTCTACTGTATAGCATGTAAGTCACTTTGGATAAAAGCCTCAGCTAAATGTAATGTAATAATGAGCGCATACCCTCCTTCATTTCCTTGGAGAGCTGGTCATGCTCCAGCAGAGGGCCCATTTCGTCGCCCGCTGTGCGGTTCATGATGGCCTCCACGTCGACCCGGGTGTTGCACAGCCGGAAATTAAAGTCCCCGAACCAGAAGACCTGGTCGAACCTCGTGGTGACGTCAGCTGCAATGCAAAAGGACATCCTGTGATCAGAGAGTAGCCATTACTCTTATCAACACAAAAACACAAGTACTGTGCAAGAACAATACATTGTATTCTGCAGTCAATCGCAGCATCAAAACCAAATGTTATATTTGCTACAGATAAAAACCTTTCTGGGGAGAAAGAGGTAGCATTTTGCTCAGGTTTAACCTCTGAACACATTTGTAATAATAATGTGCAAATATGAAGAGATGCATAATTTGAATGAACTGCCAAGAATCCCACTTGTCTTTTGGAAATTATTTGATTAGTTTATATATATTATAATTTATTCCATGTTACACAAGATGATATTTTAATGATGCGAGGCTGACTGCAGCGGGTTCATTTGTTAAAGTCTGGTGGCGTTGATCAGCTCTGGGAGCCTGACCCACTCCGCCCCAGTGGTTTGTCTTTCACACAAGATGATGGAGTCTTACATGCTGTGGAGCGATATGGGTTGGTGTCCGGAAGGCCTTTGGGAAGAGCTAGAGCCTCTATGATCTTGTTGTAATCGAGTATTCGCTCGTAAACCTTGGCATCTCCAGCTGGAAGCAGAATGCAGATATGAAGCAGTTATTCCAAGTGTTATAACAAAAACATGCCAATCAAAGAAATGTCCGGACAGCGTTTATAATATGTACAGTGGACATGCTGGTCTGAAGAAGTAGAAATGTTTTTTTCTCAGTCATCCAAGAGACAAATTCTCCTTCTATGTTGCCACATCCCTCTTTAACCGTTAGTACAAATCTCAAACCGGTCCAGTCTGCAGCATCCCTGATCATAGCCCCGAATCTGTATAATACATCACTGCTCCAGTCTGCAGCATTCCTGATCATAGCCCCGAATCTGTATAATACATCACTGCTCCAGTCTGCAGCATTCCTGCCCTTCCTTGGGAAACCTCCTACTCACAGGTAAAATGTGATGTGATGAAGAGGAAGGAAGTGCCAAAAAAGGTGAAGGCGATTCCCACAGCCCCTTTGGTCTTGATCTGAGAGATGATCCTGGTCGTGACCGTGGCGTGCTCCACCTCTGCACGAGTCAACAGCACAGAATGTCGCGGTCAGTGTATCAGATGGACTCAAATGATGGTCCATTAAAGAAATGTCACTGCAGCAAAATCCTTTTTTATCCACAATAAAGATGAACTAAAACAACAACTAAATGTGTGCCAGAAAATTGGAATATTTCCATCATCTTCCAATAATCTGCGAGTTCATTACCTGAGCAGAACCAGATGAGGTCTCTTCTGACAAATACAGTGAGATACAAGACACCATGTGATGCTGCATATAGCATGACGTAGTACGGCCCCAGGGTCTCCTGGAGACGGGTCTCCCACTCCTTTCTGCACACACACACACGAAGGCAATCGGCAATTAGAATAACTCACTTTAATTGCGTGATGATGATTCAAATCAAACGTAGCTTCACCCACCTGTCAGGACAGCCCTCCTGCACCCCGATGATGTAAAAGTCTTGCGCATATTCAGAGTCCGTCGGCAGGAGGAGATCATCCAAGTTTGATGGAAGCCCCTGAAGAGAACAGATAACTTGGTTACAACTCAAGTTTTGGCCCGTGATACGACTTTAAATGGTGGATGCGTCTGAGAGATGCTGCAGAGTCACGACCCCCTGCTACCTTCTCCCCCTGCATGTTCCAAGTGGCTACGTAGATGCCCACTCTCCTGTTGGGGAAGTGGCGGTCCAGCTCCTCGGCCCCGAGCAAGGCACCGCTTCCCAGCACGCTGCCCTCCAGAAAGCTCCTGGGGAAAAAAAAAACACACACACACACACACACACATCAGCACTTCTTAAGGCAGCCGACGTGCCTGGCGGGATGCAGAGTAGGAAAAGGGAGAAAAAAAAAAGGCCAATAATCTAAAAGTAAAAATACTATTCCCTGCCGGGCGCCTCCTGTGTATTGGGAATACACTCCTGCTGTCAACGACTGTACTGAACAAGCATCTCCTCTGATCTTGTGTTAATCCCCCTCCTCACTGCCACCTTTCCATTTTCTCGTCCATACGCGAGCACTGCCAACACACGATGTAGAAAACAAATTAACAGTCCAACACTCACTCCTGATGGAGACGCACTGTGCTCATCAGCGCCAATCAGAAGGCACGATCAATACTACGAGGCTTGTAGTGAATAGGCGATACTATACCTAATTGTTATGCGTTGTCTGTGCGTAATAACTTTCTTTCGAGCAATTCTCTGACGCGGTATAGGATCTTAAGTCCACTTGAAACAGACCGCTCATTCAAATTCTTCTCTCTGACAATGGAAAGAGTGATCCTTACTAAAGAGCCTTCAGGTCCAGCCTGGGGATGACATCACCATTGCCTACTGTACCTGTTTCTCACGTCCTGTGGTCGGATGGGGCTGAGCACGCTGTAGTTGGACCTCATGGAGTTGACAGAGGCGCTGTCTGACCCCATGTTCTCCAGAAGCCGGCTGTCGCTCAGGTTCCGGTGGAGTCTCTCCCCGAGTTTCTCTCTGGCCAAGACGGCGTAATCCACACAATCCCCATCAATCCTATTAGCGGCCCTCAGGGTGGCTGACGCAAAGCTCTTCTCCAGAGCGGGCAAAGCCCCTGTGGGTTGCACCGGAGACAGACGCACCTTGGAGGGCCTCGCTCTGTGGTCCGTGGGGTCGCTCTGCTGACTGTGGGGCCTCCTGTCGTACTCGGAGAGACTGCTCCCTCTGTCCCGGAAGACCGGGGATCCTGTTGTGACAGCAGATCGGGAGTCCTGCTCAGTCCTGATGGGGACGAACCCACCTGGAGCCGGGGCCGTTTGATCCTCTCTCAGCGAGTCCGTGGAGGAGCCCGTCTCCACCAGGTCACTCAGACTCTCCTGGCTGTCTCTCAGCCTCCTGGTTCTCACAGTCTCCTCCACCGAGATACCTTTGTTGGACTTCGGCAGCCTGGGTAGTGAGGGGGGCCGAGGCTGGTATGGACTGATCTCTCCCTCTCCATTTTTAGCCGTGAGTTTGTGGGCATCACTGTGTTCCCTGCAGGACTTGGGATCCACCAAGGAGGTCTTGAGTGACCTGCTGTCATTGATATTTGAATCTCCAGGAGAATGGTGGATCGGGCTGTGATTTCCATTCTCAGTCATCCTCTCGTCATGTCCTGAGGGCAGCTTCGGTCAGGTGGGTGCAGCTCGCTCATCGCTATCTGGCATTGCACCTGAACACACAGGGCAGACGAGTCAATGAAATGTTGGCCTATTTTAGTCGTTAAACGTGCAGCTTTAGTTAATGATACCATTGTTAACTAATGTTAGTTATCGCTAAATGAATACTAGCCGGGTGAGCTAGCTAACTATGCTCTAAATTAGCTGGCTAGAGTCCGAGAAAGTCGCATTTTTATCCAATTTTCGTCGCTTTACAAAAGCTCCGTGGTTTTCTGCTAACTCACATATTAACCAGCCAACACGTCACGTTTACACAAAAGCTGACAGCTAACCCTCTCGCCTACAGAAGACAGAAAAAGCTAGCTAACAGCTAGCTAGCTGTAACGCGTTATAGGGACGCTCAGCAGCTAGCTAGTTGTGTTTAAACATCGTGTCAATAACCCGGTAACATCGGTAGTTTCCGTCTCATGTAACTCTCCCGTTGTCATCTCGTTACCTCTGGGTTCACTGTTAGATTTCAGAGCAATCAGGGCGGGTGATTTAGGAGAAGCTCAATCACTTCCTTAGCAACGTTTGACAACAGATTTTGTTACCAAGAGAGTCGCGACGGGGAGCAGAGCGGCGCGCACAGCGCTCACAGCGCCCCCTCTGGTGGGAGGTGGAAGTGTTTCAGCATGTCGCATAGCATATATGTATAGTGCATTATATTTACCTTAACATGTCATCGACTATATTGTTTTGCAGCCTGATATTATCCCTTTCTTGTGCATGTAAATCAGTGATCACTATGTAATTACTGTGTAAAAATTTCTAATAAACTATTGTGAATATGAGGTTATAATTATTGTTGAACTGAACCAGACGATTAACTTGCTATTGAGACATGGCTTCTTCTGATTGGACAACATTTATTTATATTACCTTTACATGATCTAACACAATCATTTGCCATAATTTGTGTGTGTGTGTGTGTGTGTGTGTGTGTATATGTCACCTCATAACTGACTTCTGTTTTACTTACACAATACAATACAGTCAAAATCTAAATCACTCATATTTCTTTATGTTTATTATGTGATACTCTTTTGGCCATTTTTAACTTTCAGAAAGTTATTATATATACAGTACTGTGCAAAAGTTTTAGGCAAGTGTGAAAAAAATGCTGTAAACTAAGAATGCTTTCAAAAATAGAAGTGCTAACAGTTTATTTTCATCAATTAACAAGATTTTTCTTTTGTTCGCTCACTTTGCATTGAAAGCATTCTTAGTTTACAGCATTTTTTTCACACCTGCCTAAAACTTTTGCACAGTACTGTACATGGAGGTCAGTCACTGAGTGCCATCATAACACCTACAAAAGTGAACATACAAAAATGTTCCACATGCACCGCTACGAGCAAATTACACAATATGTGATTGGAGAAAAAAAAAAAGTATGTTCTTGCTGAGCAAACAGCATAATGTCAAGGTGTGACCTGCAATTGTTAACCCGTTCACCCTTTCTGTAACTGCTGAAAGGATTTCTGAGCCCGCCAGCCGCTGGAAATGTACAATCCCTCCATATTCTGTGCATTTCTATGGCGCTGTTGCTGGCTCAGGGGGTTTAGACAAAAGGGCCGGTCGGTGAGTCACGTATAAAAGCAAAGGGTTAAACCAAGTAGGGTACAGTTCGGTGCAAGAGCAGCAAGAGCAGCAGCAAGACCACCAGCACCAGCAGCAGCAGCCCACTGACCAGCAACATGACTTCCACTGGAATGAACACCATGAGCAAGGTTAGCTTCCTGTTGGTTTCATTTTGAGAACTGAACCGCTGAACTACAAACTACCCTCGTGGCCTTTAAACACAGTCATATGTTAATTATCAATAATGAATCAAATTAATATGTGTAATGTGGTTAAAAACACAATGCTGTTTCTCTCAACTCATCAGCTTCATGAACTAAAGTTAGCAACCAGCTGATAAACATATGGAGGGTTTAGCAGGTTAGGAGCTGAACATTTCCCTTAAAAGTTGGTGAAGACCATAAACAGAGCTACAATAAGAGTAAATACTGTAATTAGATTCATCAAGTGGACAGATACTCAGCTTTAAAAAGGGCTAATGTTGCTCCATATCTTCTACATATGTAAATAGGCAACTGTGTTATTGGCCAAGTGGCCAAAAAACACACTTTTACAGGTTTAGAACTTCCCTTTAAAGTAAAATCCTCAACACCACCACATCCACAGAAAGCCTGATTCACATCAATCCATTTGCCCTAAAGACAAAGAAAGAAACTGAGCACCTCCCACAAAGCTCTCGTGTGCTAACCAAACCCCTTCCTGCTCCCTCAGATCACCTTCTACGAGGAGAGGAACTTCCAGGGCCGCTCCTATGAGTGCATGAGCGACTGCCCCGACATGACCTCCTACCTGAGCAGGTGCCAGTCCTGCAGGGTGGAGAGAGGCTGCTTCATGGTGTACGACCGCAACAACTACATGGGCAACCAGTACTTCATGAGGAGGGGCGAGTACGCCGACTACCAGAGCATGATGGGCATGAGCGACTCCATCAGGTCCTGCCGCATGATCCCCATGGTAAGAGCTCGCGCCTGGCTAGATGTACTGTAGGTGACAATGTTAGTTAAAGCCTGTGCGTCCTCTGCGTCACAGCACAGAGGATCCTACAGGATGAGGATCTACGAGAGGGAGAACTTCGGAGGCCAGATGTCTGAGCTGATGGACGACTGCGACAACGTCATGGACCGCTACCGCATGTCCAACTGCATGTCCTGCAACGTGATGGACGGCCACTGGCTGATGTACGAGCAGGCCCAGTACAGGGGCAGGATGATGTACGCCAGGCCCGGCGAGTACAGGAACTTCATGAACATGGGCGGCAGCGGCATGAGGTTCATGAGCATGAAGCGCATCAACGACTCCTGCTACTAGGCTCTCTTTGCACTGAATAAAACTGTCATAACATAACCTGCTGGTGTGTCTTCTTCTTCTTCTTCTCTTTTTATTCTGCGCGCTCACACTTCTATTTGTATTTGTATTGCTGATTGTAACTCACAGCAAATTCCCAAAGAGAATGGTTGTAAGCTGAAAAAGGTAATTTTCATAGAATAATTCACTTTTTATTCTAATAATAAGAGCTGCCATCCTCAAACCCTCCACTGGATGCCTCCAGACTTTCTCGCCAGCCCTGTTCACCTGACATCCACTCCAACTTACACACCTGTTCCCATATTTGTGTGATAATGGCCTTATCACACACTCATATCTGCTTTTTCAGAAACAGCTCCAGTCATGTCCCCGGCCGGCCTCACTGTCAGTAGAATACGATCCAGATCTCCTTCTTTGATCTGGTGCAGTAAAAAGAAGGATGGCACATTAAGAGAGTGTCTGAAGTGTGACGGTAGATTTCCATGTGCTCGATGCCAGGGAGCTGGTCACCACCTGGGAAGCCTTTTGATTTGCCTGCTGCTCGTTGTAAAGTGAGGCTTGTGTCAGCTGACATCACGGCCCTGGGCTGGAGGAAGTTTAGTCTCCGAGTCCGAGTGGAATTCAAACTGTTGTGTCTCCGCTCTGTCACAGTAAACTTGGACGCCGTCGCGTAAACAGCCGGGACTCTGAATCATATCAACACCGCTCCGCTGTGGCTTCGCTTTCGCTTCGGAGCTGTAATGAGATGTAAATATTGTCTTCGGGTTTGTTTCTGTTCGACCGCCTGTTTCCTTCAGTTCCTATTAGGGAGACAATAGCAGAGCAGTCACACAGGTGCACCGCCAGAGTCTGGGCATTTTCCACTGAAGTCACATATTACACATGATTATAATAACATGCAAAGGGTAAGAATTGCTGGGGTAAAATGGGAAGTTTTCAAAAGTAGTTTTAAAATGAGAATGGCTTTGCTCCGTGGATGGTAATGCCGGTCCACGACTATTCGTATAGTTCCCTGAGGATGAATCTCTCATGCATGTTCCTTGCAGGATGAATTTAAATCATTGTTTTATCTCCTGAATTTCCATACGGCACTATCACCAGGTACCAGGTTCACTTTAAAGGGACATGTTTTCAACTGGCCTGGCCTCATTGCATTGTGGGAGGTTTGTTTTCAACATTGTTCCTCTGCAAACATACCACCCACAATGCAACAGTACGAAGCTGGTTGAAAATCTGCAAATTTCCTTATGATGGGTGAAATATCAATATCCACCCAATGGATCGTCACACGACTTTGCAGAATTGTTCGACTATTAAATGATTTTCTATAAATGTGGTCCACAGGATGAACTGTAACCTAAAATAATATCGTTCGACATCATTTTTGCCCAAAATACCTGCACAGCTAATGACATTCCTATCAGCCTCAGCTGCTCTTTATGTTTCCAAGTCAAGATATACTTTAATTAAACTTTTATTAAAAAGATAAATGCACACAAAAGATATATTATAAATCACCGCCTATCTCCAGATTAGGTTTTTGTTACACGCCTCGGAGGAGGATTAGAGAAGCACATGCCTCTCTCCTTCCTTTCTCACTCTTTTCTTTCTCTTTCCTCTCTTCTTCCTCCAGAGAACGACCAATCCAGCCAGCGAGCGAGCGGGGAATCGATGCCCTGATACGAGATTCAGCCTAATGAGGATCAGAAACATCTTAATAAAGACCCATAATCCACCACTTAATCCCTCATTACAGAATCATCTGCATTCACTGGTCCTGCTCCGCACCGCCCCAGCGACGGCACATTTAGGCCCATTGTTCTGCCCTCGCCTCATCTTTCACCCAGGGCTGCGTCTCCCTTTGTCTCCCCTCGGTGTCAGTTATATTTGATCCGCTCTCATTAGACTTTCAGACGAGACGAGCAGCAGGGCCTGGAAATAGTACTTTTGTGTGCACTTCTACGCTATCTCCTGTCTGAAATGGAAAATGAGACATATGCTTAATGAGGAGGAGATGGACTGGGACCTGCCGTCCGAGAGAGAGAGGGAGAGAGGGAGAGAGAGAGAGAGAGATATGGAGTGCATTGTGTGACCGATGAGGACACACTTCTCAGGCAACGTCTGTGATTACAGATTTGTGAAAATGACTCAAAAGTAAAAGTGGGACAGACGGATTAAAGTTTAACACTGAGCCGCAGAAAGATTCTGAGAATGTGTTTTAGTTTAGCGCAGCAGTAACGCAAAAGTTTGAAGTTTACCCAAGTTTAAAAAAAAAAGTCTACTCTAGTTCCTGACAGTCCATGAATCTACCAACTCTATTGTCATATATATATAATTTTTACATTGCATTTAATTTATCCGACGCTTTTATCCAAAGAGACTTACATGCTATACAGCAACGGTGAGCAATTAGGGTTAAGTGTCTTGCTCAAGGACACATCAACATGGACTAGCGGAGCCAGGGATCGAACCACCGATCCTCTGATTGAAAGACAGACCTGCTAACCACCGATCCTCTGATTGAAAGACAGACCTGCTAACCACCGATCATCTGATTGAAAGACAGACCTGCTAACCATCGATCCTCTGATTGAAAGACAGACCTGCTAACCACCGATCCTCTGATTGAAAGACAGACCTGCTAACCACCGATCATCTGATTGAAAGACAGACCTGCTAACCATCGATCCTCTGATTGAAAGACAGACCTGCTAACCACTGAGCCACAGTCGCCCCAAACAGTCGCCCTAAATGTCAATTTATCTAATGATCCTTTATTTCTTGAGCTTCTACCTCGTGTGCTTTCACATCCGTCAGTAAAGCAGAATGCTTGTATGAGTCCTGTGGATGGCAATAGTTAGTATAGTTAGAATAGTTGGTATCAAAATGCCAAGTGATATTTGCTTCATCCGTACACGCTCCAATTTGGACTAACGAAGGAAGTTGATATAGAATTATGTGTCGAGAAAGGAGGAGAAATCTCTTCTCCTTCAGCTGTAAGATGATCCTCGTGAGGGCTGGATAATTAGCCCCATGAAGGTGTAGAGGAGGCTGATTCTTTAACCCGCACCGCCCCTCCCTCTGCACTATTGTGATTACTGAGGTGAGTAGGAGGTAGAGGGGGATAAAACAAAACAAATATAACTCATTAAAGGTACCCGTGTGTCTATAAATCCCCCCTCTGCAGTAATGCTAAAGCACCGCAGACATCATTAGCTCCGGCCGAAGGAGCCGTCGTTATTCTGCCTGGATATATGAACGCAGATCAAAGCCAGCAATAGTTCATCGTCTGTTAACCCGAAGGCAGGATTCTCAAAAGCAGAGCTCCGTATTTTGGCAGGTTTCCATTTGTTCCCCCCCTCCACCTTTCCCTGATCTCGGCCAGTGGAGACCCAGAAAAATCACTCTACATCGCACAAGCAAATCTGGAGATGAAAAAGCTTAAATGATTTCTCCAAAGATGCACCCGTGGCCTTTTTCTTGTTGTGAAGACGGGGAGTTAATAGTTGATGCTGCAAAATAGATGAGGCTTCTTTTGTAGCTTTATAAAAGAAGTCGGGGGAAAGGAAAGTATAGTTCTCATGGACAATGACGACGTCAAGCATCAAGAGGCCTTAATATTTAACTTTTTTGCCACACTAGCAATATAGTATGTATAGTATGTGGCAATATCAATCTGTCTGCCGGTTGGGCAACTGTTGGATGGATTGTCATTGAGTGTGGTGGGATCGCTTATTTTGGGGTTTCCTCTGGTCTAAATTTAAATTTGTGCAGGATAATGACTGGGGCTCAGTGGTTAGCAGGTCTGTCTTTCAATTAGAGGATCAGTGGTTAGCAGGTCTGTCTTTCAATCAGAGGATCAGTGGTTAGCAGGTCTGTCTTTCAATCAGAGGATCAGTGGTTAGCAGGTCTGTCTTTCAATCAGAGTATCAGTGGCTAGCAGGTCTGTCTTTCAATCAGTGGTTAGCAGGTCTGTCTTTCAATCAGTGGTTAGCAGGTCTGTCTTTCAATCAGAGGATCGGTGGTTCGATCATTACATTACATTTAGCTGACGCTTTTATCCAAAGCGACTTACATGATATACAGTATTGATCAAGACACTTAACCCTAATTGCTCACCGTTGCTGTGTCTACGGTCTACTGTATAGCATGTAAGTCGCTTTGGATAAAAGCCTCAGCTAAATGAAATGTAATGTAATGTAAAGAATATAATCTACGAAGGCGTTGCCAGCAACATCTCTGACATCTTGTAAAGAGGAGTTGCTTCTGTTGTCACAACACCGATCCACGATGAAATGCTCAAATACTGCAGAACCTTCTTTAAACTGCTGGACTGGACAAACACATCCCGACCGCTTTTATCAGTTTAACGAGTCACGGCGTCTGAATCCTCCCCGTCGGTGATGCATGCTGCTTGTGATCCACACCGACCTCCGGCCTCGTTTCACCAACATTTGCATCAGTGATCCTCTGGCTCCGATCCCCACGACCTCCACTGATCTCCCACGTCTAATAAGGGCGGCGTCATCTTCCTCTTCTGAATCGACGGCCTCGACGCACCTTGACAGCTTGATCTCATCCATGCAAATTGCCCCATTTACATCCCATAATGCCTGACACATACAGACTGATTTCATTTTTAATTCGGCATTTGTTTACAGAAAACAGAGGCAGGTGCAGGGGTTTTCTGCTGTAACGGCTGTCAGACCTCCAGCATGTGTCGACACGCGATAGCATCTGCAGCCAGAGAGCACGTTGAAGGCCTCGGGCTTCTGCAGCCAGCCGTCACACATGCAGCACACCATCACACAAACAGACCAGTACAAGCACAACACGAATGGGAACACACACACACACACACACACACACACACTGCATAGAAGAGGAGATTTGACACCGTGTGCCAAACGGATGAGAGTTTGGCAACAGCGGAAGAATACTGAGATCTCAAAAGTTGCTCAAAGTCTTCTTAAATCCATATTCTTCAGATATGTATATAATCTATTCCGATTTCACATGTTGGAATTTAGGTATTTTGAGTATATTCTGCATTAACACAACACCCTCTCCTCCCAATTTAAGTATGTTTTCTTCCAATCAAGGGTCGAAGGAGTGTCATATGTTGTGGGCCTACAGATTTTAAAGCCCCTTTGAGACACATTTTTATCTGGGATATTGGGTTTATACGTCTAATGAATGATGAACTTGACATAAAATCCCAGGTGGATTTAACACATTACTGTAAAACTCCCATTTTTGAGTATTTCTATTTTTGTTTTGAGTATTTTTAATAATGCTCCTTTTCCTACAAACTATTTCCCTGACAAAGCGTCAGCTAAATGAAATGTAATAATGTGGCATGAAATACAAATACTGAAGTAGCATTCAGGTGCACTTCCACTTACTTAACACTTGAGCCTGCATCATGTCTTCAGCTCTTTTCTTGGCTTTGATATCAGTCTGACCTCCTAAATCTTCTCAGACTAACTTAAAGTTTTCCTTACACCAAACATCCAGCCGCTGCTTCCTTCACTGAACCGTCTCCTCCTCCGTTTCCAGCCATCACTGATAATAACTCCACTGTGCAGAGGAGGAATGTTTCCCTGTGTTTGGCCTCGCCGGCTTCTTCCCCGTGTTTGTTGCAGTTGGAAAAGAAAAGAAACGCGTAACACCAGATACCCAGGAAGTGGTGAACGGAGAGTGGACGGGGCAGTAATGGGAGAACGCCGGAGGCCTTTGTGTCCCATTGTGCCCCCAACACAAACACTCAGCCAGGCAACTCACTCTGCACTGGTCAGCGTCAGCGGGTTCAGGCGGTGACCTCTGACCTCTGACCTTGTAATGGTGTGGCGGGTCGAGTGTTGGTATCGGCGCCTACACGGATAACACTGCCGGCTAGGACAACAAACAAGGAACCTTTTGAGAAAACTTTGTTGGGTGAAATGGGAAATGTGTCTTTGGTCCCATTGTAATCTATGAAATAATAATAATAATAATAATATTTAAATTTTCTATAGCGCTTTTCAAGCCACTCAAAGACGCTTTACATACAACAACATTTAAAAAAAAAGGGTACGGTTAGAAAAACATCAAAACATGAATTAAAAACAGAATATTTATTATATAAAAAATAAAACATATGATATGCAAACATTCACATGGAGCTAGCAGGTTGTACAAAGAGGATTTGTCGAATGTTTTCAGTGGAAAAAAGACTGTAAGACTTAAACAATGGCCTTAAAAATGTAAAAAAAAACAATATATGGTAGATTGGAGTGAAACTGCGGAATCAATCTTGATTCTCCCTCTCAGATTAAACGTATTTCATCCATTGTTAATATGAAAATACTGATCATAGCAGCTTTAAACACCTTTATTTGGCTCCTAGCTCAACGACTCAATGTTCCCTCTGCGATGCTCATTTGAGGAACCGAAGTAATCCAACTCTTTATGACCTGAGCGTCTGCTTCATTGGATTAACCTTTGACCTTTGTCACATTATCCACTTAGCGAGTTGAAAAGGTAAACACCAGGAACTCCAGTAGCTGACTGATCAAGTGTCTCGGCTTTAAGGATGTTTATCCACACCCAGTGGAACCACATGTTTTCTTTATTTCTATCAATATTGCATCTTTTTCAGCATATAGAGCCCAAACTAAGAGTCAAGTATGTTTCACTATCTTGCTAATCCCTTTAAGGGTGTCAAAAACCGCTGAAGTTTCACTCTAGCAACACATTTAGACGTCGAAGGCCTTTAACTGTGGTCAGGCTTTTCCTTTATACGTGAAAAGATCCGCCTTAACCAATAAATCTACAGCCCAGCTCCATGTCGGAGGCTTCTGATTTGACCTCATGCACTGATGAGGCCCCGATGACCCCCAGTGACCTCTGACCTCCGGCCTTTTAATATAACCCCAGCAGATCAGCTCCATATGGTGACTCAGAGAGGAGAGCCTGGTGGAGGCCACCGTGGAGCCCTTTATTTAAACGTCTCCCTACGCCTCTGAAAGTAGAGCTTACCAAACTTTATGAGGATAAACAAAGGAATTATTAACATATTGATGTGCAATACGGGCGTCATTTCTTTGAAGCATGGTTCAAGCTCTCGGAGTCTCTTTCTGTTTGTGTTAAAGCAAAGTATCAAGTGGGAGGGAAGGTTTTTTTTGCGCCATCAGAATCGTGTTATCCACTTTGCCCTCGGCGAGTCGCCGACAGATTATCGGTATCAGCGGCGGCTGTGGCGTCGGCCGAGGTGTTGACACAGCTGCATTCTGGGTGTAAACGCGACCAGGATGCACCTTGCTGCCGCAAAAACACAGACACTGGAAAGATTCTCTCCCACCCGAGTCTGAGAAATGTGCTTTGACCTGAGAAGGAAAATGTCTTTGTGATGAGTAAGACCTGGAACATGTTGATAAATCAGTATATACTGAGCATATCATTGTTTCAGACACTGCTAAAAGTACAAATATGAGATTATTGTACTTAATCCAGCTCTTTTTAAACTTGCATACCGCTGTAATTATGTGTACTCTTTGTGGTTAAATGTGTGACGGTTAAAGGGTAAAACATGAGCTTATTTAGTTTAACACTGAGTTGAAAAATAACACATTATAAGAAATAACACGAACACTGGGGCATAACAACCCATTGGTGTGAGAATATCTGTGATATTTTACCCAAAACTGCCAAAATCTTCAACCCAGTTATATAGAAATAAAATACGAGGTATAATCTGATCAAATGAAAACATATTGTTACAGAATAATCCCACCTTTTCAGAAGAGATATGCCCCCCCCCTTATTATATCTATAAGGATAATATGCCTTGAATTGCATCGGAGTATTTTCACATTGTGGTACTTTCCAATTCAATACCTGTCCTTACCAGAAGGGGGCAGTGGTGCTGTTACTCTCACTTGTATCTCAGTTGATAAAATAAAAAAATAAAAAAAGGGATTCTCCAATTCTGCAAAGCATCAAACCAAAAGATCTGAAACTCAACCGAACAAAGAAAACCAAACTCTGAGATGATCTGAGATGATCTACCTTTGTCTGGCCCCTCTTCTCAAACTGTGTCCTCAAAGGTTCAGCTTTGTGTGAGTGACCATGGTGTCAGGTGGGCGCGTCCTGAGATCTGTACTTAACGCCGCACATCCCTGTGTTTTGTGTCAGATTATAGCTTTTCTGTGTTGTTGTGTGTAGGCCAGGGGGCTGCTGGGTAAGAGGACATCCTCTTCAGCGTAACAGGTGCTGCAGGGACGGGACGTCCCAGAGGACCAATGGGAAGAGCTCTCTGTGTGAGGGTCACCGTTTACATGCCTGGGAATAGAAGGTGTATACAGTGTGTGCAGCACGGTAAATGACAGGAAATAACTAATCAATCACGTGTATCTGCTTTATTTATATATGATTTTACCTGGTGAATGTTTGTGGACCAAAACCTCGTCAATGTCATTTTTTTTTATGATTTTAATGTGAGTTGGTTGAACTCAACAAAGAATTTCAAGACGTTAGACTCTGGGAAAATGTGATTTTTCCCAATTATTGTCTGACATTTTATTCACTATATTATAACCAACAGATGAATTGATAATAAAAATACTGTAACTATTAGTTGTTACAGTTTGATATGACTCATTTTCTTCTTTTCTAAGTCATAATTATGAGATGCTAAGTCACTTAGCATCTCATAATTATGACTTAGCATCTAATAATTATGAGATAGTTAAGTCATACTCATAATTATGAGATAGTTAAGTCATACTCATAATTATGCGATAGTTAAGTCATAATTATGGGATAGTATCTCATAATTATGACTTACAGGATCTAATTTTTTTTATCATAATGACGGTAACAGGCTTCCATATCTCTCAGTACCCGAAAGTGTCCGTTTTTCTTTCAGTAACTCCTTTGGCCTTTTTCACCGAGGATCTGAAGTCACTTCCTGTTTGCTATTCCAGATCGCTATCATCCTGAAAGGCCCGGCAGCTGTTTTCCAACAATCCAGGAAGTCCTTTCTTAATTTGTTATGCCTCCATCACCTCCTCTCTCTTTTTTTCTTCTTCTTCTTCTAATTCCCAAAGCAAGCGAGCACTTATCCGCCAGGCACTTGAAACCTGTTTATTTACAGATCACCAGGGAGCTCGAGCCGAGAGGCCTCAAAGCGAGCCGCCTGCCGGTCTTCAAAAACCTCGGAGATCTGCGTCCCTCGGTGCGGCGTCAGGGGTCCCGTCGCCATGTTTGATGGCGTTCGACAGCCACTCGCGGGGGCTTCAAAGGGCAACGTGGCGGCTGCAGATGTGCGACTGCTCACGGGGGCCTAATCTGTTCGGAGGAGGAGGGGATCCCAACCCGGAGCTTTCTCATCCCGACGCTCAGAGACTCGGCTTCTTGCGCGAGGCCGGCTGTAATGCAGTGCATTAGTTAGATAAAGGCCTCTCCTCACAGCTGTCTCATGCTGACAGGCTCTTGGAAAAAAAAAAAAACTGGCTCGGGGTGGATCTGGGAGGATCCTTTCCTTCTTCACGGCTGTATCTCTTCTGCAGGTTGCTTTCCTCGCAGCCTCACACTTCCCTTTCAAACCCTTGAGCTTGGCCTTCTTCTTACCCATAAATCTCCCTTATCATTGTTATGATAGAGTCTGCTTCGGGGTGCTGGTTCATAACACTGCGCACTTAACCGCAAAGCCTCGGCCATTTTTTTTCAGGTTTTTCTCAGGCATGTGAATTACAGAGCATCATGAAACCTCACGGCCTTAAAACACCTTAAAACACCTTAATCTAAATGATTGTGTTGGGTGTGGCAGCCTGAGATCCTTATTAATCGACCTCGTTCCATTCAAAAATACATTTTAAAAGCTGATGCGAGGCTTCAGCAGTCAAATCAAGTTTCCGTGCAACATTTTACATGATTTCCTGACCTTTTAAAGATGATTACAGCCAGTTTGAATGTTCACACCTGACTATTTTTAACCTATCCTTCTATTTAAAATATTAAACGAATCCTTAAATTATCACTTCATGAAGTCTCAAAAACGAAACCTCTTGAACAAACCTTAGTTTTTGTAATTGCCACATTCATTTTAAGTGGTCAATGACATTCCCCTTCCTTCACACACTTGTATGAAATCCCTTAATTATGATTTAAAGGTATTATTACGGCATATAAAAGGTTCTCCACAGGCCAAAGCACCTTGATTTTGAAAGTGCCTACAAATCAAGATTTTAAAGGCTAAATGACTTCCTCCTTAATAATTGATTACATTTCGATTAATGAGGAAATTAACCATAGTTTATGGTTTAAAAATGAAGGGATTCAGTCTTTAAATGAAACACGAATAACGCTCTTGCAGGATAATTCCCACGGAGACGAAGACGTCTCTTCTAATTGGCCGTGAGCGTTCAGTTGCTGCTGTCCAGTGAGAATCCGCTGCCTCTTGTCGTGTTTGTATTTATAGCGAGAGGAAGGCCGAGTGATGGATGGAAGGCGGTAGACAGGCAGCAGACGAGCCGCGACACGGGGAGGACGACTCCAGACCAGGGAGGAAGGGAAGTGCAGTGGAGATGAAGGGAGGGAGGGAGGGAGGGAGGCCGGGCCCCAGACGTCACATCTGCCACCGCAACTCCCAAGGGGCCTCTGGGGCATGGGAACTTCTCCCGGCTCCACCCAACCCCCCCCCCACCGCCCCCCCCTCTGTGCTCCAACCAGTCCCTCCACCGGCCTGGGTCCTGGTCCTGCCTGGAGGGGACCCAGTTCTCCCACTCGTTTCCCTGACTCACACCACTGTTGTTGCTTTTTATATCTTTTGTCTCGTCATCTCTGTTTTTTCCTTCGCTTCTTCCTCTCTTTTCTGTCTTTGTCTGTATGTACTTTTACAAGCCCCCCCCCCTCCCCCTCCCCCCAACTACACTGATGGAGGTGATCCTCATCTGTGCAAATGTCTGGTTCAAACCTGTGTTTTCATGGACATGTTCATGTCTTTGCATCAGTTTTAATCAGACGCTGCTAAATATAAAAATATGTAAATATGAATGTATTTCCATTCCCATCATGCATTCTATCCCTTCCCCCAAGGGTTAAAAAGGGTGCAAGCCCTTAAGTAGTTTTCCAAAGACTCATGAATGAAGTAAAGCTTTATGATTAATCAATCGGCAGAAACTAGAATCATTTTTTAACCAGAAATGCCACAAATACACAACTTCCTGTCTCTAAAATTGTGAACATTTTCTGGTTTTCTTTACCTTCTATTGCAATTCAATACTCACTTTCAGTTCTTGGAAATTGTGCATTTAAAAAAAAACGATTTCCTAACATTTTATAGACTAGATTAATAGTCCAGAAAATAATCAGCAAATTCATTGATTATGAAAATAATCATTAATTGCAGCCCAATATGGTTTTCTGCACTTTCAATCACACATCACCATCTGCCTCTGATTGATCATGGGAAACTGCTGACTCTTTACTTTGAGGGTGTTTACATCCACATGAGCTCACTGAGGAAGACTGTGCGATGCGCTTGAGAGCTCTGGAAAATAAGTCTGGACCTTAGTTTGGGGTGTCCTGATGTAAAACATGTTTAACGTGACACATTTCTTGTGGTCTCTATTAAAGAAACTTGAGTTAAAGTTAACATTTTGTCATATTAGTGTTTTAAAGGTCAATGTGAACACTTTAAAAAACCCTTAACTCTGAGAGTCAGCTCTTCAAATAACCACACAGTCATTAAGCATAACCAAGAATAAAAACCAATACTCGGAAAAATGAAGACCACATTACCGGTAAGAGACGCTGTTGATTCTTGGTCCGGTCGAGAGGAAGCGATGCTGAGAGGCTGAACTCTCAACACCTACCTGTGAGCTGATCTGGTCCAAACCACAGTGGAAATGTTTGTTGCTGCATTTCAGTAGACAAACTTAACTTCTTAACTTATCTTGGCTTGTTTTTGAGAGACCGCTTTGGTGAGCCGCCATCCTGGAGGTCAGAATATTTTTTGGGTGGAGAAAAGAAGTTTTTTCTTGTAATTTACAGCACATTGTCTGGTGTTCAAACCAGGTAAAAAACATGAAGTTTCACTTTTTACATCTTTACCATAGATAGCTACCATGTAGCTATGTGTGATTGCTACTGTAGCTATTGAATACGTTGACCAGGATTTTTTCTGTGTCAAGTTCACCCTATTAACTAACTTTTATAGACTTGCATTAAAATGTTTTAATGCTACAACATGAATAAATGCTCTCAACATTGCTGCTGCAAACGCGCCTGCTATGAATGTGCTGGAACACAGGTGTTGCACTGGATTACGCGGTTACACCAGATTTATATCGGTTGCAAACAAAGTGGCTATTTGTGTCACATTGTTGCGTTTACATCTCGGTTTTGACAGTCAAGGTTACCATGCCACATTATCTCCTCTCCCCTTGCGTGTCTGGAGTAATACAGCAGTTAAACCCCTGCCAGCTGTTAACAATGGCATGCTGTGTGTGTAAAAGACCTCTGTGAAGGCTGTGTGCGAGTGTGTGTGTGCGCACATGCATGTGCAGCAGCTGTCGGCAGCATGTAGGTCTTGCAGCCAGCGGCCTCAACACAGTGGCCGGCTGCTCCTGCAGCTCATATAGCAGCGCGGCCGCTTTCACGCCGTCACAGCTAACTGCTGCCATCATGTAGACTCGTCAATATTATTACAACAATACACATTCCAGACTTTGGTTAAAAATATCTCTGAATATAATGTGGCCTGTATTTATAAGAAAGTTTTTTTTCTACTACAAAATCCACATTTTGAACATTTCCTTTATCTTTTTTACATTATATTTAATTTAGCTGACGCTTTTATCCAAAGCGACTTACAATAAGTGCATGCACACTTTTGAGAGTTCATAACGGAAAAGCAAAGGAGGAAGACGTATTCAAGTTATGGGAAAGAATATGTAAGTTTTCTGTGCAGCATTTAAATATGTTAATGAATGAAAATCTTCAGAATCAATGACCGCTTCTTGCAACGTGTAAGATCTGGCCAGAGTTTTTAGTATACAACATTAAATAATTGAATATTATAAATCTCCTGGTGTCTTTTTCTGCCACTTTGGATTTAATCCAATAAACCAAAGATCACGGCCTGCTGCCTGTAAACTGTGTGCACCATGCATGGAGGTGAAATGCTGAACGTGTGAACAATACCACAAGCATTACTAAAAACAGACAACCATTTCCGGAGAAATCCATAAAAAGGAATATTTATTGATGCAGTGCAAAAATTAAAAAGAAAGACGTTTTTCTTCTGCGGGGTCATGTGAACAAGCCGAGGTCACCCTGTCTGAGGTGTCGCCCCCCCCCCCCCCCTGCCCCCCCTCCTCCGAGCAGCTAACTCTGCAACAACAGCTGATATTTCATAAAAGTATAGCGTTACTTCTTGGACCCACAACAAATTAACATCAAACAGGTGTCGCATACTTCCCTCTGCTCGGGTTGCACAAAGCCGTCCTGTGTGACAGTCGGAGGGAATCAACGAGCGCCGACACATGTCTGAGGTCGGCTCCGTCTCTTTAATCTGAGGGTCGCTTGATGTTCGGTCTCAGAAGCATCAAGACAATTTAAAGCACGGCTTTCTTTTTTTTTATCAGAAAGTATTGGCTCATAACAACCTACATGAATTATGTCATATTCATTGAATGTGCTGTAACTCTGGTCACATGACATCTATTGCTTCTGTCCA